>CM026567.1:17861271-18447156 GCA_015143295.1 Tetracentron sinense
ACATGGCATGCTAGGACTCGGGCATATAGGAAACGATAGGATGGTCAAGTAGCTGAGAAGGGCCTTTAGGCCCACTAGCTAAGTCGAACTACCTCTATGTGGCCCCCTATTTAGCAGGCACGGCATGCAGAGAAAGCCTTGGTAAGGCTAAGAGAGTACTCAAACCGCTGGAGTTGAGTACACTATCTATACGGACCCTAGAACGTTTAAGGCACATCAGTTGGCGCCTCGTATTTCCTCACTTTCATTGATGACAATACCCAATTGGTATGTTCAATTGATCATCACCGCCTTGAAGCTTGGATATTTAAATCTCGTGCCAAAGGTGAGAATCAACAAGAGAAAGCCAAAATTTTTTGAAACTGCCGAGACGCGAGATTTTACTTATCATAATCATTTAACAGTGAGACACAGGGGATATGCAGATAACTGACATTTCTTCTACTCCACAACAAAATGGCGTAGCGAGAGAAGGAATAGAACCCTTATGGAAGATGGTTAGGTCTTAGTATGGCGTAGGCTAACCTCCCTTACCTTGGTGGGTGCTCTATTGACTGCAATCTACATACTTAACGATAGTGATTTTACGTCATTTTCTTCCACCCATATGAACTTAGAATGGCGAGAAAGAAAAAGCCCATTTAAACATTTGCATCCTTGGGGGTCCGTGGTTTTTGTTCCTAGCACCTCCCATAAGCAGGCGAAGTTGGGCCCTGAGCTATAAAGAGTATCTTCATAAAAGTATTCTAGATCTCAAAAGGCTAGCTGATGTACGTGTGAAACATCCAAAAGGAGGAATGATTGAAGTAGAGTCCCGCATATTGATTTCTTGAGACTAAAATTTTTCCTAGCATTTAGCGATGCTATAAGGCTCTTGACCTCTGTGAGGGTAGGGAAGATAAAGCAATCTTTACCCATCTTCTCGTAGGGGGGAAATAGTTCCTCATCTGTAATCGCTGAAGATAGTGGGAGTGGTCTTACACCCCAGTGGTAGTGACCCATAGGTACAAGATCAAGCGCACAGGGTTAGTCGTAGAGGGCACATTCCCTAGCGTCATTTTAGATGAGGGGACATGTTCTCTTATTTGCTGTTAAGATGAAGATGAGGCATGCTTCTTCAGGAAAGATACTGTCTATCAGCTAGTGATGAGTGGCTGGAATGCTATGCAGGATGAGATGAGGCGCCATGGCAAAAAATTGTGTTAGGAGTTGGTTGGACCTTCTGCCTGGTGCAAGGCCATTGGAATAAATGGGTTTTCAAGGTGTCAAAACACAAGGCAGATAGCTCAATTGACACCAGTACAAGGCACGCCTAATAGCGAAAGCTATACCCAACAAAAGAGTGTTTGACTATGAGGACAAATTCTCCCCAGTGTGAGATTTACCTCCATACGCCTTATACTAGCCATTGTAGCACAATAGGATTTAGAGATTTATTTAGATGGGACGTTTAAGCACAATATTTCTCACGGAGAACTAGATAAGAGCATTTATATGGCATCAACTAGTAAGTTTTGAAGTCTAGGGAACATGAGCGTAAGTGGGTGTCTGTCTCAAAACGTTCACATTCCATGGTCCCCAAACCAGTCTATAGGCAATGGTACTTAAGATGTCACGATTCCATTACCTCAGTTTCTTTTGAGAGGATTGAAGAGCGACCATTGTTTTGTATAAAAACAATCTGAGAAAAGCATCCCTGTCTTATGTCGCAAGTACCCCTTTTGATACCCCCTTTACACCATGGTAACTAACTTAACTATGGTTAGTGTAATTCATCTACCGTAGGTCAACCTCACCTAAACACCTAGGACAAAACCTTAGTCAAAACCATAGTAAAAGCTTAACCATGTTGTTAACCTATGCCCTAACCTAGCTCAAACCCCTAGGGTAGCCCTAGTCTAACATAGTTCAAGCCCTTATGGCCTACCCAAACCCATCTAGGCAAAGCCAAGCTGGGCCCAAACGTGGGCCCAAGAACCCAACCAAACCCAGCAGTAGGGGGCCTGACACTTTTAATTCAAATTTTCAGAGTGTCGGTGGATCATTCATCGACATTCTCAATCCTTCATAGTTTGATAATGGCAGAAAATTGATTACCGCCACTACCAGTAGCGTGTTTGCAGACTTGCAATGCTACCTCATGCACTGCCACCCACTCCAGGCTACCATGCCGCTTCCCCAACACGTCTGAGCTCCCTCAAAGACCCCTCCACGTGCCAGGACCCTCACCCACATCCGTCCTAATCACCTCCATATCCCCACCTTCATCCCTTATAAAATCCAGCCTATCCACCACTGTAAACCAGGCCAAAAACCCCGTAGGGAATCCCTATTTGTCTTCAAACTACCCTGTAGCTCCAGCCCCCCCTCCCCCTAAAAAATCTCTCAAAATCCGACAGCCACCCCCTGTTGCAACGCACCACCACGGAGCAGCCACCATCCTCCGCCTGTTGCAGACAATCCAGTAGGGTAGGGACCATCCCTACCCCTCTTTCTCTTTATTTTGAGCCCTTGTAAACCCCTGGTCCAAGCTCCAGTGGGTTTAGCTCTTTTGTTTTAACGTAGGGACGGGTTCCCCGCCTCCTCCATAGGCAGTGGAACCCCCATCAATCCCTCACCACATCCACACACGTGCACGCACTTCCACCACCCTCCCACTAGGCTTTTGGGGGTCCTCAGTTCATGAGGAACCCCCTAGATGCATTGTGGTACAACCCATAGTTTCATTTTACATTTTCTGTAGAAAACTAGTAGTGGCAGTAGAATAATTACCGCCACTTTAAGATTTTTTATTGTAATTGCTGTAGCTTGCACATGGTGAGGCCTTGATCCAATCCAGGGCTTGTTTTGGGTCCCCAAGACTCTCCTCTATCTTCCCTAAGTATTTCAAGCTCCTGGGATTAGCTTAACCATGGTTAAAATTGGTAAAAAGTAAAACTGCCCAGAATGTCGGTAAACACATTACCGACATTCTGGATTCTGTAAGCCAGTGACTTCAAGGCTATTGTGGGCCTCGTTTGATGAGTCAAGCCCAGGGCTCAAGATTAGGCCCAGGACATATGACAATCCCCTATACTCTTCCCTCGGCCCACTTGCCCACATGGCACTACTCCCATGCTCCCCATGTTGCTGCAATAGTGCTATTCCTGTAAAATAGGAATGACGTCAATTAGATTACCGACATTCCCAATATTCACAGTATCGGGAATGGCGGTAAACAAATTGGTATTACTCCCTGTTTTGCCTGAACAACATACTTGCACTAGGTCTAGGCCCAATCTGAGGCCCACTAAAGTCCAAACACCTCTTTCAGGCCCATCTTTGACCTTAACTAGACTTCTAATTGGGGTTAGTTCAACCTCGCTTAGCTTTTAACCCTAGTTAGGTCTACACCATTTGTAAATTCACATAAAATCATTAAAAACATACAAAAAATGGAAAAAACCCAAAAGACAAAATGACTTGCTAACTTTTTATTAACTATAGTTAGTCATTAACCATAGTTAATTGAACCCCGTGTAGTCTAACCATGGTTAAGTTTCCCAATTTGATAAATATCACATAAAATACCAAAAAATATAAAAAATGCAAAAATCCCAAAAAGACTCACTAGGCCTTTCTTAACTATGGTTAGCCCCTAACCATGGTTACACTCTTCTAACTGCGATTAGATTCACTAGGCATTTCTTGACTACCCTATGCACATATACACTTCCCCTTAGCCTTGGCACGGGCTCATGTGCCAGAACTATGCTCGGTCTGATCTCACCCCAGTGAGTACGTAGGCAACCATACTCGAGTTCGACCCTAGCCATTTAGCTTTTTATATTTCTTGGATTAGCATTCTCTTAAATACTTTGGCATTTTTATTAAAATTTGAGATTAAACTTTGCCTTAAATTTAGGGAGTAGGTAACCGTTGTAAAACGGGAGTCCTGGGGTGCTTAACACCTTACCCGGGGCTTAATCAAACCGCTTAACCTAACTCTGTAAGACCTATAAGACCTTATCCAACCATCCGAGACCTATCCCTTAGAATGAATAGGTGACAAATCTCAAGTCAAACAACGCATTGTGAAAGTGAGTAAAAATTCATACTCACAGCTCTGGTGACTCTGCTGGGGAGACTGGATTGGTTCAAGTCGAAACCTAAATCTAAGCCAAAGTATTCTCAAAATTAATTAAAATACCTAAGTATTTAATTGATTGCTAAATCTTTATAATCTTTTAAATGTTTAATGTACAGTGCATTTTATGCATAGCATAGTAGTATAATAACTCAGCTACCCATAGTCAGGCTTATTATGCTTACGATTATTGGATAAATATCCTCAGTGATAGAGGCTTAAAAGTCTTGGAGGTCCGTGGAATTACGTTTGCTGGATGATTACCCTTAGGAAATGATTCTGAACGCTCCCGCTTACACCAATCGACTCAGGTATATTCTATACTAGTGAGTCGCATATACGGTATTAAGTGACCCTAAACCTTTTTAGGAACACCTGCATTACCCCAACATGCATACATATAGACTAGGCTGGGGTATAGTCTACAAGCAGCCCACCGGGAGGGATACTCTAAACCCTAACCTGTTTGTACCCTATACCTGTCCCCCAACCATAGTTCAATATCAGGGCACCCTGTCCGGATAAACACCCATCCACGGGGCATGTACTGAGCCTTTTTGTTATACTTGTAATAAAATACACCTTACCTTATCTCCAGACATACATGTGAGGTTCAGATCCTAAGTTGCAACGGGTGAGCTCATTAACCCACTTCAACTTTGGCCCAGTAGGTCCTAGTTACCAACAACCTAGATTAGTAGAATGGATCTCTTTCCTCCTACCCTATTGGGCCACACATGTCATGTCATACCCTATTCAAAACAAAAAAAAAGAAAAAAAATTAAAAATAAAAAATATTTCTCTCTCTTGCATGTCACCCAAACTTCCAGACCAGGGGCACTATCTCTGTGTCAACTAGACATTGTTAGGTCATTTGCATGCCTTTTATTTTTCCTGCTCTCCTATCTATCCTGACTCTTACCCTATACCCACCATCTTTTTAGGAGAAGACCCTGAGCTAAGCACGTATCTGAAGAGCAAAACCAGTTGATACTTGATCAACCAACTACAACATGGACCCTCGAGACGGCTAAGAGATTGATCCAGACACACCGACATCACAACCTCAGGTCCCAGATTTTGAGGCAAGATTAGCGGAGAACACTCAGAACATTAAAGATCTGAAAAACATTGTCCAGGACTTTATGAAGGCAATGACACATGCCCTTTCTTCCTCCAACTCTCAACCGACCGAGGCAATAAGGCCATCATAACCTAATCCCCCATTTACATCCAACCTTATCCCATCACTACCTACCATTAACATCACATCACCACCCACTCAACCATCACTCACCCTCAATATCCCACCACCATCAAACCAACAGCGACCAGAATTCACCTTCAACATCCCTCCTCCGCCAATCCAACCCCAACCTACTCATGATATCTCACCACCCATCATAGACCAGCTCGAGGAAGAGGAGGCCAGGGCTGGCGGTGAACCTCATACGGGGTCTACCCACGTGTCCTCAAGTTCTACCCAAATCCCAGATGCATACTGGGAGAGAATTGAGAAGCTAGAAGAAATGGTGAGGAAAACTCAGGGGTCTCGTAAGTCCATCAACTTCAGAAATATGTGCATACATCTAAGGATCCAACTGTCCAAGGATTTCAAGATACCTGATTTTGAAAAGTACGGGGGGAATGGATGTCTTGAGACACATCTAAGAGCTTACCGCGGAGAGCTACTCCAGCTCGAGCATGGGGACAAATTGCTGGTACAATTGTTTCAGAAGATCTTGAAAGAGGTAGCCCTACAGTGGATCACTAAGGTGGACCCCAACAGGGTTTGGACCTGAGAGGACCTGTGTGAGATTTTTGTTGTCCAATATTCATACAATGTTGACTTGGTCCTGGAGAGGGCAGATCTGGAGAGAATGTCCCAGAGGGACAATGAGACCTTCATTGAATACTCTGTTCGATGGAGAGAAATTGTCAAAAAAATAAACACCCCTCTATTGGAAGAAGAATTGGTAACAACCTTCCTCCGCACCCTCAAGCATCCGCTCAAAACTCTCCTGGCGGCACAACCAATCTTAGACTTTAGCCCTATGGCCAAGTGCGGTGCCAGGATCGAGACAACGATGGGTGATAGCGGGTCATTCAAAATTTTTCAGGGAACAAAGGGTGCATCTTCCTCCCGTCCTCCTGTCTATCCAAGGAAAGACAACAGAAAGAAAGAGGACAATGGACATACAGAAGCCGCCATACCAGTCCAGGTACCCAACCTACCCCGACAACAAGCTCGACAACCCCGACAAGATCAGCAATCCCAGGGGAAATTACTCTCGTACCAAATGAGCTTTGAATAGAGAAAAAACCGGGCATTCACTCCGCTCCCGTACTCTCCATCATCACTCCCCTCTTTCCTGTTGGATAAGAAACTGATCACCCTGAAGGATCCACAACCTCCTCCGACTGTTCTCCCAAAGGGATACCGGCTAGAACAACACTGCAGATATCATCAGTCACCAGGACACCCTACAGACAGGTGCTATAACTTAAATCATGCAATCCAAGACTTGCTGGAAACGGATAGAATCTGCTTTGCACCGGGAAATATGGACATCAATCAGGCTCCTCTCCCCAGTCATATTCCTCCTGCAAACTAAGGCGCTTCAACCAGAATAGTTCTACAGCAGACTTCCAAACAAACTTTACTTTTGTTGTGACTCTCTTTGTACCTCTTTTCTTGGTCCCTTTACCTACCATGTTGGCCCATAATCCCTACCATCAATCCAGGTTAAGCAAGTGCCCAGTAGCCTTTGTTTTGTTTGTTTTGCTATCAAGTCTATCCCTTTTAACATTTTAATAAAATTGCTCTTTTAAGTCAAGTTCTTTTGTGTTTTGAGACGCTTAATTTGGGAACTGAACTAGTTTCCAATGCCTATAAGGAACAAGTTGATCATTCAAATGCTCTTCCAAGATTGAGCAAATCAAAGACAAGAGTAATACAGGAACTCTAAAGACCTCTCTATGCCACCTAATGTCAATCAAATGAGGGCGATGCAATGACCATGCACGCTCTCGACCAATCGAGGAAAGGATAGGAGGCCATCTTTTGATAACCCTCACAATACCTCACCTACCCGTGCTATATATATCCGCTAGTTACACCGTTGAATCCAATAACCTTTCTTTCAAAACCCACACAAGGATATCCCTTGAATGTCAAAAATGACAATTCAAAGGAGGAACAACCAGCAAAAAGCAACCAACAAATGCGGTATTTTGGTTGAACTACGTCTTGACCTGATTCCTATTTGGGCACATAGGCAGCCTGAAATCAAGTTCGCTCATAACACAACAAATGTGCCACAATACAAGGCAACCAGGCACCAAAAAAAAAGGTACTTGGTTATAAAGCAAAGCTGTACCAAAGAACAAGGCATGAAAGAGCTGGTTCCATCTTGGCATCAAACAAATATCATAGATTGCCCTACCCTTGCTAAAATAGAAATTTTGAGCCTTATCTCATTTCTAATCAAACCACGTTTCGTCCTAAACATTAAGCCCTCCTTGATCTTTGAAAGGACTTGAGCATTAACGATCAAAAGCATTCACCTCCAATACCGACAGGCAATAATAAGAGAAGAATGGAGAACCATCAAAGAAAGTTCAAGAGTGGAGAATGAGAAAATGAAAGCTTGCATAACCAGTCCTGGTGAAAACCTGATAAGGGCCCAGGGGCAAAAAGGGGATAAAACCAAGATTCAATTTCAAGGGCATAGTGAAGAATCATTAATCCTTCTATTGCGCAAAAATTACGTGAACCCAGTCCTAGCAAAAACCCATAAGGCCCCAAGAACAAAAGAGGAAAAAATAAGCTAATACATGCTTTGCAAATATCATTCCCCAGCAAATGCAGATCTATTATGAGGATGATCAAAACATAGTCGGAAGGCAAAGTAACCTAGCTTGGTCTCCCAATGCAAGCAATCTCAGACACAGTCAGTCCATTGGCCAATTATCAGTCTACCACCAAACCATTGGTCAGTTAGTCCTTCAGTCTTTTCAACAGGTTTGTCACATCACATGTCCGTCAATCCATCAGTATGTTAGCAAGTTGTTTGCGTCAACAGTCAGTCAAGGTTCACTCCCTAATAGAGTTAGTTTGAAACCAGCTACTCATTCCCGCTAGTGAAAAAGGAGTAGTGAAACTAGGGCAAAGCAAAGTCGTCAGACTATCTTGGATGATACTCATAATTGAAGATCGATACATCCCAGGGGGCAAGTACATACAATTAAATCATCCAAGTCAGGGGGCATGTCAAATCCATCAGACTATATATGCAGAGAGATATAAGATTCGTGCAATGGCTCAGGGCCACGGCTCTCGCTCCCATATTCGATAACATCCTACTTCACAAAATCTTGAATTCTTATTCACTCATATCAGCTACCAATTCAAATTCATCCCCAGCAATGCAATCGGGCGGTTGTCTCTACCCCTATCATCTTGCACCCCTGGAAGGTAATTAGGCAGTTGTCTGCAGCGTTGCACCCATCTCTTGGTGAAGCAGTCGGGCGGCTGTCTTTACCCCTTTCATCTTGCTACCCTGGAAGGTAATTGGGCGGTTGTCTACAATGTCGTATCCTACTTCCGGTGAAGCAGTCGAGCGGCTATCTTTACCCCCATCTCTTGCTACCCTGGAAGGTAATCGGGAGATTATCTACAGTGTCGCATTCAATCTCTGGTAAAGTAGTCAGGCGGCTACCTTTACCCTCACCCCTCATTTATCCTCATCGGATAATCGGGCGGTTGTCTGCAGCATTGCTTTTCCTACACTATTAAAGGAGTATACTGGAATGGTCGTGTGGCTGGATTTCAGTTGCGGCTTCTTGTGAAGCTCACTTTTGTTCTACTAGCTCACTATTAAAGGAGTATATTGTCACAGTTGTGTAACTAGATATCATTTGCGGCCTCCAGTGATATTAGTCTTGCACCCATCATCTTCGTCTTTGCATTCATCATCATCATCATCTTGCTCAGCTAGCTCACTATCAAAGGAGTATACTATCACGATCGTGTGATCGGATGTCAGTTACGGCCTCCAGTGATGCCAATCCTGCTCCTATCATTTCTTTGCTTATCGATCTCTGGTAAGGTGGTCGTGTGGCCAACCTTCACCTCATCTTTGGGGGAACGGATGTGTGTTTAATCCTCGTATTCTCATGCTTATCCATCATGCTTGCTTGCTCAGGTGTAAAAATTGGTTGATTCTAGTCTTTGTCGTTCAATTGTTAACTCGACATTCTTTGACAAAGAGGGGCAGCTATCAGCACCCCATTTTTACACCCCCTTTAACCATGGTTAATTAACTTAACCATGGTTAGTTTAATCCTAACCTTAGGTGAACCTCACCTAAACCCTAAGACAACTTTAATCAAACCATAGGTAAAACTTAACCATAGTTAACCTCTGCCCTAACCCTAGCTCAAACCCTAGGTAGCCCTAATGTGGGCCTAAGAACCCAACCAAACCCAGCAGTAGGGGGCCTGGCCCTTTTAATTCAAATTTTCAGAGTGTCAGTGGATCATTCACCAACATTCTCAATCCTTTATAGTTTGATAATGGTGGTAAATGGATTACCGCCACTACCAGTAGCGTGTTTGCAGACCTGCAACGCCACCCCCTGCACTGTCACCCACTCCAGGCCACCATGCCACTTCCCCCACACGTCTGAGCTCCCTCAAAGACCCCTTTACGTGCCAGGACGCTCACCCACATCCGTCCTAATCCCCTCCATATTCCCACCTTCATCCCTTATAAAATCTAGCCTATCCACAACTGTAAACCAGGCTAAAAACCCCATAAGGAATCCCTGTTTGTCTTCAAACTCCCCAGTAGCTCCATCCCCCTCCCCCCCCAAAAACCCTCAAAATCTGAGAGCCACCCCATGTTGCAGTGCACTACCCGGAGCAGCCACCATCCTCTGCCTATTGCAGACGATCCAATAGGGTAGGGACCATCCCTACCCTTCTTTCTCTTCATTTTGAGCCCCTGTAACCCCTGGTCCAAGCTCCAGGGGGTTTAGCTCTTCTGTTTTAACGTAGGGAGGGGTTCCCCACCTCCTCCATAGGTAGTGGAACCCCCATCAATCCCTCACCACATCCACACACGTTCACGCACCTCCACCACCCTCCCACTAGGCTTCTGGGGGTCCTCAGTTCATGAGGAACCCCCTAGATGCATTGTGGTACAACCAATAGCTTCCTTTTACATTTTCTGTAGATAACCAGTAGCGGTAGTAGAATAATTACCGCCACTTTGAGACTTTTTATTGCAGGTGCTGTAGCTCGAACATGGTGAGGCCCTGGTCCAATCCAGGCCTGTTTTGGGTCCCCAAGACTCTCATCTATCTTCCTTGAGCATTTCAAGCTCCTGGGGTTAGCTTAACCATGGTTAAAATGCGCAAAAAGTAAAACTACCTAGAATGTCGGTAAACACATTACCGACATTCTGGATTCTGTAAACCAGTGACTTCAGGGCTATTGTGGGCCTCGTTTGAGCCAAGCCCAGGGCCCATGTGGCATTACCTCCAAGCTCCCCATGTTGCTGCAATAGTGCTATTCCTATAAAACAGGAATGGAGCTAGTTGGATTACCGACATTCCCAATATTCACGGTATCGGGAATGACGGTAAACAAATTGGCGCCACTCCCTGTTTTGCCTGAACAACATACTTGCACTAGGCCTGAGCCCAATTCGAGGCCCACTGAAGTCCTGACACCTCTTTCAGGCCCATCTTTGACCTTAACCAGACTTCTAACTAGGGTTAGTTCAACCCCAGTTAGCTTTTAACCCTAGTTAGGTCTACCCCATTTGTAAATTCACATAAAATCATTAAAAAAATACAAAAAAATGGAAAAACCCCAAAAGACAAAAAATGACTTGCTAACTTTTTATTTACTATAGTTAGTTTTTAACCATAGTTAACTGAACCCCATGTAGTCTAACCATGGTTAAGTTTTCCAATTTGATAAATATCACATAAAATACCAAAAAATATAAAAAATGCAAAAATCCCCATAAGACGCAGTAGGCCTTTCTTAACTATGGTTAGCCCCTAACCATGGTTATACTCTTCTAACCGCGGTTAGATTCACCCTTGAGCACTTGACCTCCCCTGTCAACTAAACCCTAGCCCTCCGGGCTAGACCCTTGACCACCCTATGCACATACACACTACCCCTTAGCCTTGACACGGGCTCATGTGCCAGAACTATGCTCGGTCTGATCTCACCCCTGTGAATACGTTGGCAACTCAACTCGGGTTCGACCCTATCCATCTTACTTTTTATATTTCTTAGATTAGCATTCTCTTAAATACTTTGGCATTTTTATTAAACTTTGGCTTAAATTTAGGGAGTAGGTAACCGTTGTAGAACGGGGGTCCTAGGGTGCCTAACACCTTCCCCGGGGCTTAATCGAACCGCTTACCCTAACTCTGTAAGACCTATAAGACTTTATCCAACCATCCGGGACCTATCCCTTTGAATGAATAGGTGGCGACTCTCAAGTCAAACAACCCATTGTGAAAGTGGGTAAAAATCCATGCTCACACTTGTCATTATATGTTGATAACATCTTGTTGGCTGGAAATGACTTGGATTCCATTGTCCCAACTATGAAGTGATTGTCCTTTGTTTTTTAGATGAAAGACATAGGTGAAGCAAATTTTGTGCTAGGAGTAAATGTCACGAGAGACTGTTCAAGGAGATTTCTTAGTTTATCTGAAGGGACATACATAAAGAAGATTCTTGAACGTTTCCAGATGCATAACTCCAAACTCATTGACACACCACTGGAAAAGGGATGTGCCCTAATTCTAGACCAATGTCCTAAGAATAATAAGAAAAAGAAACAAATGTCCAAAGTACCTTATGCAGCTGCAATTGAGAATATGATGTACGCGATGCTATGTACGCGTCCAGACATATGTTTTGTAGTTGGCATGGTTAGTCGCTATCAGATCAATCCTGGACCTACTCATTAGAGAGCAGTCAAGAGGATTCTTCGGTATCTTCGTGGTATCACGGATCATGCTCTATGGTCTCAAACATCGATGTTGATTGGGCCAATGACAAAGATGAGCGCAAGTCCACTTCAAGTTATGCATTTATACTAGGAGGTGGAGCTATTTCTAGTGTAGCAAGAAACAATCATGCATTGCACTCTCTACCATGGAGTCAGAGTATATGGCCTGTTCAGTAGTTGTCCAAGAAGTTGTTTAGCTAAGGAGATTTTTACAATGCTTAGGTGTTATGATAGTACATCAGAACTAACGTATGCAAAAGATCCCAAGTACCATGGGAAAACCAAATACATTGAGCTTTGGTACCATTACAGATATGGTTTCACAAGGGGAAGTGACTTTAATTTACAACATATATCTACGAGAAGCATGGTGGCTGATCCTTTGACCAAGTCTATTACTAGATATGTGTTCTTATCTCATTCTAGGAGTATGGGATTACGTAGGACATGATGTATTTAGTTACTTGGTTTTGTACCAACATTATTATTATTATTTTATGACATGAGTATGCATTTTATCAACATTATTATTATGTAGTCCATTGTTGATAGCACATCTTCATAATATGTCACCGGCCTTGAATCAACCCTCTCACACGGGTGATTCACCTTAGCGCTGAGATAGCGAGCAAGATGAGACGTTTATGTCTTTAGGCGCTAAGATAGAGAACTAACACATTTATATATTTGGCGTCTAATCGACGAGCAAGATATATGTTACCGATATGTCGCCTTAGATAGAGTTAAGATGAGACTTTTTAGTAGGTCGATCATAGAGTACTACCACAACTCTATGTAGTCTGCATCATAGCCAAGTGTGAGATTTCAGGCAGGTGCTTACAGAGTGACTGGGTTGGAAAACTCAAGTTAGGAGTTTGCATAGCGACTAGACCTAGATTTGTATGGTATTCCCCGTTCCAATTTATTAGAAGTGACATTCTCATATTTATAAGATAACGCCATAGCATACATTTCATACTGTATGTGCTTTAAGCCAACTGATAGTTGGAGTGATGAATGATCCTTGCTTCATCATTGTGTGAGCCACATGGATCAATGATCTTAATTGTACCCTTTGTTGACTTAAGACTATGTCATGAAGAGGATGCTCAGTGTCGCGACCCAAAACCCACCCTAGGAGTTAGAGTGAATCTTGGACGACCAATCATGACTTTCATGACTTGCTTGACCAAAATAACCTGCAAAAGACCCACAGAGCATACACAAAGAGGATGTAAACAGCGGAAACATACACTAACATAGCACAGCGGAAGACTTAATCAAAACTTTTATGTGTATAAACATATACATGATCCAAGTTGGTACAAAAGAAGAATACACAAAAGAAAGTGCGGACAGGCCTGCCAAAATACATGAATATATATCTCTCTCAACTCACCCACAGCTACATCACTCAAAATCTACTACCATCTAATAGTAACCCTCAACTGGAGGTTCCTCAACGTACTCCTCCTCCACCCATGGGCCAGGAGCACAGACATCAAAAGGAGCAGCCACTCCGCTATCACCTGCCGACATAAGAAGTACGGCTGAGCATGGAATACTCAGCGGGTACCAAATACTAACCAACAGTCATAGTATAAAAATGGCAATACATAAATCAGGAGCAATTCATATATGTTAAACGGGAACAATTCATGTCATACAAGGAAGTAAAGCAATTTATAATCATGCTTGCATTTCGTAAAAAGCCGATAAAACCTCTTGAAATCATTGCGTGCTTGCCTTGACTTGAAATATCCTTTTCGTACTTAAAAGCTTGTCATGTTTGTCTTGCTTGATCTTGTCGAGCGTGTCGAACGTGTCATGCCATGTTATGCGTGTCAAGCGTGCTTGCTTGTGATATACACTTGTGAGATATCCTTCTGAGATGCACTTGAGAGGGAAAGGAGACCCTTCTTTATGCAATGCACTTGAGAGGGAAGGGAGCCCTTCTTTATGAGATGCACTTGAGAGGGAAGGGAGACCCTTCTTTATGCAATGCACTTGTGAGTGAGGGGAGTCCCCTCATGGTATGTTTGTTCTTGTTTTCTTGTGAAAAGCGAGGTAAAACATATCGTAGGATATGTTCCACCTCTAAACCTCGTTCTTGAAAGTACCGATAAATCATGTCATGCATGTCGTGCTCGTGGAAGCGTGTACATACTTGCATTTAATTTAAATATGACATTTGGAGAGTTAACAATACATAGAACATCAATCATTTGAGCAATTCAATATTCAAGTAATTTAGGGAAAACAAGAAGGCACACTATCATAGGTCCTAGCAATTTCCACAATTAATTAAACATGCATTTCCTTAATTTACAATTCATTTCTTTCACCTTGGCATTTCATCAAACACGGTGAGTACATTATTTGTTAAGCCTATCACATGCTCTTCTAGGTGGATTCATATTCACAACATGCTTGTACGTTTATTATTGGTGCAATGCCCTTTCCCATTTCATTCATCACATCATCCACATGGCATCCAATTGCCAACACCCCTCTCCATTCACACCATTCACCATTTCAACTCATAATAAATTTATGGATGAAAGAAAACAAGGAATACAAAGAGTAAGGGAAGAAAGAAAAAGCTATAACTAGGAGAGTAGCAAGAGGTACTGACCTTGATCAATAAGGAAGAAAACTCCTCCAAAAACCTTCGTGAGGCGTTACCCTAGCTTGGAACATGAGCTCCACGAGTTCTTGAGCTTGAATCTTGAAGCAAATGGGCTTGAGGTTGATCTAAGTCTTCACCCCTTTTGATTTCTTCCCCAAATGGAAACCCTAGGTTAGAAATCGCCCTCTCCTCTTTCTCTAACTCTCAAATGTCTCTAAGTGTTATAAATGAGCCCTAAAGGCTTGGGCAACCCTTAAGAGTAAAGAGTGAAACGCCAAAAGACCGAAACACCCTTAATAAAATTTCTGCAAAAACACGAAGACCGAGCGATCGGTGTTTATGACCGATCGATCGGTTGCCTACCGAGCGATCGGTGAATTGACCGAGCTCCCAGTCAAAAATCAGCTCTCTGGAAAATTTCCCCATACAAAATTTTCAACCAGTCGATAGCTAACGATCGATCGGTTTTGGACCGATCGATCGCTTCATGGACCGAGCGATCAGTGCTCTGCAGGTCCAAACTGTTTTGGCCATATCTCTTGACTCGTTCGTCGGATTTTGACGATTCAACTTGCGTTGGGTTAGTATTTCGAAAAGGAACATTTCTGACTTTCCGAATTTTTAATTTCTTCCTTATTTATTAATTCTACTACATTAAAGGCAAATTGGCTACGAAAGTGCCATGTATTACGCATGAAAAAGTCCGAGGCTCTACACTCAGTGTCGCTACTTTAGCATGCAAATCAAGGATCATGAGAGATTCAATCTGACAGGACATGACTGGGAAAGCGGCTAAGTTTAGTTGACATGAGGACTTAGGGGAAGATTGATTGATAATACACCATGTTATGTGACTCATTATTGGCCAGCATCTATGTCATAATATGTTTACGATACGGGGCATGAATACATCACTTATTTCGGGTAAAACACTGTTTATTATGAGGGATTAAGAGTGCTTAATCAGGTATAGTCAGATCATCTGGGGTATAACTGAGATGCCCTCAAGTAACACATTTTTTGTTGGTCATTTATGATTTGATAATCTCTCTCTTGAGGTTGTACGTTCTTCTCATAAGGTCGTACGATTTATGTACAACCCCATATCTCACTTTCATAGCCTGTGAATAGTGACCATGTAATGAAATTTTTCGAATTAAGAGAACAAAAATCCCGGTAGTGGTTGTTTATAGGTTAACTAAGTTTATGTAATTTTATGGGATTTTATTCATATGTTTAGAATGGTTTCCCGGGCAATGGAAAATTTTACGGCGAATCGGATTTATCGGGTTTTACCTAAAACTGGAAAATTAGATTTTGAGTTATAAGGAATTGAATTTTCTAAATATTTTTATTTGATTCAAATAGGGGGTACTTCCTTATTTTAATTTAAAACTTAAAGTTTTAAAGTAAAATATGTATAAGAGTAAGTAGAAGAAGGGAAAAAGGAACGAAGTATAGTCCAAGACAGAAAACAATGGAAAAACAGGCAAAACCGGTTGACCGATTTTGCTACCGGTCGACCGAACAGCCACATGTCGACCGAATGCTTGAAAATTTGTATGGGGTTTTTTAATAGAGAGAGGATTTTTGACCGGTCGACTGATCCTCTTTACCAGTCGACCGATCATGCTATTTTTGCTTGAACCGACCCCTTTTGAGATATTTTAAGGGTGTTTGAGTCTTTAGCTCATCCCCTTTGGCTATAAATTAGCCAAATTCGTGGCTTAGGGTTACAAGAACCCTTAGAAGAAGTTTTTGGGAGAAAGTTGGGGAGAAAAGAGAAAGAAGAGCTAGTGTTGTGCTAGGGTGAAAGGTGAAGTCCGGATTTTCGCTTTCCGATCGTTACTAAGTTTGGAATGGATTCCATAAGCTTTCTCAAAGTTTTTCTAGCTTCAAAGGTGTTCTTTTTGAAAGGTAGATACTTTCTACTATCTAACCTTGTTTTATTCTCTTATGAAAACCATATTCTAAGTATGTTCTTAGCTTATTGGATAATGAAATTCTAAGTGTTTGTAAACTATCATTTCAATGAAATTTATATGGTGTATGACCTTCTATGAATATGCCTAAATGTTCTAAGTCTTCTATGCTTAACATGCTGTTGACAAGAGCTATGTTTTGAGTCTATGATGATGCTCACAAGTCTCACATGTACACATGTCATGCATGAACAGGATTTCTCATAAGTAGAAGATTTCAAAGCTCATAAGACATGTTTTAAGAAAATCTCACAAGGACTCATAAGTGATTATGCCAAACTTTGGGTTGGTTTCTAAGATCGGTTACTTATGCTCATAAATATCTCAATGTCTAAGATCGCTCATAAGTCTCTAAGGATATCACATGCTCTATGGATCTCATAAGAACTCATAAGTGCTTCATGCTCATAAGAACTTATAAGACACACTTATAAGCTATTGATTCTCTCAAGGCCTCATAAGATGTATGTTTTATACGAAAGCTCACAAGGCAATGATTTTTGGAAATATGCACATTTGATTTATGCTCTACACTCTATGATTTAACTGTATGTATGATTTTGCTTATCACATTGTTGGCTAGTTGTTGGTACCCACTGAGTGTTTTAATACTCAGCCGTACATTTTGATGTCGATAGGTGCACATGTTCCTTCGACATCTGTGGTTTGGAGCCTTGGATAGAGGAAGAGTACTACGAGCCGGAGCCTACCATGGATCATCATCAGGATGATGGAACTCTAGATAGGGAGCCCAATCTAGATTTTCGCTAAGAGAGTGAGGGAGGGTGTCCTCATATTTTGATAGTATTGAGAGTGGGACTTGTCCACTTCATACTCTGTCTTTTTAGATACTTTCAGTGGTTCCGACTTGAACCTAATGATAGGAGTGTTTTATGATCAATTGCTTCCACTTTGTTTACACTATATGTTATATATTGTGTGCTCTGACAGGATGGTATGTAAGCTTTAAGTATTATACGGGATGGTATGACACAGTGGTCACGAGCTAAGGTATCCCTAACTCCTAGGGGATATTTTGGGTCGCGACAATTCATTTTCCTGTATGAGCATATGAGAATGTGAGATTGAGAAATACTAAGAAATTGCTTCACCCTATGAGATAACAAATGAGAAAACTCACCCTATGTGGGCGGGTGGGAGCTATTAGGAATTTATGGGTTGGGCTGGGACTGACCCGGGCTTTTGATTCGCCCACATGGGTTACAGGTCATGAGAGCCCAGATGGATAGTCCATGTAGGTAACCTAATAAGTTCAAGTAATCTCCATGATACCCACTAACACATTAATAAGGGATAACTTCCCACTCTCCCCAAGATAATTGGGGGAGAGGTTGTGAGTTAGTTGGATACTACTCCATATAGGCATTTTTTCCCATTAGGAAAAAAGGTACATATCTCTCTAAGTTTATTATCTCTCATGGGATATTCTCTTTGTGAGAATACTCCAAGCTCTCTCTCTTGGATTTGAATCATGGAATCACAAGAGGAAAACTCGATTACATAACTACCCTTCATCCTACGAGAACAAGATGCACAGGGGGCTAAGGAGGATCGTGACAGTGTAACAAATCGATTAAGGATCCGGGACTTCCTCTATTGAGTAAGAACTCTAACCCGGTCCATATTTATTCGTCGTGTCGTTTTAGATATGTATAACACTTTTAAACTATACATTGGTTGTGTGAGTTACGCTCGTTGGGAATCCAAGCGCACGGGATCGGGTGTAGGCAAAGGGCATTGGGCGTTATGAGACGCACTTTGTACTTAGCATCACCTACCTGAGGCGGGATGGCCAAGTGGCCTTAGATCTGGGTTTCTGATCCTAGAACCCACATGGGGTGTCAGGTGGATTAGGCCAATGATTTCTTGGGTTAGTGGGTGCAAGCCCATCATGGGATGGTCTGATCTTGAGTGCTAAGTGGCCTTAGCGTGGCATGTCTGGAGTAGGAGGGCCTAGCTAGGTAGTTGAGCCCATGCACATGCACGGGGACCTTGATCCTCTACAAATAGGAGGCCATAGAGTGGTTCAAGCTCCTGTTGGAACCCAAACTAGAGCTTGATCCGTGAGCCTAGACCAAAGACAATATCAGACCAAAACAAGAGAGGGTGAGCCATGGTTTGAACCACCCAAGTCCATCAAGGGACTTTGAACCGAAGTCCTCCATTGATGGACCTTAAAACTCAAGGATGAAGATGAAGCTCCAGACCGAGAACCCAAATCTATAACCCAACTAATGTGGTTGTGTAGGATCGATCCAGAGCCATGGATTTACGTAAATGGGCCTCACATCGGCTCCACATGGATAGGACTGTCAATGGGTCGGATTTGGATTAGATCTACCTAGATCCAAATCTGATCCGATTAAGAATCCGACAGATCCGAATCCGATCCAAGATCCACCAGATCATGATTTAATCGATCCGAATCTGATTATATTTATCTGATCCGAATCTTATCCGATTAAGGTTAATTTTTTTTTAAAAATTCTATTTTAATTTTTTTTTAAATCTAATAGTACCTTAATTAACTCTAATTAATGTTAATTTGTTTTAAATTAATACTTTATGCATAGAAAATCTATTTAATAAATTTAAAATCATTAAAAGTTATTATAATCGGATCGGATTTTAATCGGATCGGATCACCCTATATCCGTATCCAATCTGATTATATTCGGATTCCACTGATCCGATCCGACGGATCACATATAGGGTCCAAAGTCCAGCTAATCGGATCCAGATCCTGATCCAATCCATTGACAACCCTACGCATGGAGTGTAGAAATCCTTCGGGCTTCTCTCCTGTCCATCATAGAATAGTCCTCATGTGGACCGTTCGATTGCCCGATCTGTGATCCAGATCAAGTAGAAGAACGGATTTTTTCTATGTATGGAACCATCTTGGTGACCATCTGGTCTCAGATGGAAACCTATCATATCCACATGATGGATCCTATCTGGACTATCAACACTCAATCATGGGTTAAGTTTGGATTGCACAATTCTGGAACGACACTAATCCGATCTATTAAAACCTGTGACCAAATATAACAAAACCTAAGTAATGGTAAATCTATAACCAAACAAAAATTGGAATAAGTTAATTGGATTAACTATAAATCTATGACTAAAAGGATTATAACAGGATTCATTCTAGATAGAAGAAGAACCCCGAATCTTCATTTCACTAAGTAGTGAATAGTATGTGAATAGTGCTCAAGCAAAGTCTTGTACACTAATGGACTTTATGCTAATATACATGTTTGGATATTTGGTGTGCATGTGTTGATAAGTCTATATATCCTTAAGGAGTGTGTTTTAAGCTAAAAAGGGTGTTAGAATTGGATTGGAGAAGGTTCAAGTAGTGGAAACAGGGTTTTGCAGCAAAACAGGGGATCACCGATCGCTCGGTGATAACCATCAATCGACCGGTCTTCTACCGATTGCTCGGTAGCTATCCACTGGTTAACTAATTTGTATGGGAAAAATTTCAGAGAGGGGTGTTTCCAACCGATCTCTCAGTTGAAACCACCGATCGCTCGATAAGCCACTAATCCCTCGGTCTTGACCACCGATCGATCGGTTGAACACAGTTTTTCTTCATTAAGGGTTTTTGAGTCTTTAGCCACCACCCCTTTGCCTATATAAGGCTTGTTTCGTGCCTTAGGGTTTCAGAAACCCTTAGTGCATTGTTTTGAGAGAGATTTGAGAGGAAGAAGAAGGGGGAAGCTAGGGTTTGCTCAAAGCTTGAAGGGAGATCAAGTTTCTTCCCTCCTTTGGTGTTTCTTATCAAAGAACTTGAGGTTTTCACGTGTTCCAAGCATTTGGAATCATAGTCACCGATTTCACCAAGGTAGATACACTCTACTACCAATCTTGTGATACTACTAGTTACCACATGATGATTCTTCTTATTCTATACTATAAATCTTGATTTATTATGAAGTGTGATGTTATTTTTATTCTTGGATGTAAACTACCATTATTATGCACTCTATGTGTTTGGTTTCATGCCTCTAAGGGTTTTTGGTGATTAAATGTGTTATTCTCTCATATCTTTGCATGTCTCGCATGAACCGGTGTTTTTCCATGGATTTCTCAAAGTTACGAAAAGGGTTTTTGAATAAGTGACTTATATGAATGATTTTAAGCAACTCCATGATATAGTCTAAGATCAGTTCACAAGCTCCAAGGATCATGATACACTCACAAGAACTCTATGATAATGTCTAAGATCGTTTCACAAGCTCTAAGGATCACAAATGAAATTGCTCTAAGATCTCTGTGGTATTGGCTCTATGGTATTGCTCTATGTCTCTATGGATTATAAATAACTCTAAGGAACTCTATGAACTGCAAGAACTCACAAGGCTATGATTATTGCATGACTCACATGGTTTTGGTTTTCGGATTTCATCATATGTGTTACTTCTCGGTTTCCACGCTTTGATATGTTTTAAGGATTTCATTCTCCATGATTCGCATGCTCTATGCTATTATTGCTTCATTGTTAGTAGTATGTATACACTAAGTATTCCACGCTCAACCCATATTTGTTATCATCAGCAGGTGCTCAGGTTCCTTTTGATTTGTGTGGTACGGAGCCTCGGGTAGAGGAAGAGTATTACGACCCGGAGCCTTCTATGGACCACTACCAAGATGATGGCCCACTAGATAGGCGTCACGACTTCGATTTCTGTTGACAGACATAGAAAGGCATAATACTTGTTAAGTGAGAGTGGGACTTGTCCACTCCACCATTTTGAATATTTACACGTGTATACTTTGGTTGGTTCAAACTTGAACTAATCGATAGGAGTGTTTAGTTATGTTTTGGCTTCCGCTATGGTAGTTTCATTTTGCTTCCGCTATGTGTTTTAAATAAACCGTTTCCGCTATGTATGTCTGTGTACTCTGATAGGTTGCTATGCATGCCTTATGTATCATATGGGAGGTATGATATGGCGGTCACGAGTCAAAGTATCCCTAACTCTTAGGGGGTATTGTGGGTCACGACAATATCACAAAATCATAATTTATTAAATTATGAGCAGAATTGATTCTGGTCAAAACCAAAATCTGTAACCAAACAGACTAGGAGCAGACCTAATCTGGAACAGTTAGGAACCAGGATTAGACTAAACCAAAGTAAGATTAGCCCTGTAACCAAACAAACCCTTAGACCCTGAGGATCAAAAAATGATAATTTTCAAAGTTGGTCAAATAATCAGATAGACTCTCTCCATGAAGCAGTGGGACTTTAGAAATTTATTATAATTGGAAAAAAAAAAAAAAAATTGTTATATATATATTTAATTTTAAAGAGCATCCTAAAGGAAGATCAGTACCCCGTCTTCTACCGCGGAGAGAGTCTGAGCTGAGTTTTATTCTGGAGATTGTAGAGTCCCAGACTTTTACATGCTTAATACATGACACTTTCGTTGCCATTTTGCCTTTAAAGAGGTATAATTAATAAATAAGGAAGAAATTGAAAATTCCAAAATGTCAGAAATGTTCCTTTTCGAAGTACGAGCCCAACGCAAGTTGAATCGTCAAAATCGGACGAACGAGTCAAAAGATATGGCCAAAACAGTCTGGACCTGTAGGCAAATCGTAGCTCGGAAGGCGCTAAGAACGTAGCTCGGAATGCGCTAAAGAACGTAGCTCTGATAACGTATACGTTGTGCATCCATCGTGCAGCAGACAACGTGTACGTTGTACAGCTCAACGGGCACATTGTACATAACACAACGGACGACGAGCTCAGTACAACGAGTTGGCACTATTCACAGCACAACGTGTTCAGCACTATGCACGACACAACGGACGACGAACTCAGCACAACGAGTTGGCGCTATTCACAGCACAACGAGTTGGCACTATTCACAGCACAACGAGTTGGCACTATTCACAACACAACGTGTTCGACACTCGTGTTTTACAGAAATTCCAGTAAGGGTATTATGGTCTTTTGGTCTGTTCACTCTTACCTTAAGAGTTTAACCCGAGCCTTTAGGGCTCATTCTTAACACTTAGAAAGATTAGAGAGTTAGAGAAAAGGGGAGAAGGCGATCCTAAACCTAAGGTTTCCATTTCGGAGAGAAATCAAAGGGGTTTTGAAACCCTAGATCAACCTCAAGCCCGTTTTCTTCAAGATTTCAGTTCAAGCATTTGTGGGGCTCGCAATCCAAGCTAGGGCAGCACCTCACAGTCGTTTTTGAAAGGGGTTTCTTCCTTATTTCATCAAGGTCGGTACTTCTTGCTACCCTCCTAGTTATAGATCCTCTTTTCCATTCTTTTCTCTTTATTTTCCTTTATTTACACATGTGCGATGAGATGGATGGATGTGAATGGTGAATGGAGATGGAATGGGCGATTGGATGCCAATGGTTGTGTGGTGATGATGAAAATGGGGAGGGCATTGTTCCAATAATGAACATACATGTATGATTTGAGTAAACCCATCTAGAAAAGCATGTTGTAGTGTGAATCGATAATGAACACACCATGTTTGATGAAATGCCAAGGTGAATAAAGCGAGTTGTAAATTAGGAAATGCATGCCTAATAAATTATGAATGTTGCTAGGGACTATGATAGTGTGTTTCTTGCTTTCCCTAAACGATAGGAATATTACATTACTCAATCATTGATGTTATATGTGTTGTGAAATTACCCAAATGTCATATTTGGATTTAAATGCAAGTATGTACACGGTTCCCACGAGCACGGCATGCATGACATGATTTATCGAGGTTTTCAAGAACATGGTTAGAGGTGGGACATATCCTACGATATGTTTTACCTCGCTTTTCACAAGAAGACCAGAACCAACATTCCACGAGGGGTCTCCCCTCACTCACAAGTGCATATCATGAAGAAGGTCCTCCCTTCCCTCGCAAGTACATACATATCATGAAGAAGGGTCTCCCTTCCCTCTCAAGTGCATTGCATAAAGAAGGGTCTCCCTTCCCTCTCAAGGCATCTCTCAAGCGCATCTCACAAGGACATCTCACAAGTGTATCTCTCAAGTTACATGATCACAAGCAAGCACGCATGACATGCATGACATGACACGTACGACACGCTCGACAAGATCAAGTAAGACAAACACGACAAGCTTTCAAGTAAGAAAAGATATTTCAAGTCAAGTCAAGTGCACAAGTTTTCAAGGGTTTTACCGACTTTTATGAATGCAACATGATGAATTATATTGCTTTACTTTATTGTCATGATATGAATCATCCCTGCTTTATATGCGTGAATTGTTTCCTGCTTTATGTATGCTATGACTGTTGGTTAGTATTTGGTACCCGCTGAGTATTCCATGCTCAGCCGTACTTCTTATGTCGGCAGGTTTTGAGGGAGCTGCTGCTCCATTTGATG
Source organism: Tetracentron sinense (assembly GCA_015143295.1). Classification (NCBI taxonomy): domain Eukaryota; kingdom Viridiplantae; phylum Streptophyta; class Magnoliopsida; order Trochodendrales; family Trochodendraceae; genus Tetracentron; species Tetracentron sinense. The sequence goes on from CM026567.1 coordinate 17,885,459, forward strand.
TTTTTGCTCCTGGTCCATGGGTGGAAGAGGAGTGCGTCGAGGAGCCTTTGGAGGATTCTCCCGTAGAGGGTTATCAGTAGGTGGTGATTAGATTCTGAGTGGATTAGCTGTGGGTGAGATGAGAGATATACCTACATGTATTTTTGGCGGGCCTATCCGCACTTTCTTTGGTTACCTTTTGTATAAACATGGATTTGCGTATGTATATACATAGAGGTTTGGTAGACTTCCGCTGTGCTATGATAGAGTATGTTTCCGCTGTTTATATCCTCTATTGTATATGCTCTGTGGGTTTTGCAGGTTAGTTGTCAAGCAAGTCATGATTAGTCGTCCAAGGTTCACTCTAACTCTTAGGGTGGGTTTTGGGTCGCAACAGAGATAGTGATGTCACATCCCTTGCACATGGGAGGCTTCGACTATCTTCAAGAAAGACGCAATAGTAGTGCCTCTCAGCAAACTGATTTTCAATTATATTTAATTAAATAATTAATTTTTTAATTATTTTCCTCTTTTATTTGTCTATGCTTCTAAGTGGCTAAGTGTGCAAGGATTTAGCCCAAAATACTCAACAATTGAAGATATTGTCCATTTACATGGCTGCTCTATAATCTCATGGAGTAAACCAGATGGAGCCGATGCCCTGCTTTGATGGAAGGAACTACAATCGTTGGGAACAAATGATGAACTTCTTGAAACAAGTCAAGGTTGACTATGTCCTAAAGGAGTTGTGTCTGGGAATTCCAGAAGGTCCTGGGCTTCTGCTCAAGAAGTAACTATTGCAACTGAGCAAATACAAAAGTGGATTGACGACAATGATACGACCTAAAATTATATCCTCAATTCACTGTCAGACTAGTTCTATGAACAATACTCTAAAAAAAACCAAGCAAGACAAAGACTTGTGGGAAGTGTTGAGGTTGGTTTACTTAGCAAATGAGTTTGGAACCAAAAAATTACATGTTGCAAACTACTTGGAATTTAATGATGGATGGTAAATCCATATATAATGGAACAAGTACAAGAGTTATAAAAGATAGCAAATGTCGTTACCTCGATAGGAATGCTTTTGGATGAAACCTTCCATGTCAATACAATCATTGCTAAGCTACCTTCCTCCTGAAAAGAGTACCATTCAAAGTTGATGCATAAGAAACTCCAGGGTAGAGGAAGAAAGTTAGCATGATAAGAAGAAAGAGCCAACTGCTAAGGCTCATATGGTGGAGTAAAATTCATCTAAAAAATTCTGTCCAACAAGAAAGATTTTATATCCTGTTCACTTATGATCTCTGCGTATGGATATGTTGGAATTAACTATTTAGTACATTATTACTTACTAAATAGGAATTTGTGGGGGTACTAAAAAGTACAATATCATGTACTAAATAGTATATTACCACATACATTATTAGGATATGGAATCCCCCAGAAGCGAGACATTTTCGAAGTGACTCGTGTTTCGAGAGCCGGGGTGATTGGTCGAATGTTTTAAAACATTCTAGGGACAACGATGGTTAGTATTGAGGAATACCTATACTCATGCTTTTGTTGGTAGTTGTTTTGAAACTTAAGTGTGTTCAAGTTTCATATGTTGGTTGTATGCAATTTATTTTATTTTTATTTGTTTTTTTAAATCCACTCAGGGGGAGTGGGGGGTTTGGCAGATCCCTACTTTTTTATTAAAATTAAAATAAAATGGGGGGGGGGGGGGGGGGGGGGGGGACATAAACCTTACCCCTACAAACCAACTTTAAAAAGAGGGGGGGACATAAGACCTTACCCTTACAGACAAATCAAAAAACCAACTAAAAACTAAAAAACAAACTTAGACCTTAACAATTCTGATATTACCAAGTCCCATTTTATCCAAGAAACTTAATGAAGTTATCTTAGCCGGGATAGTATCAGAAGAAGAAAAAGATTCAGACACCATCAAATCACATCCAATGTTGGCTAAACCATTAGCTACACAGTTAGCTTCTCTATAAACATGCTTGAAGGAATGACTATCCTAAATAAGATATTTTATCTTGATATCCCTATACCAGTTCTACCAAGAAGAAGATCCTCTACCATTCAATGTGTCAACTAGAATTTTTGAATCATATTCTATTTCCATATTATGAATACCAATATGGTTACATAACAAAAGACCATCAAGAAGAGCTTGGGCCTCTGCCGAATTATTGCTACAAAAACCATAATAAGAGAAAAGGCAAGCCACTATGTCTCCATTATGATCTCTGATAACACCTCCTCCACCTGATATCCCTGGATTTCCTCTCAAGGCACCATCTACATTAAGTTTCATTCTACCAAAATTGTTCTCTTTAAATTGTTCAGCAAAATTATATATCTTCTCGCCTTAGAATCATATTGTCGTCTACACCTCTCAATCCGTATCTCCCAAACTATCAAGGCTGGAACAAGGAGGAGAAAGACATTTTTCCTAGAAGAAACTCCTCGATACCATTTCTTAATGCAACAATGAATATTATCCTGAGAATAAATAGGGATGAGATAGCAATTCGAGAAAAAATTCCAGAGAGAACAACAATATCACTTCTAATAAACAAATGGGAGGCATTTTCCATCCTAGGATTCTCATAGCAACATCTACTAACCATAGGAATTCCCAATCCTTGAATAGCTGAATCAGTTGGAATAGCATTATTCATAATTTTCCAGCAAAATATCTGGATTTTAGTAAGAACAATAGGATGCCATAAGACTGAAGACCAAGAATGAGCGTGATTTCTCTCCCTCAGATAATTCCAAGATGATTTAACTGAAAACTTCCCATCTGGAGACTTATTCCAAATAAAAACATCTTTTTCATTTGAAGTAGCAAAACCTCCAGATTTAATATTTTCAATAGTAGATGGTATCAAGAAATGGCTCACCTGAGATAAGTCCCAGTTACCAACTGAATCAAGGATGTTCCCAATATTTGGGCTGTTAGAAGGAGGGTTTATGGCTTCATTATTAAGACCTTCCTCCAAAACCAATGATCAAACCAAAAATTGACTGTAGAACCATTCCCAATAAGCACAGTTGAGTTGGAATTGAAAAACTCCACAAATATCTCTCCATAACTTCAAAGCTCCCCGATTAGGCAAAGTGTTCCACACATGGATGACACTATATTTAGCTTTATAGAAACAAGACCAGAGACACTCCGAGGTGTAGATATTCCAAGCCTGTTGAACTCTGAAAGCTGAAGAAAACTCTGACATTTTTCTGATTCCCAATCCACCTTCATAATGAGCCAGAGAGCAATTTTTTCCAGTTAATCCAATGTCTCCTTTTAGAGAATTCCGAATTGTTCCAGAAAATTTTTGCAATTGAGGAATCAATAGAAGAGCTGATGCTAGCAGGGACCCCGATAAGATATAAGCAAGAATGGAAGATAAAACATGTTTAATCAGAATCAAACACCATCCTGTAGAAAGAAGCTTCCCAGACCAACCAGAAATGCGCCTCTGAATTTTCTCAATCAAAGGAATAAAGTAAGACCTGTTCTGCCTACCTTTGAATAGAGGCACACCAAGGTAGGTGAATGGGAATTGGTTGAATTTAACTTCAGTTTAGATAGAAATTGCCCTCTTTCTGGAAAATAGGAAGCTTTTCCGAACAAAACATCGAACTTTTTTCTTTGTTAATTTTTTGGCCAGAAGAAGCTTCATAGATCTTTAAAATTTCAACAATGCTTTTCAAACTTCTAGATCTGCCATTACAAAAAATCAGGGTGTCATCAACAAATAAAAGGTGAGAGATCGCAAAACCATACCTCCCAATATTGAAGACGCAGGATTGATTAGACAAAATATCTTTAAGACCTCTGCTAAGAACATCTTCAGCCAAAATGAAAACGGCAGGAGATAGAAGATCTCCCTGCCTTAAGCCTCTCGAGCTTTGAAAGAATACATGAAAAAAAAACATTGATTATTAATGCAGCCCTTTATGAGTCTGATAAAGTCTTCACAAAACCCGAACTTTTGAAGGACTTCCAAAATAAAGCCCCACTCTATACGGTCATAGGCTTTAGCCATATCCAACTTGATAATTAAATTACCTCCAAAAGTTTTCCTTTCAATTTCACGGACCATTTCTTGACCGATTGTGATGTTCTCCATTATATTTCTACCTTTAACAAAAGCGCTTTGCTCCTCTGAAATAATCTTAGGAAGAACTTTCCCAAGGCGATTAGCAAGAATCCTGGAGAAAATCTTATATAGAAAATTGCAAAGGCTGATTGGTTTAATCAGCAAAGGTAGCAGGGTTAGCACATTTGGAAATTATGCTATTACAGTAGCATTAATAGATTTTGGAATATGAGGGTCAGATAAAAACTGAATCACAGCATTCATCAAGTCTTCTTTGATAATATCCCAACATTCTTGATAAAAATGACAATCATAACCATCCGGACCCGGAGTACTGTCAGCATCCATGCTAAAGACCACTTTCTGAATCTCTTCCAAAGAGTTACAATTATCCTCCACCGAAACTAGAGAAGGAATGAGCATTAAAATTTGATCCTCAACTGTATAGTTATCAGAAGATAAAAGATCATGAAAATACTCAGCCGCCTTTGAAGCAATGCCCTGAGAATCCTCTATCCAAATACCCTGAGTTCTTTATTTTTTGGATATTGTTGACAACTGCATGAAAATATTTAGTGTTATCATCCCCTTCCTTCAGCCATTTAATACGAGATTTTTGCCTCCAGAAAATCTCTTCTTGAGTAAGAACTGTTTGAAGCTCATCTGTAAGAGATAAAAGAATATTTTCCTGTATATCATCCTAGTGTTCCTGAATAGATTTTCCTGTATATCGTCCCAGTATTCCTGAAGAGATATCTCAGCTACACATATTTTTTTCTCCAGATCTTTAATCTTGAAAAAAATATTCCCGAAAATCTTCTTATTCCACCCCTTAAGAGATACCTTGAGTCTTTTAAGCTTAACAAAGAAAGATAAAATGGGGTTAGCTAAAATAGGCAAACTCCACGAATCCACGACTAACCTTTTAAACTCTGAATGAGAAATCCACATATTTTGGAAATAGAAAGGAGAAGGACGGCGAGAAGCTTCCAAACTAAAATTTAGCAGAAGAGGAGCATGATCGGAGTTCAGCCGAGATAAATGAGTGACTTGAGTAATTGGAAATTTGAAATCCCATGCAGCATTATACATTATCTTGTCAAGTTTGGCATAGATTCTATTGTTCCCCTTCTGATTAACCAATTTCATCTTATTTTCCCACATGATATGTTTGTCATTTGCAGTTCTTTAGTATTATATACATGTGTTAGTTTATTTTACAGATGGATGCTAGACAGTCCGCACCTAGTTCAGGGACTTCGAGGAATGTATGAGGGCCCATGAGGTGCCTCAATCTTCATCAGTTACCTTCGGGGAAAAAATTGAAGGTAGAGGTCGATGACCGGAGACAATTTATAGAGCAGAATGCCACAAAGTTAGCTAGTTTTTGTGGCACTCTTCTTTGGACTGGGCATTTACTACGCATCGATGTCCAAAGTTGGAGGGACATTATCTGATGCAATGCAGCATGCATGGTAGACCGTACACGTAAGATAAACAAAAGTGGTACTATATCATTAGTTTTTACTTATGTAACTCTTTTTTAATTATTTGATATATTTATCTTTTGATAACGCGATCCAGAAAAAGTTTGATATTGATCCTACAATGGAGTACTGCGTGTTACAATTCCTTGATAAAAAAATGGTGGGAAATGAGTCCGCCCTAAAAAAAAATACTTTAATCTAGCGGACCTTTTTATAGAGCTGTATGCCATGTGTCCCCTAATGTGTTGGAGGATCAACGGCATGTCTTCATCGATTTTTTTTTACTCCAAGGAAGGGAAGGTGTATTTTATTTATTTCGTCATGCTTATATCTAATAGAATTAAATTTATCACAAATTATAAATTTAATATTTGCATACGGCCGGCACAAAGAGATACGCTAGAGTGAGAGAGGAGGAGGTATATAAGTTCCTTTTAGCTTTCTTAACTTATTTTACAATTTCTTTATGCTAATTTGAGATTTTTATGTTTTAATGTTGTCATTGCCATAGCAAGGTGCGAGTCCCTCATAGACACCATCGAGCCGTGCAGAGCTCTTCATTAAGATGCACAGGTGTAAGCACCTCTAAAAGATCCTTTTTTCAGTTTGAGAGAGATCCCCCAAGTCCACAACTCGTTTGAAATATGATCAAAACATCCTTCAATTTCTTGACTAAAATACCCTTTTTAGAATGACTAAATTATTATTTTTAAATGACCAAAATGCCCCTCGATATTTTGACCAAAATAGCCCGACCATTTTTTGACAAAAGGATATCCTATAACCCATTTTTTTTTATAAAGATAACTCAAACCTTATATCCCGTTCATCCAAACACACCCTAGCCCATCTATCCATGAGCCCATAACCAAAAGCCTTTTACCCATAAGCCCTGACATAATAACCCATAACCCATTGTGTACTAACCCATGTTACCTTCTTTAGAAAACCCTAGATTTTTTTTATTTTTATTTTTTTGGTAATCGAAAACCCTAGATTTTCAATCTCATAATTCCAAATTTTAAAACAAATCTTATTATGGACTTTCCTTTCTTTTGCAAAAAGTCCCAAATAGACACATGTGACCACCCCACTTTCCAAAAATACTCTATCTCTCTCGATTTTATAAAGCACTAATGGCTCTCATCTTCGAGAGAGGAGGAGACTCACGGTTAACTCTCTCTCTCTTTCTCTCTCTCTCTCTCTTCCTTTAATTTTTTTTAAAAAGGGGACCTCCCCTCTTCCAAGGATGGCTACGATTTTGATGAGAAGTGGATCTCGCTTCTAGGCCACTCACAAGATCTCAACCAAGGCTCTGTCTCAAGGTCTGAAAAGATAAAAAGACAATCCAATCTGGGAATTACATTGATAACCTGATCACTATCAATTGCCTACATCCATTAATTAAGATTTTCGGGTGGTGCAATGTACACATGTTCTTCAAATCTTAGAATAATTTTTCTCTTTTTACTTTATTTTTTATAATGGGAGATATGCATGTTTAAGAAGGTGCGGCTGGATTCCTATAATGTAGAGAAATAAATATTTGAACAACAATAAATATATAAACATATATACTGCATTCTAATGAGTCATGCTCATTGAAGCTTGTAATGAGCGGTCCCTACTAATGTGATACGTGGTAGGTTGTTTCGGAATCTGACCGCTTGATGTCAAGATGTGTTTCTCGAAAGACAAGTGGTAAAAAATTAGTTTAATTCGACATTTATACACCATCCGATCGAAGAAGGGAAGATCAGCCATTTCTATATCCTAGGTAGGGTCTAGTGAACCCTAAGGGGTTAATGCTACAAACTAGGGTCTAATCGGACGGTCTAAACAAGTCTGAACGGACTGATTTTTTTGACACGTGTCTCCAATGAACCCAACTTGACATCCAACGGTCAGATTCAAAAAAGTATGCCATGTGTCATCATTCTAGAGAGACCGCTCACTACAAGCTTTAATGACCATGGCTCATTAGTATCCTTCCCAGCATGTATATAACCAAATCATGCAAGTTAAGAGGTGCTTGGAAGAGTCATTCTTGAAGATAGTCGAAGCCTCCCATGTGCAAGGGAAAAGCAACCCAATTTGCGGGATACAACTCAAATCTAATTCAACCGATCATTTCCTACAAGTTAACACAACTCGGCGGATGATGGTGCACCAACCCTCTTTTTAGAATGGCCAGATTAATTAATTTAAAGTCCATCAAATTAATATAATCCCACAATAGATTAATTAAGTATACGAAAAGTCCATTTCATTTTAAATAATTAATCCAAAACTATTAATGTTTTATTCCAAAAAATTAAACACGTTTTTTTAATTAAACCACACATTTAATTGAAACTCAAAAACATCATTAGTTAAATCATTTTTGTTTAACTTAACAAAAATTGATTAATTTATTAATCTATTTTAATCCAGAGACTAATCAACCATAGTTTTTGCATTAATTTTGTCAGCATAACGGTACATAGACCCTTCCTTATGGAGTGGTCCAATGGTTGAGTCCATTTCGATCATCTCAATTCGATCAGTCATGTTGATTTTGTCTGTGGACTAACTGGTTAGACTATCTATTAGAGGAGTGAGTACATTAGGACAATTTAGGTTGTCTGATTTAGCCATCTCATGTCGACCAGTCAGATTGGTTCAATTTAAGGACTAACCGATTAGTCTGTTCTGTTTGAGTGGTCAATCGTACTGACTACCATAGGCTAGCCCTTTCGGGCTTACCGCTATGACTAGGCAATATGTAGCACTGGTCTGAATAACAATTTCTGGAATCACATTTCTCAAATTCTTATCAGAGCAATTGGATCTGGTCCACTTGAATACACGATCAGACTAGGGTCTATAGTTCACCTTCTTTGGTTAGACTAAGTCTAGAGGTCTTCTTCCTCCTTGGTCTAGTCTGTCTTCTTCCATTGGATGAACTGGATCTCTGTTTCTGGGTTCTGTAATTCATCTGGTGGGTTTGAGCCTTCTCAACCCCTCCTTATATAGAGACCCAAGTGGTATGACACCCATTTGTGATCTTCTAAAGTTTCTAAACTTGATCCAGGATTGGCTTATTGTCCACAATCCTGAATTCCAGATAATTGGCAACTTAAAAGTTCTTGGTGTCAGACTCCTTGAAAATTTAGAAAACCTTGAGCATCTCCCAAAGCTCTCTTGTTGTTTTCACCTTCTTGAAGAACTAGTCACACAAAGCATTGTAGAGTGAGTTGAAGAAATGATTGCAGCAATCATACAAGTCATACAAGTCGTTGTTCCACTTTTGCACATCCTTGGTCACTTTCTCCAAAGCTACTTTCTACACTCCAATTCTAGAAGGGGTAGTGGGACACAATCCTGTAAGCACATACAAAATTTTAAGTTTCCTCAGAAAATACTCCATTTCCTAGACCTATCAGTTCTAGTTCAGTCTTTCAAACATCGAGACAACATTGATTGGTACGATTGAAGAGTAGATACTGCCATTTGCTATGTCTTAATCTTCATAAGGGGGTAAATTAACTTAAAATAATTGGATTTACTTACTAAATCCCTACACAAGTTAGACAAATAAATATTTGAATAACAATAAGTATATAAACATATATATAACCAAATAACGCAAGTTGAGAGGCACTCGATAGAGTCTTTCTTGAAGATAGTCGAAGCCTCCCATATGCAAGGGAAAGAAGCTCTATCTTCAGGATACAACTCAAATCGAATTCAACCGATGATTTTCAACGAGCTTGTACCACTGGGAGGATGATGGTGCACCAAACCTATTTTTAGAATGGTCTAATTAATTAATTTAAATTCCATTAAATTAATATAATCTCACAATAGATTAATTAAGTATATGCAAAGTTCATTTAATTTTAATTAATTAATCAAAAACTCTTAAACATGGTTTTATTTCAAAAATCATTTCATAATTTTGTTCAAAATTAAACACATTTGTTTAATTAAACCACACATTTAAATGAAACTCAATTAAATCATAAGTTAAATCATTTTTGTTTAACTAAATAAAAATTGATTAATTTATTAACGATGCGCCCCAAAATCCCACCTAGGAGAATGTTAGATCTTGGCACGTGACTTACTTATCAAACCATCATGTTAGAAGCATTTAAGGCATACTAAAAATACGAACCTAAAAATATCTTCAATTAACTAACATTTAATACCTCAAACAAACTCCAATTAAAATTCATAATCAACTTAACATAAATAAAATTAATCATCCATCGTGATCCTTAACCATCAAACTGAACTAAACAAATTAAATCTTTCATAAAGTAAATTAAAGTCTTCCTGGAATTCAAATAATTAATAAATCAAATTCAATAATAGTGCCATCAATCAAGATCCCTTTCTTCTTCGGGATGGTCACCTTCTAGTTCTTTTATGAATTCCCCCTCTTCTCACGGTCCGGGCACGCAAATGTCAAATCTAGAACCTGCCGTCAATAAAGTTATCGGCTGAGTAACAAGTTACTCTACGTATATAACAAACCGTAGAAAAAATATCTTAATCATTAACATACGTACATATGATAGATTAACATCAGTTCTCATACATAAATCAGAATGCAAAAAACGAGTAGTTACATTATGTCATTTACTTTCTTTACTTTCTTTCTTTTCTTACTTTTCTTGCTTACTTACTTTATTGTTTTATGAAAAATACATCAACATACATTGAGTAATAAATTAAAATACCACTTTACCTTATATGGAAAGTGGTTACTATACTTTACTTTACCAATGTACCACCCTTCGTACATTATTCGGCACGAACGGGGTTACTTAGTACATTATCCGGTACAACGGCTTACTTACTTTGGTATAATCATCGCCTTTTTTTATGGTAGTTGGTGGTGCAAAACATAATCATGCATTATCATTTTCATGTATCTTTCTTTCTTACTTACTTACTTTGGTTTTTAGTCTCACTTGCAATCTTAGTGGTGCCCTTAATTTCCTCTTTATACATGTGCATATTTTTTAATGGTGAGTGCACGGTGATACATCCTTGGTTAAATTACACCTAAGACTATCAGTCAAGGGGCATAAGAAATCTCATCATAGTGTCTCATTCCACTATGTTAACAGACGTAGGCAAACAAAACTCTCATTAAAGGTTCCTTTACCCATAAATATATCACGTATAACAACATTAAATAAACACACAACAACATTCATTTTTCCAATAATTTAACAAGCTTAAATCATGGTTTATTTTCCATATGCAAAATTCACAATTTAATTTAAATATCAACAACGCATTCTTTACAATATTAAGATCATGAATACACACATAATTTATCAATCATAAATCTCATCAAGTATATCCACAAATTACACTATCATATAACCCTAATATCATAAAGAGTCCACATTCATCATTCAATTCTTTCATACATTTCATTGAACTCCAAGAATTCACCCCATCCTCCTCATATATCCACATACATTCATCATAAATTCCCGATCCCCTTGTTGAAATAAAATCAAAATATAACATGGTTATTCACATACTAATCATTTTATTCACATCCTACTTTAACCATTTATGAAATGATATATCAGTGATAATAGAATCCATAGATCTTACTTATTTTCATGCTCTTACTTAGATCTATCCATTTTTACTCTTTCTTTATATTTATATTTAAGAAATTGAGGACTAGGGATTGTTATTTAGATATATCGCTTGCGAATAAGGCTCGATCTTTATCTTCACGTCTCTTTTCTCCTTTTCCGGTCGAATCCTTGAACTCCTTAGATTTCTCCCCTTTTGATCTCTCAAAAAACTCTCTCTTTTACCTTTAGAAGCTTATGGGAATCCTAACTCACGAGTTAGAGAGTATTTATATAGTTTGGGGTTCAAGGGAACTCAAAAAGTCGCAAAATTACGCAACTCGAGAAAGATCCCCGCGTCGGGCGATTGATTGGCCAGTGCGCCGATCTCCTTTTTTTTTTTTTAAGTCTTTTGCTACTTTTTATTTATCTTTTATTTCATGCAATTTATTCTTAATAACGAGTTAAATTGAATTAATTAAATGGGTTTTCTTATTCGAGAGATCACACATAAATTTTTCATAGTAATAATGCATAAAATCAGACGTATTTATCTAGAAAATTAAATCCTATTTCAGGTCCTTACAATTAAACTATTTTAGTCCAAATAATAATCAACCATAGTTTATGTCTTACTTTTGGCAGCATAACAAATCATGAATCTGTCCTCACGTAGTGGTCCAATGGTTGAGTTTGTTTGGACCATCTCAATTTGATCTATCATGTTAGTTCAATCCATGGAATAATCGGATAGATTATTTGTTAGAAGAGTGAGTCCATTAGGACGATTTAGGCTGTCTAATTTAGGAATCTCATTTTCACCAGTTACATTGGTTCAATCCAATGACTAAATGGTTAGTTTGGTCTGTTTGAGTGGATCAATCGTATTGACTACCATAGGCTAGGCCTTTCGGGATTGCCACCATGATCGGGCTATATGTAGCACCGGTTTGATTAACAATTTTTGGAATCACATTTTTGGAATTCTAATCAGAGCAATTGGATTTGGTGCACTTCCATACACGATCAGACTTGACCTATAGTTCACCTTCTCTGGTTGGACTAAGTCTAGACTCTAGAGGTCTTCTTCCTCCTTGGTCTAGTATGTCTTCTTCCACTTGATGAACTAGATCTCTGTTTATGGGCTCTGTCTTTAATCTTGCAGAGTCTCTAGGCTTTCTAATTCATCTGGTGGATTTGAGTCTTCTCAACCCCTCCTTATATAGAGGCCCAAGTGGTATGACACCCATTTGCAATCTTCTGAAGTTCCTGAATTTGATCCAGGATTGGCTTATTGTCCACAATCCTGAATACCAGATAATTAGCAACTTGCAAGTTCTTGGTGTTGGACTCCTTGAAAATGTACACTGCCTTGAGCATCTCCAAAGCTCTCTTGTTTTTTTCACCTTCTTGGAGAACTAGTCGCACAGAGCATTGTAGAGTGAGTTGAAGAGATGATTGCAGCAATCATACATGTCATCGTTCCACTTCTACGCATCCTTGGTCACTTTCTCCACTATTGCTTTCTCCATTCCAGTTCCAGAAGGGATAACGGGACACAATTTTGTAAGCACATACAAAAGTGTTAAGTTTCCTCAAAAAATACTTCATCTGCTAGACACATCTGTTGTACTTCAGTCCTTCAAACTTGGAGACAACATTGACTGGTACGATTGACGTAGTAGATGTTGCAATTTTGCTATGTCTTAATCTACAAAAGGGAGTAAATTATCTTCAAAGTATTGGATTTACTAACTAAATCCCTGCACAAGTTAGACAAATAAATATTTGAACAACAATAAATATATATAACCAAATCATTCAAGTTGAGAGGCGCTCGAAAGAGTCTTTCTTGAAGATAGTCGAAGCCTCCCATGTACAAGAGAAAAGTAGCCCTATCTCTGAGATACTCAAATCGAATTCAACCAATCATTTCTTATAAGTTTGCACTACTCGGCTGATGATGGTGCGCCAAACCTCTTTTTAGAATGGCCCGATTAATTTATTTAAAATTCATCAAATTAATAGTCTCAAATAGATTAATTAAGTATATGAAAAATCCATTTCATTTTAATTAATTAATCCAAAAATCTTAAAGATGGTTTTAGTCCAAAAATCATTTCATGGTTTAGTCCAAACAATAAACACATTTGTTTAATCCAACCTCACATTTAATTGAAACTCAATTAAATCATAAGTAAAATCATTTTTGTTTAACTTAACAAAAACTGATTAATTTCTTAAACTATTTTAATCCAGAAAATAATCAACCATAGTTTCTGCCTTAATTTTTGCAGCATAGCAATACATGGACCCATCCTCACGGAGTGGTCCAATGGTTGATTCCGTTTGGAAGTTCTCAATTCGATCAATCATGTTGGTTCTGTACATGGACTAACCTGTTAGATAATCTGTTAGAGGAGTGAGCCCATTAGGATGATTTAGGTTGTCTAAGTTAGCCATCTCATGTCGACTAGTCAGATTGGTTCAATCCAAGGACTAACCAGTTGGTCTAGTTTGTTTGAGTGGGTCGATCATATTGACTACCATAGGCTAGTCCTTCCAGGCTTTCCACCATGAATGGGCTATATGTTCCAACGGTCTGATTAACAATTTCTAGAATCCCATCTCTAGAATTCTGATCAGAGAAAGTTGATCTGGTCCACTTCCATACACGATCAAACTGGCCTAAAGTTTGCCTTCTTTGGTTGGACTAAGTCTAGAGGTCTTCTTACTCCTTGGTATAGTTTGTCTTCTTCCACTAGACGAACTGGATCTCTGTTTATAAGGCTATATCTATAATCCGCCAATGTCTCTGGGGTCTCTAATTCGTTTGGTTGGTTTGAGACTTCTCAATCACTCGTTATATAGAGACCAAGTGGTATTGCACCCATTTGCAATCTTCTAATCCAGGATTGGCTTATTGTCCACAATCCTGAATTCCAGATACTTGGCAATTGGCAAGTTCTTGGTGTCGAACTCCTTGAAAATGTAGACGGCCTTAAGTGTTTCCCAAAGCTCTCTTGTTGTTTTTACCTTCTTGGAGACCTAGTCGTAAAGAGCATTGTAGAGTGAGTTGAAGAGATGATTACAACAATCATACAAGTCGTTGTTCACTTTTGCGCACCCTTGGTTGCTTTCTCCATTGCTGCTTTCTCCACTCCAATTCCAGAAGGGATAGCAGGACACAATTTTGTAAGCACATACAAAATGTTAAGTTTCCTCAAAAAATACCCCATTTGTTGAACCCATCTGTTGTAGTTCAGTCCTTTAAACTTGAGGACAACATTGACAGGTACGGTTGACGAAGTAGATGTGGTCATTTTGCTATGCCTTAATCTGGAAAAGGGAGTAAATTATCATCAAATTATTGGATTTACTTAATAAATCCCTGCACAAGTTAGAGAAATAAATTTTTGAATAACAATATATATATAACATATATATAACCAAATCACGCAAGGTGGAGAGATGGAGCAAGGGAGGAGAATTAGCCCTAGAGGAGCATGTTAGCAGTTTCCTTTTTTTTATTGGAGAGAGTGCGCAAGATAGCAAGGCTGTGTTTGAATTTCTCATTAGGGTTTCATGGAGAAGCCCATGGCCGCCAGCCCTGAGGGAGGAAAAATACCTTCTCGTCCTTCATATCCAAAGCTATCATATGCTAAAACTCTTGGCTCATCTACTAGGACGAACCTAGAAAGATTTAACCATGGAGATGTGAGGCTCGGCTCTTTCTCGAATGCGAAAAAACCTACAACTTATCAAGGGGAACCAACTTTCTATTTCTCTCGTGAAGAACTTGAGGCATCGGCGGTGCCTTTTATACCTTAAATGGGAAGTGTTCTTACGGACGACCTCCGGTGAAGGAGATCAAAGTATTTATTCTGGCTTTTCTTCACACCAAAATGGATTTCTCAGTTGGAATATTAGATACTCGGCATATCCATTTACGATTTAAATCTGAATTGGATTTCATCTCGGTCTGGCTCAAGGATTATTGTATCATCAATGGAAAACTTTTCAGATTTATGAAGTGGACTCCCTATTTAAAATATGAAGTGGAGCCTTTGGTTGTCCCCTTGTGGATCACCTTACCTGGACTTCCCGTGAACTTCTTCAATCCAAAGGAGCTTTTGGTGATTGGAAAGCTGGTGGGGAAAGTCCTTCTAGTCGACGCACCCACTAGGCATCTTACCAGGCCAAGTCTGGCTAGGATTTGTGTCGAAATCGATCTTACCAAAGAAAAACCTACGAGATTTTGGCTCAGGCTTAGTACTAATGGGAGATGGCAGAGAATAATTTACGAAAAATTTGCTTATTTTTGCTACTTTTGCCACAAACTAGGTCACCTTCAAGAGAAGTGCAACCTGGTGTTGCGTTATGCGAACAAAGATAAGGGAGCGATCAAGATTGGTAAAGATCAAGAGAAAGGAAATATTGAAATCTCTAATAATATCATAAACAAGCTTCTAGTTTCTCAAGGAAAAAGCAAGGAAACTACAAATTTTTGGGTAATGAAATCCTTTGGGGAACAAGGTGCAGGTTCGTCCTTGATCAAAGATGGTAACCATCATGGAGTTTTAGAAGGAGAATCATGTCTTAATGTCAAAGAAACTCTGATTCTAGTAGTCCTAAGGAGGATTTAAATAATGCTAAAGAAAGTGCAATCGCAGATAATTTCGTGAAGGTTCATGTGAATGGGGAAAGTATTATGGATCATTTTGGTAGTAGGAATTCAAATGGGGATAGAGAAGAGGAATCCAAATTTCAGAAATACAGACAATTGAAGAGGGAGTTGTGGAGTTTGCTGCATAGATTAATAGCAAAGCTAATGAGAAAGACCATGAGAGCAGTAACAAGGCTGGGGAACAGGTGCAAACCATAGAAGAGGGTAGCATTGATCTGGAAAAGTACGTTGAAGAGATGGGTTATACTTCCAATTGGTTTTTCAATGGCCATCAAAGTATGCTCACCACTCTGATGCAATCTAAACCCAGTTGGGTTTTTAAATCGTAGAGGAAGGTACTGAAAAGGAGGGATCCATTCAAGATCACATCAGTAGTTTTTCTGAGCCCAAGTCTTTCAAAGGATTGGAGGTTTTTTATGATGAAGATTTCATTCTTAAATGCATAGAGGTCGATAGATTGGAGGTAGAGAAAGCTAGAAAAATTAAAGCTTCCTTATCGTCAGTAATCACCCGCTCGAAGACAAAAGAGGGCTTTATATCGGATAGAAGAGATTGTGTTTCCCATGATTAGTTCAATCATCTAGAACATAAGAGATACTGGCAACTCTAATTCCCGGTCTAGACTTAAATCTCTCATTTTAAATTATAAGCCTTCTATCATTGCTATTTTAGATCCTAAAAAGAATATAAGTTTCCTTGGAGTGGGCAGCAAAAATATTTATTTTCGTAACTTCATTGCTAATGGAGGAGATAATAGTAGAATATGGGTGCTCTGGAATGACAACATTAAAGTTCGTCCATCCAAAGATCGCCTCAAAGCATTACCCTCATTCTATCTTATAGGGGATCTACTCCGGTTAGATTTTCTATTATCTATGCAAAGTGTGATAGAATTGAAAGAAGAGACCTTTGGGAGGAGCTTTTTCAGTCAAGCTCTGATAACTCCATCACCTGGGTTATTGGTGGGGACTTCAATGTAATTTGCTCGGTTGATGAAAAGAAAGGTGGCAGGGTTCCAAATATTCAGGCCATGGATGAATTTAATGGCATGATCAATTAGTGTGGTCTAGTGGGGAGTCTTAATTTGGCAATAAATTTACATGGTGCAATGATCAGTTGGGGCCCACTGTATCTAGGCTAGACTGGATAGAGTTTTGTATAATTCTGCATGGGAAGTCAGCTTTTCTCAAATTATTGTTTCCCACATTTGGTGAGAAGTCCTTCGGATCATGCTCCCCTTCTGGTCTCGTTTTGCCCAAGGCTCAGAAACAAACCCTCCTCCTTTCACATTTCAGAATATGTGGGTCAAAGATCAAAAATTCCTTGCGCTGGTTAAAAAAGAATGGAGTATATCTTGGGCAGGTAACCCCACTACTGCGTTCTTCCTTAAATTAAAAAACCTGAAAGCAGCTTTAATTACTTGGAACAGAATTTCTTTTGGGAATATCTTCACAAATATCAGAACTCTAGAGAGCAAGATTGATGAGTTGGAGAATCGGCTCCAACAAAATTGGAACTGGGAAACTAGAAAGGAATTAGACAAGCTTAAAAGTGATTTGAAGAAGAATCTCATTATAAAGAGATTTTCTGAAAGCAAAAATCCAAGAACACTGGTTGAAAGGAGACTGAAATACTAAATACTTTCATGCAATCACTAATCACAGGATTAAAAGGAATACAGTTGAAAGCATTATGGATGGCAATGGCAATGGGAACTATTCAAATTTTTTCCATCGATCACTCCTCTCTAAAGGGTGTTCTTCAAATTCTGACCTTCTGGAATTTATACCTAATCTTGTTAACGAGGATGATAATAAAGAGCTCTACAATATCCCTAAGGGGGAAGAGATTAAGTGCACGGTATTTGGCATGTCTAAAGATGGTGCTTCTGGCCCAGATGGATTCACGGGTTATTTTTTAAAAATGTTGGGATATTGTCAAGGAAAACCTGGTTTTAGCTATTCAGTATTTCTTCAAAGAAGGTTTTATGCCTCGTGCCATTAATGCTACTCTTATTTGCCTTATTTCGAAAGTGGACACCTCGACAACTTTTGGGGAATTCAAACCTATTAGTTTGTGCAACATCGTCTACAAAAATTTTGCAGAGATTGTAGCTTCTAGATTGGGTTGTCTGTTACCTACATTAATATCTGAAGAACAATCGGCGTTTGTTAAAGGGAGGAATATTGTAGACAATATCACGATAGCGAAAGATATGGTTACCGGCACCTCATTTTTAAACTAGATATGGCTAAAGCATATGATCACATTGAATGGAATTTCTTTCTCTCAGTCCTTGATAAATTTTGGATTTGTTCTGAATTCATCAAGATTATTAAAGGCTGCATTATATCTCCTTTCTTCTCTGTTATTCTTAATAGAGAACTTCATGGATTTTTCCAATCTTCCAGGAGCCTAAGTGTCGCACCCCAAAATACCCCCTATGAGTTAAGGGATACCTTAGGTGTGACTATACATACCTGCCAAACCATCCTGTAATGAACAAGACTAAACATGATATAACACAATAGTAATCAGAGTACGGAAGCTATATCATGAATGCGGAAACGTGAACTAACTTTTTCTTTTCTTTTATAATTCCAAAATAGTATTCCAAGTAAAAATATACATAACCTAACAAGACGAAGATGGACAGGCCCACCTATCAAAATATCAAAAGATATAAAAAGAACTCTCTCGTACTCTCCTCTCAACAATAATCGAGGTATGGCCATACGTCCAAGTCCCTATCCTCCTGGGACTGCAACGGGATAGATGGCTCTCTCTCCTCTATGTACTCTTTCTCGACCCAAGGCTCGGGATCGAGGACTTCCACAGTACCTGCCGACATAAAAGTACGACTGAGCATGGAATACTCAGCGAGTACAATCTACTAGCTAACCATAGCAATAACAAAGCATAACAACGGTGAATACAATACAAAATATCAATTGAAGCAATACTAGTGGCATAAGATAAATAGTATTAAACATGAAGCAATATAATTATCTTGGCATACATGCATGAATGCGAAAACCTCGATAAAGCTCATATTGGGAAACCTTTTTCATGTCTCGGTCTTGCTTGTGAAAATCAAGCATGCGTGTCAGTCTTGTCTTGTATTTCATGTCTTGACTTGTTCTTGACTTGCATACTTGTGAGCCAAAGGCTAGCACCCGCACATCCCTGAGCTACCAACCTCCTTGATATTTCCTTCACTTGTGAACCAGAGGCTAGCACCCTTCACTTGGGCTACCAACCTCCTTAACATGTAATTGTTTCATTTCACTTGTGAGCCAGAGGCTAGCACCCTTCACTTGGGCTACCAACCTCCTTGACATATTCTTGCTTTCATGTTTGATTTATCATATAAAGCTACTCGTGGACAACCTGGTTCATGCATGCATGCGTGTTTGTGTGCTTGTCAATAGTGGCAACCAGATGATATGTTTGAATAGGAGGATCACATGAATATAGCATTTTGATTTCTAGCATAATCGTATGAAAATTTAGGCAACATATAGCGAAATTGAGCAATTGATCATTCATAAGAAAATTTACAAAATTCTCATTTCCAATTTCTTCATTTGATTCATTTACTCCTAGTTTAGGCATTTTATCAAACACCCGGCATGCAACATTCCTTAGTAATTTCATTTACTCTTTTTAGTGCATATTTTCCATCACATCATCAAGATATGTTCGTTATTCATAGAAGCCCTTCCACCATTTTTCATTTCACACATCATACAACACGGCATCCAATCGCCTCATCCACCATTCATTCATACATCCCCCACACTCACATTTATCTTGTTTAGGTTTAGGAAATATAGCATATTTCAAGGGGAGGAAGATACAAGATCAAAAATCATAATTTTCAAAAGGGAAAACCTAGATTATTGCTAAAGAAGTTAGTAGAGTGTACTAACCTTGAATCAAGGCTTGATCTTGGGTGGAAACCCTTGATTGAGGCTCCAACTTGGAAGAAATGAGACCCCTCGCTTGAAGGATGCTTGATAGGGAAGAAAATCCTTGAGGAGTACCTTGGAGAACGCTGCCCTAGCTTGAGAAAGACTCCCTCACGAGCTTGAGGCTTGGCTTGGAGAAATCCAAGCAAAAGGGATGATTGTGGGTCTTCAAAAACCTTGATTCTTCTCTCACAAATGATGCCTTAGGAACCCTCTTCTTCCCTTTCCCTTTCTCTTTAAATCTCTCTAAGGATGGTGTGTGGGGACCTAATGCCCGAGCAAGGCCTTATAGGCAAGGGTTGAATGCCCAAAAGACGAAAAAGCCCTTAATGAAATTTCTGCAAAACGCGATATACCGATCGATCGGTGATTAATACTGAGCGATCGGTCGCCTACCGAGCGACCAGTGTTCTTGACCGGGCGATCGGTCAAAAACATGCTCTCTGGAAAAATTCCCCATACAAAAAGGTTAACCAATCGATAGCTACCGATCGATCAGTTGTGAACCGATCGATCGCTAAAAATGAGCGACCGATCGGTTGTGAACCGATCGATCCCTAGCGATCGGTGCTCTGTAGGTTCCCATTGTTTTGGCCATATCTTTTGACTCGTTCATCAGATTTTGACGATTCAACTTACGTTGGATTCGTCTTTCGAAAAGGAACATTTCTGAAATTTTTAAATTTTCAATTTCTCCCTTATTTATTAATTAGACTACGTGGAAGGCCAATTGGCTATGAGAGTGTTATTCATTAAGTATGGAAAAATCCGGGGTGCTACATTCTCCCCCCTTACAAAAATTTTATCCTCGAAATTTGGACAATACATACATGCACAAAACCACAACAAAATTCAAAAGAGAATGTCAAAGCTCTAAACAATCAGTTGGGGATATTTTTCCTTTACTTCGGCCTCAAGCTCCAAGTAGCTTCTTCCCTCAAATGGTGTTGTCATCTTACAAGGACTAACGGAATGATTTTGTTGCACAAGACTTGATCCCTTCCTATCCAAGATCTGCACCGGTTGTTCAACTAGTGTGAGGTCCTCTTGAATCTCTACCGGATCAAGCTCGATGACATGAGAAGGATCCGGGATATACTTCCGGAGCATAGAGACATGGAACACATTGTGAACTGCCGCCATATGAGCGGGCAAAGCAATACGGTAAGCCACCTCATCGACTCGAGTAATGATCTCGAATGGCCCCACATATCTCGGGCTAAACTTGCCTCTTTTCCCGAATCTCATAACACCCTTGGTTGGTGAAATCTTGACAAAAACAAAGTCGCCAACTCGAAATTCAAGGTCTCTCCTTCGGTTGTCGGTGTAACTCTTCTGCCTATCCTGTGCAGTTTTCAACCTCTCCCAGATAAGCTTGACCGTATCTACGGTTTGTTCAATTAATTCGGGGCCCAACACCTTCCCTTCCCCAACTTCATCCCAATACAACGGGGATCTACAACTTCTCCCATACAAAGCCTCAAAAGGCGTCATCTGTATGCTTGTCTGGTAACTATTGTTGTAGGCGAATTCCACCAAAGGTAAGTGATCTTCCCAACTTTCCTTGAAGTCTAGCATACATGCCCGGAGCATATCTTCAATAACCTGATCCACTCGCTCAGTTTTCCCATCCGTCTGTGGATGGAAAGTCGTATTAAAGTCCAACCGGGAACCCATTGCACTTTGAAAACTTTTCCAAAACCTAGAGGTAAATCTAGGGTCCCGATTCGAGACAATGCTCACTAGCACCCTGTGCAACTGAACTATTTCTTTGATATACAATGCAGCCAACTGATTGGAATTGAAGGTAGTCTGGTATGGCAAGAAATGTGCAGACTTTGTCAAACGGTCCACCACAACTCATATTGCATCCGTGTTCCGTGTCATCTTTGGCAAGCCAACTATGAAGTCCATGGAGATGTGCTCCCATTTCCACTCTGGAATAGGGAGAGACTGCAATAGACCTGTTGGTCTCATGTGTTCTGCCTTCACCTGTTGGCACACTAAGCACCGCGCCACGTACTCTGCCACATCCCTTTTCATATTCCGCCACCAAAAGTGCCCCTTGAGGTTCCGGTACATCTTCGTACCCCCAGGATGCATTGTATACTTTGAACGGTGGGCTTCATCTATAATCTCTCTTCGAAGATTCGCGTCGGATAGAACACACAGCCTTCCCTTGAATGTAATAGCACCTCGGCTAGTGAGAGAGAAGTCCTCACTACCCTTGGCAATTTCCTTGTCCCGAAAAGCCAACAAGTCGGCACCCGTGGCTGGAGACTCTTGGATCAAGTCTATAATGTATGGCCGAGCCGTGACATTTGCCAAAACAGGGCTGCGAACGAAATCATTCACACTGATGTCCAGATTAGCCAAATCTTCTAATAATCTCCATTCCCGCACTAACATATGAGCCAACAACCCCGGAGGTTTCCTACTCAAAGCAGCCGCCACCGCATTTACTTTGCCCGGGTGGTACTCGATGGTGTACTCGTAGTCTTTCAAAAATTCCATCCAACGCCGTTGCCGTAAATTTAGCTCTTTTTGGGAAAAGAGATACTTGAGGCTCTTGTGATCCGTGGACACATAGAACTCTATCCTGTAAAGGTAATGGCGCCAAATCTTGAGTGCAAATACGACCGCATCAAGCTCCAAGTCGTGAGTGGGGTAATTCTTTTCATACTCCTTCAATTGCCTTGATGCATAGGCAATGACTTTCTTGTGCTACATGAGGACACACACAAGTCCGATGTGCGAAGCATCGCTATACACCTCATAACCACCACGTCCGGATGGCACAATAAGGACAGGGGCTGTGGTGAGGCATTTCTTCAACTCTTGGAAGCTCACTTCGCATTTGTCACTCCAACTGAACTTGGCATTTTTCCTCGTCAAGTAAGTGAGAGGTGCGGCCAAACTGGAGAATCCCTCCACAAACCTCTGGTAGTAGCCAGCTAATCTTAGGAAACTCCAAATTTCGGTGACACTCTTTGGTCTCTCCCAGCTCATAACTGCCTCTATCTTTGTCGGGTCAACAAAAATGACCTCAGCTGACACTACATGTCCAAGAAATGCTAACTTCTCTAACCAGAATTCACACTTACTCAATTTGGCATATAGCCTATGCTCTCTCAACATCTCCAGAGCAAAGCGGAGATCTCATGCTTGATCTTCCCGTGTCTGGGAATACACCAAAATGTTATCGATGAACACAATCACACATCGATCTAAGTATGATCGAAACACCCAGTTCATCAGATCCATGAACGCCGCCGGTGCATTCATCAGCCCAAAAGGCAGGACAAGGAACTCGTAGTGCCCATATCGAGTCCTGAAGGCTGTATTCGGAACATCTCCTGCCTTAATCTTTAATTGATGATACCCCGATCTAAGGTCAATCTTGAATAAGAATCTCGCTCCCTTCAGTTGGTCAAATAAGTCGTCTATCCATGGCAAGGGATAACGATTCTTGATAGTTACATTGTTCAATTGCCGGTAATCTATACACATTCTCATAGACCCGTCCTTTTTCTTTACAAAGAGGACCGAAGCTCCCCATGGCGAGACACTCGGTTGGATGAAACCAAGTTGTTCTAACTCCTCAATCTGCTTTTTCAATTCCTCAAGCTTTATCGGGGCCATTCTATACGGTACCTTTGAAATCGGAGCGGTGCCCGGAGCAAGCTCTATTGCGAACTCAATCTCCCGATTCGAAGGCAAACCGGGAAGTTCTTCTGGAAACACATCTAAGAACTCACTCACGACCGGAATGGCTGAGGAGTTTTGTGCTTCTGGGTTTGCTATGCTCAAAGCTGCTAGGCGAGCAATATCCCTTTCTCTCAATCCTTGAAAGTGAAAAGGCTTAATCCCTTCCGGCTTGAAGTTCACCATCTTTTCAAAACACGCAACATGCCCATGGTGGTTTGATAATCAATCCATCCCTAGAATGACATCAAAATCTAAGTCTTGGAAATCTAGGACGATGAGATCAGCTAATAGTTCATTCTCCCCCACTTGAACCACACAATCTTTAAATATTTTATCTGTATCAACTGACTTACCAAGTGGAGTTGCAATGGTCAACTCCCGCTCTAACAGAGTAGCCTCAGTCGAAAATCCCTTTGCGAAACTGGGTG
Source organism: Tetracentron sinense (assembly GCA_015143295.1). NCBI lineage: Eukaryota > Viridiplantae > Streptophyta > Magnoliopsida > Trochodendrales > Trochodendraceae > Tetracentron > Tetracentron sinense. Next base: position 17,909,431 of record CM026567.1, read on the forward strand.
TGACAAAGGAGTGAGTGGATCCTGTGTCGATCAACACTCGAGCTAGATATTCGCTCACTAATAAAGCGCCTGTATGATTAAACACTAACATCAATAGATTTCAAACAAGACATGCATCATACATAGGTAACCCCTAGTGTATATAACAATTCATCAAACCATAGAAATTATTCACAACTTAAACTCTAGAATTCTTGCGTACCTTGCACGACATCGTCAGATGCACGTGCATCTCTCTCGGATAGGGCGAAAACTCGGCCCTGGGTGGCTGGGCGAGGAGGTCGTGTAGACGGTGAGGCCCTCGAAGCCTGGGAAGAGCCCTACTGAGAACTCTACCTAATAGGGGGCCTACTCCCCTGAGAATGGGCTGGTAGATGACGTCAGGGGCAATCCCGAATCATGTGGCCATGGTCGCCACAATGAAAATAGCCTCCTGTAGCCTTCCGGCATTCCCCTGTTGGATGCCTCCTTCCACAAAGGGTGAAGACATCATGTGAATAAGTGGGAGGAGCATAACGTGTAGTCTGAGGTAGTGTAGGGCGAGGAGCATATGAGGTAGTCGGGTGAAAAGACGGTGGAGCAAAAAGGCGGGGAGCCTGTGGTGTAGAATACATCCTTAGTGTCTGAGCCGGCCCCGTGGACTGGTATGACATAGTCCTAGCCCTCTTCTCTCCTGAACTACTAGACTGACCTTTCTCCATCCCTCTTCTCTTGAAGAACTCCTCAGAATTAGCCTCCGCTAATAGTGCCTTGTCCACCACCTCGGCATATGTCTCATGCCGGAACATTGAAACTCGGTCCTTGAGGTAGGCCCTCAACCCCCTCTCAAATTTTCGGGCTTTCATAGCCTCGGTAGCTATCATATGAGGAGCAAATCTAGATAGCTTCGAAAACTTTGCCTCATAAGCGGCAACGGACATATTACCTTGCTCCAAGGTAATAAACTCGACCTCTTTCTTCTCTTTCATCCCTATTGGGAAGTACTTCTTGTTGAAAACATCCAAAAACTCTCCCCAAGTCCAGTCTTGACCCTGTCGGGCCAACTCCCGGGTCCTAAGTGCGGACTTCCACCAATGATCGGCCTCACCTTCAAGCATGAAGGCGGCCCAAGTAACCCTTTCTGCCTCAGTAGGTGCCAATACAGAGAATATCTTTTCTATTTGCCAAATCCATCCTTCGGCAACAAGCAGGTCAATACTCCCACAAAAGGTTGGAGGCCTCATCCTCCGAAAAGCCTCTATTTCGGCTTGCGCTCGATTAGGAGCAGCCGGTATAAGTGCGGTATTAGGCGGAATAGCCGGTTGCCTCGCCACTAATATAGCCAAAGTCTCGGCTATTGAAGCGAAAGCTTGGGCAAAGTCGGGTTGATCATCACCCGATGGAGCATCACTTCCATTACCCCTTGTGTTGTATCCGTGACCCCGGGTATTACGTCTATTGATTTCTCCTGAGAACAACAATACAGCATTAGTCTAACTTGGATACACATTTAGTAATAATTTCACCATTCATTCAAAGCATATTTACTAAGCACAAAATAATGCATACATGGTATACAACACCAGATCATCACATACAATCCATGATCCTAGCGTAGGACTCTAAATTTGGTTGAAGTTCAACTTATTTTGACTAAGACTAACTTGTTAGTCTATACTTGGAATACGACTCTTTCATAACACCTAATGCCTTGTTCAATTATGGTATCGAGTACTAAGTGACTCTAGGGACTCTAATGCCTAGAGCTCTAATAGCACTTCTGTCACGCCCCAAAATACCCCCTAGGAGTTAAGGGAGACTTTAGGTGTGACTATACATACCTGCCAAACCATCTTGTGATGAATAAGACTAAACATGATATAACACAATAGTAATCAGAGTGCGGAAGCTATATCATGAATGCGGAAACGTGAACTAGCTTTTTCTTTTCTTCTATAATTCCAAAATAATATTCCAAGTAAAAATATTCATAACATGACAAGACGAAAATGGACAGGCTCACCTATCAAAATATCAAAAGATATAAAAAGAACTCTCTCGTACTCTCCTCTCAACAATAGTCGAGGTATGGCCATACGTCCAAGTCCCTATCTTCCTGGGACTGCAACGGGATAGATGGCTCCCTCTCCTCTACGTACTCTTCCTCGACCTAAGGCACGGGATCGAGGACTTCCAAAGTACCTGCCGACATAAAAGTATGGCTGAGCATGGAATACTCAGCGAGTACAAGCTACTAGCTAACCATAGCAATAACAAAGCATAATAGCAGAGAACACAATACAAAATATCAATTGAAGTAATACTAGTGGCATAAGATAAATAGTATTAAACATGAAGCAATATAATTATCTTGGCATGCGTGCATGAATGCGAAAACTTTGATAAAGCTCATATTGGGAAACTTTTTCATGTCTCGGTCTTGCTTATGAAAATCTTGCATGCGTGTCAGTCTTGTCTTGTATTTCATGTCTTGACTTGTTCTTGACTTGTATACTTGTGAGCCAGAGGCTAGCACCCGCACATCCCTGGGCTACCAACCTCTTTGATATTTCCTTCACTTGTGAGCCAGAAGCTAGCACCCTTCACTTGGGTCACCAACCTCCTAAACATGTAATTGTTTCATTTCACTTGTGAGCCAGAGGCTAGCACCCTTCACTTGGGCTACCAACCTCCTTGTCTTGTTTCATTTTCTTGTGAGCCAGAGGTTAGCACCCTTCACTTGGGCTACCAACCTCCTTTACATATTCTTACTTTCATGTTTGATTTATCATATAAAGCTACTCGTGGACAACCCGGTTCATGCATGCATGCTTGCTTGTGTGCTTGTCAATAGTGGCAACCATGATGACTTGTTTGAATGGGAGGATCATATGACAATTTAGGCAACATATACCGAAATTGAGCACTTGATCATTCATAAGAAAATATACAAAATTCCCATTTCCAATTCCTTCATTTGATTCATTTACTCCTAGTTTAGGCATTTTATCAACCACCCAGCATACAACATTCCTTAGTAATTTTATTTACTCTTTTTCGTGCATATTTCCATCACATCATCAAGGTATGTTCGTTATTCATAGAAGCCCTTCCACCATTTTCCATTTCACACATCATACAACACGGCATCCAATCGCCTCATCCACATTTCATCCACCATTCATTCATACATCTCCCACACTCACATTTATCTTGTTTAGGTTTAGGAAATATAGCATATTTCAAGGGAAGGAAGATACAAGATCAAAAATCATAATGTTCAACAAGGAAAACCTAGATTATTGCTAAAGAAGTTAGTAGAGCGTACTAACCTTGAATCAAGACTTGATCTTGGGTGAAAACCCTTGAGTGAGGCTCCAACTTGGAAGAAATGAGAACCTCTCGCTTGAAGGATGCTTGATAGGAAAGAAAATCCTTGAGGAGTACCTTGGAGAACGCTGCCCTAGCTTGAGAAAGACTCCCCCACGAGCTTGAGGCTTGGCTTGGAGAAATCCAAGCAAAAGGGATGATTGTGGGTCATCAAAACCCTTGATTCTTCTCTCACAAATGATGCCCTAGGAAAAACCCTCTTCTTCCCTCTCCCTTTCTCTTTAAATCTCTCTAAGGATGGTGTGTGGGGACCTAATGCCCGAGCAAGGCCTTATAGGCAAGGGTTTAACACCCAAAAGATGAAAAAACCCTTAATGAAATTTCTGCAAAACGCGATATACCGATCGATTGGTGATTAATACAGAGCGACCGGTGTTCTTGACCGAGCGATCGGTCAAAAACATGCTCTCTGGAAAAATTCCTCATACAAAAAAAGTTAACCTATCGATAGCTACCGATCGATCGTTTGTGAACCGAACGATTGCTAAAAATGACCGAGCGATCAGTGGTGAACCGATCGATCCCTAGCGATCGGTGCTCTGCAGGTTCCCATTGTTTTGGCCATATCTTTTGACTCGTTCGTCAGATTTTGACGATTCAACTTGTGTTGGATTCGTCTTTCGAAAATGAATATTTCTGACATTTCAAAATTTTCAATTTCTTCCTTATTTGTTAATTTGACTACATGGAAGGCCAATTGGCTATGAGAGTGCTATTCATTATGGAAAAGTCCGGGGTGCTACACTAAGGCAAGGTGACCCTCTCTTCCCGGCTCTTTTTATCTTAGTAGAAGAAGCCTTGAGTAAGGTTATGAAACAAATCATTTCCTCAGATGTCATTGCTTATTACAAATCTAGCAGTAGCACCACGCCTATATCTCGCCTCCTCTTTGCTGACAACACACTCATCTTCTGCAATGGTTAGAAAAAGCTTATTAAGAAATTATTCAAATTCCTCAATAAGTATGAGAAGGACTCGGGTCAAAGAATAAATAAATAGACAAGTTCTTATTATATCTCTGAGAACAAACCTATTGCTACTAGAGCCATGATTTCTAATACTTCAGGTATTTCGCCAGGTACCCTTCCTTTCACTTATCTGGGTATGCCGTTGTATAATGGTTGGATGTAAATAGCTCACTTTGATTTCATTCATCTTAAAATTCGGAGAAAAATCGAAGGTTGGAAAAGGAAACTTCTATCGAATGGGGGCAGACTGGTTTTGATTAAACACAAACACATCCTTTCCTCTCTTCCAATTTATACTCTTATGGATGCCAACATTCTAATAGGGGTTACCAAAAGAATAGAGAAAATGTTTGTGGATTTTTTTTGGAATGACAATGATGGGAACCGGAGATCTCACTAGATTTCGTGGGCTAAATTTACTAGACCCTTGGAGGAGGGTGGGCTCGGAATAAGAAAAGTATGCGATGTTGTTGTTGTACTCAGAACGAAGATCACTGACAAGAGTCTTTGGAGTAAATATTTTATCAGCAAATATCTTAGGAACAACCACCCTTGGATGGTCGATTCTTTCAGCAAAGGTACTAATCTTTGGAGGTATGTCATAGGTAGAATTAAAAGCACCATGCTCAATTTCAAATGGCAAATTGGCAATGGCGAAAAAACCAATTTATGGTTTGACTTTTGGTTCAAAGATAAGCCTTTGATTGAGTATGGAATGAGGTGCTCAGAAAATTTCCAACTATCAGCAAGGCTATTGAGAAGGGGGTTTGAAATATGGCAAACTTTTCTTGGGAACTTCACACTGATATCATGGACATTATCTTTAATAGCAACATTGTTCTCTCAAATTCTACTGACTCTATTATCTAGTCTTTAGAAAGCTCAGGTAAATTTTCTGTTTCCTCTTGCTGGAATAATATTCGGTACATTGACCATAAAGTTCCCTGTGCTAACTCTGTTTGGATTGACAAAATTCCTTTAAACATATCAGTGTTCTTATGGAAAATTTTCTTCAATGTCGTTCCAGTAGATGATAACATGTAGAAAAAGATGATATCTATGGCCAGTAAGTGTAATTATTGCAGGAATCTTTCAACTGAGGATCTTTCTCATCTACTGGTTTAAAGTGATATCGGGGTTAATATTTGGTCCTTCTTTAGTGTGATGATGCAAGTGAATATTTGTAATTAACCAAGATTCCATCCAAATCCGGATTATGGTATTTTTTAACAGAAAGAAGAAAGGTATTATATCCAAGATGTTATTCTCAGTTTTACCTGGGATGATTTGTTGGAAGATTTGGCTTTGTAGAAACGCGTCGAGATTTAAGAATATCAGAAGACCTATGCAAAAAGTAAAATTGAATATTAAAAAAAAAGGTTTGAGATGCAGCTTTCTACTGGAACTTCACAAAGCAGCCCTCCAAAAGTGAAGAGGATATGTGCAATTACTTCGAAATTTTGGATTTTGTTCCTAAAGTCAATCATCCTATTTTTATCAAATGGATGGTTCCCTCTCCGGGATGGTTCAAAATTAATGTTGATGGAGCATCAAGAGGCAACCCTGAGAATAGTGGTGGAGGAGGTATAATTCGGAATTCTTCGGGTCGCTTGGTTCTTGCTTTTCACTCGTTCTATAGGATTAAGACAAATAACAAAGTTGAGATTAGAGCTATTCATGATGGTTGCATTCATTCTGTTAACCTAGCTAGGCCTTCAAAATACTATCATCAAAATGACCCCAAAATCATGATTGATTTGATTAATGGGAAAAAAAGGATCCTTGGAAAACATGGTACCGGATAAACATTATTAAGAAATTAAAGAGGGATTGGAATATTACTTTCGAGCATGTTTTCAGAGAAAACAATCAATGTGCAGATTTTCTGGCCAATGAAGCTTGCAACACTTTGGCAAACAAAATTTTCAGATCTGTAAGAGAGATTCCAAGTCATTTATGAGGGATCATTAGAAATAATAAAGAAGGTTTCTAAAATTTAATATTGAAATTTTTTTCGGTGTAAGGGGGGGCTAAGGTTTTATGTCCTCCCCTCTTGTTCTTTTTGAATTATTTTAATAAACTGGTAGGAGTCTGCCAAATCCCTCTCCCCCTTTGGGAGATGTTTCTTTTAAAAAAAAACTCACGCAAGTTAAGTGGCATTAGAAAGAGTATTTCTTGAAGATAGTTGAAGACCCTCATGTGCAAAGGAAAAGCAGCCCTATCTCTGGAATACAATTCAAATCGAATTCATCCAATCATTTCCTACGAGTTTACACTACTCGGCAGATGATGATGCACCAAACCTCTTTTTAGAATGGTACGATTAATTAATTTAAAGTCCATGAAATTAATGTAGTACCACAATATAGCTTAATTAAGTATATTAAAATTTCATTTTATTTTAATTAATTAATCCAAAACTCTTAGACATGGTTTAGTTCAAAAATCATTTCATGGTTTACTCCAAAAATTAAATAAATTTGTTTAATTAAACCACACATTTAATTGAAACTCAATTAAATCATAAGTTAAATGGTTGAGTCCGTTTGGACCATCTCAGTTCAACCAGACATTTTGGTTCAGTCTATGAACTAACCCGTTAGACTATTTGTTAGAGGAGTGAGTCCATTAGGATGATTTAAGCAGTCTGATTTAGCTATTTCATGTCGACCAGTTAGATTGGTTCAATCCAAGGACTAACCATTAGTCTGGTCTGTTCGAGTAGATCAATCGTATTGACTACCATAGGCTAGCCCTTTCAGGCTTGCAACCATGATTGGGATATATGTAGCACAGATCTGATTTACAATTTTTGGAATCATATTTCTGGAATTCTGATCAGAGTAATTGGATCTAGTCCACTTGCATACACGATCAGACTAGGCCTATAGTTCACTTTTTGTGGTTGGACTAAGTCTGGAGGTCTTCTTCCTCCATAGTCTAGGCTATCTTCATCCATTGGACGAACTGGATCTCTAGTTCTAGGCTCTCTTCAATCCGGCAAAGTCTCCGAGCTCTCTAATTCATCTAGTGAGTTTGAAACATTCTCAACCCCTCCTTATATAGAGACCCAAGTGGTATGGCACCCATTTAATGGGCCCAACCACCCTAACTTCCCCCAGCCCAGGTTTAGTGAACCTATCCGCACCAATTGCCTAACCCTTGGGTCATAGAACAACCCAGATCCGCCAACCCATTTGGCCGGCCAAATCAAACCAGATCATGTGGGTCACCCATCCACACGGCCCCCATGTGGCTCCATGGGAACACACAATCATGGTTCATCTAACCGACGACCTCGATTAAACTGATCAAAAGAAGAAACGACTCAATTAAACGCAGCGAAGTGAAAAGTGTGCCTCATAGGGCTCAATGCTTATTGCCCTTTGCACGCACACTGAATATATGATGTAAGGATAAGAAAATGGAAGACTATACACCGTAGGAGTTTCCTACACTACAAGATTATACTCTATTAAAGTTTCAAAACCTTTATTAAGTTGAAGTTCTCCTTGTTTTTTCTGGTAAGGGACTAAGTTTTCAAAGGGGAAACTTGCAAGTGAATTGAGCTTGTCTAACAAAGAGAACAAGCTTGAAGTCACCTACTAACAAAACAAACCATTTTATTTGAATAAACTAAGTATTGTTTGAAATAAAACAAAAGCCTTTTTGGAATTAAAACATAATAAGAAAAACATTATGAACTAACTTTTAAAACTTATCAACTGAACCAATTACCTGAACTGGCGATCAAAGTAGATTGGCTTTATCACCCATGTTTGGATCTATGGCCACTGAAAAATTATCCGGTTACTGATGAATAGCATAAGGAAGTGGCTTCCCAACTGGTAATGGCACAGACATTAATAGAGCATTAAGATTATGTAGAATCACATGAAGTCCTTTTTTTCTTTTTTTCTTTTCCGGGTAAGTAGGCATTTCATTATTAGCAAAAGCTTACATTAGTCTCAAAACGATTGAGAGGGTCATCATGGACCCCTGAGCAGGATCACCATCCAAACTATTTGCCATAGTGATGATTTGAGTAAGGGCCTTTTGGGCCAGCAAATGAGCTATTAAGTTAGGTTGTCTTGGGACAAAACTAAACTCAATAAACTTAATAAAAGCCAAGCTGAGACTCCATTGAGATGGTCGATAAGTCTTAGCTCATTTACTTAGGGGATGTTTGGCATCGTTCCTTGGGAATGATTATTCTTATCTGTGGAGCAGAAATAGTTTAAATGTGGTTGGCAAGTCATTTTTAAGAAACGATTTTCAGAATCGTTCTGCATTAGGTATAATTTTTAGGGAACAAAAAAAAGTCGTTTTTCATAATCAATTCTGAAAAACACGTTTAAAACAAAGAAGATAAGCATCAAAATTGACAAGATAGATAAGACATAATAAAAAAATCAATATTTTAAGATACTTATATATGTGTTGATGATATAACCATATTTAATGCTTTAAATAATTTTATTTATTTTCATCTAAATGCAATTCTATTATTTCCTTTTTTACAATTGATTCTAACTTATAGTTACCAAATGCATTCACAATACAAAATTGATCATAAGAATTAATTCTTTTTCAAAGTAAGAGAATCATCAGAATCGATGTCAAACAAACCCTTAATGAGTGGCCTACCAAAAAAAATATCTGCTTAATGAGTGAATGCATTCTATGAATGATCAAGGAACGACTTTTAGATATATGTTTTACATTAAGGTACTTCATTTATGACATGAATGACTAGAACCAATATAATTGGACCACATGCTCATGCCAAGGGAATGAACCAGGCTGCGTTTACATTACCAACCACAGAACGATTGTACCACTTATCCTGCACAATCAAATGAAAAAATGGGCCCTCATTTTGGAAGGGTTTTTTTGCACATCAGCAACTAAGTTTATCCTAGTTTACAAATACATTATTATGTAAAACAGATTTACAAATTAACTCATGATTTTGGACCCCTCCTCTTGCACCACTAGGGATCCACTTCCCCCGTGATGAGGAACAAGAACTCCAATCCGGTCTTATCCAGTACTCCCCCGAGTGATTGAGTAGAAGAACTTCAATCCCTAACTAACCCTATACTAACGTAGGTAAATAATATCCTCCAACAAAAAAAAAAATCATTATTTTTCAACTTTTAGACAACCAACATCAACCCTTACTTCCAATGGACTTTTGGTTATTAGTAAAATGACTATTATGCCCTTAAGATATTCTGTAACCTCACAACGCCCATTTAACTTCTTTTGAACTATGGTTAACAAGTTTAACTCTTATGGCTATTTTTTTAATATAAAAATTAAGGTTAGATGTTTTAACCCTAAGGGTTAGTGAATCTTAACTATAGTTAAAGAGTGTTAAATGAGGACACCCCTTTTAATTACCCTTGAACTATGGTTAACAAGTTTTAACCCTTATGATTAATTTTTTTTAAATGTCTAAAAACCAAGGTTGGATGCTTTAACCTTAGGGGTTAGTGAATCTTAACCACAGTTAAAGAGAGTTAAAAAGAGACACTCCTTTAATTGTCCTTGAACTATGGTTAACATTTTAACCCTTTTGGTTAATTTTTATAAAAAAAATGAGGTTAGATGCTTTAATCCTAAGGGTTACTGAATCTTAACTAAAGTTAAAGTGAGTTAAAAGTGGGCACTCTTTTAACTGCCCTTTGAACTATGGTTAACAAGTTTAAACTCTTATGGTTAATTTGTTTTATATATATATATATATATATATATATATATATATATATATATATATATATATATAAATCAAGATTAGATGCTTTAATCTTAAAGGTTAGCGAATTTTAACCACAATTAAAAGAAAGTTAAAAGAAGATACGTGTCACAAGGTTATTATAGTCATTTTTTAAACATTTTTTTAATGGAATTCAACAGAAGCGGAAGAATCAGGCTCTTTGTCTAGCAGTTGTACAATGATGAGTTAATTTGCAAACTGATATTCATTGTTTTTGCAAACTAAGGATAAACCTAGCAGCTGATGTGCAAAATCCCCCTTTTGGAATCATAACAAAATAAAGTTTAGGAATCGAGACATCCCTATTTTCCGATGATCTTTAGAACTACCATTTCAATTGGCCTCTCATACAAACAAGAGGAGTCCGCGGTCCAGGATATAATTGCCACTACTGAGACTTCCCTAGGGTCCTTACAAACTATCTGTTACCTTCTCTCCCCAAAATGAGGTTTCCTTAACTCAGAAGTGATGCAAGTGGCATGGAACTAGAGTCTATCATTCACGGATGAAGGTTGTATTGAGATCAATGAAGGAACGAATCTCTAGCCTTTTCAGTGCTATAATGAAGGTCAGAAAAGATTAGCTAAAACTTAGAGAGAGCGGATTTTTCAATAAGTGGTGAGGATTACTCAAAGTATCACAAAAAAAGATGGTACCAATGTTGTGTTGATTAAAATTTAAAATTTTTAAATAAAAAATAGCTCATTGGGAGGTTATTTCTTTGGTTTGATTGAGACCAATCTCCCTGGTTTTCATTTTTTGTGGGGTTGATAGCTTAGCCTTTTAAGTAGACAAAAACAACACACATGTGGAGATTCCCTTTTGTCTTTAATCCTGCAGTACCGCACACGACACATGCGCATGGGGTTGGGCTCGAGCTCGAGTGTGAGTGTGGGTATGGGTGTGGGTGTGGGCATTGGCGCGAGTACGTATGTGGGTGTTGAAACTGAGGATTCGGAAACTTGCTGATTAGGGTAGGTCTTCAAGCCCTTGGTGACCGGATCGTCATATTCAAGCTTCACCTCGAGTATTTCTGGGTGATCAATCTGCAAGTCAAAGGAGTTCAACTACACTTCTCGTTAACTGTCCTTCCTTGGTTTCCTGAAAGGGTAAAACAAGAGAAGAAAATATGGAAGTTATCCGAGGGAGAGAAAAGGGAACAACGAAGAATAGTGACGCGTTTGGCAACCTTTCTCCTTCAGGACACTCAAGATCATTTGAAATATCAAAAAACAGAAACATTTCTCTTAAGGTTTCTTGTTCCAAAATGATCCAGAAGTCCCGGTTAAAATCAGATCTAATCCCATTACCTCATTCCTACTAGTCCTTTCCTATTTATAAAGAAAAATTATTTTTTAATTAATAATAATATATCAAAAATATTCCTTAATGTGACATCTGACTGATTCTGACATATGACAATTGTATTATGTTAAAAGGAGTCATCCTATCAGTAACTAATTTATATTCTGTTAAAAATAACTTACATCTATTAAAGGGAGCCTATCGGTTAACAAATGAATGTATTATGTTAAAAATAATTGACATCCATTAAAAGGAGCCTATCTGTTAAATATCACGTGTTCTTTCAAGAAAAGAGCTATAACTCATCAAACCACCATAACCGACTTTCAGTTATGATTTAATCCTTTAAACTGTTATAACCCAAACAATACTTTGGATACATTCTTCAAAGGTTAAAAGATTAAACTACTTCAAGAAGGAGTTTATCTTCTTTTAACGAAAATCTCCTAGCCCTCCAAACCACATCTCATAATCATTCCCCCATATATATAATATATATATATATATATAAATCATCGTATACCAAAGGCGGGTCATAAGCCTTTAGGATACCTTGTCTATAGAAATCATAAGTATTGGACGAAGGCATTATTCTCAGGGAGGATACGATATCCACCGCCAGGCCTCAATCATTTAGTACGAGAGAATGGGACTATGGAAGCTTCGTTTTCCTCCAATAGCCCACAGGGAAATGGGGCAAGATACATCACAGAATTCCCTCCTGACTGTCAACCCAGGAGGTAATCAATACTTTGCTGGAATAGTAGATGGGGGGTGTAGCACCCCGGACTTTTTCATCCTTAATGAATAGCACCTTCGTAGCTAATTGGCCGTTTTTGTAGTCTAATTAATAAATAAGGGAGAAATCGGAAATTCCGAAACGTCAGAAATGTGCGTTTTCGAAAGACGAACCCAACGCAAGTTGAATCGTCGAAATCCGACGAGCGAGTCAAAAGATATGGTCAAAACAGTCCAGACATATAGAGAACCGATCGCTCGGTCCAGTCAGCGATCGATCGGTTGTGGACCGATCGATCGGTAGCTATCGCGCGGTCAGAAATTTTGTATGGGGAAATTTTCCAGAGAGTGAGTTTTTGACCGGTCGATCGGTCTTAAACACCGATCGCTCGGTAGGCCACCGATCGATCGGTCATAACCACCGATCGCTCGGTCTTCGTGTTTTTCAGAATTTTCAGTAAGGGCGTTTTCGTCTTTTGGGTGTTAAACCCTTACCCATAAGGGTTTGCTCGACCCTTTGAGCCCTCATTCACAACCCTTAGACATTTTTGAGAGCTAGAGAGTGAGAAGAAGAGGGTTTTGACCTAGGGTTTCCATTGAGGAAGAAATCAAAGGGGTGGACCATCCTTGGTCATCCTCAAACTTGGATTTGCTTCAAGTTCAAGGCTTAAGCTCGTGTGGGAGCCACTCTCTAAGCTAGGGCAGCCATCTCAAGTACGTTTTGAAAGAGGTTTCTTCCCCAACTCGAGTCTTCCTCAAGCAAGGGTTGTTCCCTACCCCTTTTGGAGCTTCAATCAAGTTTCTCACCAAGGATCAAGCCTTGAGCAAGGTTAGTACACCCCACTAACTTTCCCTAGCAATAACCTAGGTTTCTAGTGTAAATGGTGATTCTACATATTATGCTTTCCTTCCCTATGCATTGTATTAACTCAACAAATATAAACAAGATAAAGAAAATTGAATGAATGTGTGGATGGGAGATTGGATGTGGCGATGGGATGCCGAATGTGATGTATGATATGTGTGGGTTGTGAGTTAGAAATGGAGGATGGGCATTGTACAAATAACAAACTTACCCTTGTGTGTGATTGGATGGAAAACATGCAATTAAAATAAGGAGATGAACTACTAAGGAACAATGTATGTGATGTGTTTGACGAAATGCCTAAACTATGAAATAATGATTTAAATGAAGAAATGAAAAAGGGGCCTTATGCATGTATTCTCATGAATGATGAACGGATTTAAATACCATGTTGATTTCTCGAATTCTCCTATGCATACATTATGAATTGAATGGTGACATCATATCTCTCTTATTATCCTTATTTCATGATCGTCACAATTGACACGTACACGAGCACGCATGATAGCATGAACCGAGATTTCAAGAGCATGTGCATATAATAACCAACAAGAACATGACAAGGAGGTTGGTAGCCCAAGGAAGGGTGCTAGCCTCTGGCTCACAAGTGAAATGAATCAAGAACATGACAAGGAGGTTGGTAGCCCCAAGGAAGGGTGCTAGCCTCTGGCTCACAAGTGAAGTGAATCAAGAACATGACAAGGAGGTTGGTAGCCCAAGGAAGGGTGCTAGCCTCTGGCTCACAAGTGAAATGAATCAAGAACATGACAAGGAGGTTGGTAGCCCAAGGAAGGGTGCTAGCCTCTGGCTCACAAGAGAAAGGGAATAAGAACATGACAAGGAGGTTGGTAGCCCAAGGAAGGGTGCTAGCCTCTGGCTCACAAGTATACAAGTCAAGAACAAATCAAGACATGAAATACAAGACAAGACACGATATACATGCATGATTTGACCGAGACACGAAAAAGGTTTCCGAGACATGAGTTTTACCGAGGTTTTTGCATTCATATACGCACGTCAAGATATGGCTATGTATCTTATGCTTTCATTTGCTTTAAATTTATATCTTGTATTGCTCACTGTTGTTATGCTTTCGCTATTGTTATGGTTAGCTAGTAGTTTGTACTCGCTGAGTATTCCATGCTCAGCCGTACTTTTATGTCGGTAGGTACTGTGGATGTCCTCGACCCCGAGCCTTGGGTCGAGGAGGAGTATGTAGAGGAGAGGGAGCCACCTATCCCATGGCAGTCTCAGGAGGATGGGGACTTAGATGTGTGGCCATACCTCGACTACTGTTGAGAGGAGAGGGTTAGAGAGTTCCTTTTTGTATTTTGATAGGTGGGCATGTCCACCTTTACTTTGATTGTATTTGGTATATGTTAACTTGGAATACTATTTGGAGTTATAGAAGAAAAGAAAAAGTTGGCTTATGCTTCCGCACTTATGTTTAGTTTCCGCGCTCTGATTATCATTGTATTATATTATGCTTAGCCTCTTGCATTACAGGATGGTTTGACAGGTACACGTAGTCACCTCTAAAGTATCCCTTAACTCCTAGGGGGTATTTTGGGGCGTGACAGAAGTGGTATCAGAGCTCTAGGCATTAGAGTCCCTAGGGTCACTTAGATGATTGAACAAGGTATTAGAATCACCTTAGAGAGTTGTATTCCAAGTATAGACTAACAAGTTAGTCTTAGTCAAAATGGGTTGAACTTCAACCGAACATAGAGTCCTACGCTAGGAACACGGATTGTATGTTATGCTATTGTGTTATATACCATGTGTACATTATTTGTGTTGTACTTATTAAATGTGCTTGATGAATATGTATTAAGTGAATTACGAAATTGTACTAAATGCGTATCCAAGTTAGACTCATGTTGTATTGTCGTTCTCAGGAGAAATCATGAGACGCAATACCCGGGGTCGCGGGTACAACACGAGGGGTAATGGAGGTGATGCTCCATCGGGTGATGATCAACCCGATTTTGCCCAAGCATTTGCATCCATAGCCGAGACTTTGGCTCTGTTGGCGGCAAGGCAACCGGCCACTCCGCCTAATGCGGCACTTATACCGGCTCCTCCTAACCGAGCCCAAGCCGGAATAGAAGCTTTCCGGAGGATGAGGCCTCCAACTTTTTGTGGAAGCATTGATCCACTTGTCGCCGAGGGTTGGATTCGGCAACTTGAGAAGATATTCTCGGTATTGGCACCTACGGAAGTAGAGAGGGTCACATGGGCTGCCTTTATGCTTGAAGGCGAGGCCGACCATTGGTGGAAGTCTGCACTTCGGACCCGAGAGTTGACCCGGCAAGGCCAAGAATGGACATGGGGAGAATTCTTGGACGTTTTCTACAAGAAGTACTTTCCGGTTGGGATGAAAGAAAAGAAAGAAATTGAATTCATTACCTTGGAGCAAGGTAATATGTCGGTAGCGGCTTATGAAGCCAAGTTCTCGGAGCTATCTCGATTTGCTCCACACATGATAGCTACCGAGGCTATGAAGGCCCGGAAATTCGAGAGGGGGTTGAAGGCCTACCTCAAGGATCGTGTCTCAATGTTCCGACATGAGACATATTCAGAAGTTGTGGACAAGGCATTGTTGGCCGAGTCGAATTCCGAAGAGTTCTTTAAGAGAAGAGGAATAGAGAAGGGACAGTCTAGTAGTTCAGGGGAGAAGAGAGCTAGGACTATGTCTTATCAGTCCGCAGGGCCGGCTCAATCACAGAGGATGTACTCAGCACCACAGGCCCCCCGCCCTTTTGCTCCACCGGCTTTTCGCCCGGCTACCTCGTATGCTCCTCGCCCCGCAGTGACTCAGGCTACGGGTTATACTCCTCCCACTTATTCACATGATGTCTGCACCCTTTGTGGAAGGAGGCATCCGGCAGGGGAATGTCGGAAGGCTACAGGAGGCTGTTTTCATTGTGGCGACCAGGGCCACATGATTAGAGATTGTCCCCGACGTCAATTGCCAGCTCAGTCTTCGGGGAGCAGGCCCCCGATTAGGCAGACATCTCAGCCTAGCTCTTCTCAGGCTTCGAGGGCCTCACAGTCTACCCGGCCTCCTCGCCCAGCCACTCAGGGTCGAGTTTTTGCTCTATCGGAGAGAGACGCACGTGCATCCGATGATGTCGTGCAAGGTACGCACGAATTCTAGAGTTTTAATTGTGTAACATTTCTATGGTTTATTATGTGATTATTTATACTAAGGGTTACCTATGTATGATGCTTGTCGTTGTTTGAAATCTACTAATAGTAGCCACTTAATCGCACAGGCGCCTTGTTAGTGAACGAATGTCTTGCCCGAGTGTTGATCGACACAGGATCCACTCACTCCTTTGTGTCGCCTAGTTTTGCAAAGGGATTTTTGACTGAGGCTATTCCATTAGAGCGGGAGTTGACCATTGCAACTCCACTCGGTAAGTCAGTTGACACGAACAAGATATTCAGAGATTGTGTGGTTCAAGTAGGGGAGAATGAACTAGTGGCCGATCTTATCATTTTGGATTTCCAAGATTTAGACTTTGACGTCATTCTTGGTATGGATTGGTTGGCAAACCATCACGGGCATGTTGCGTGTTTTGAAAAGATGGTGAATTTCAAGCCAGAAGGGGGTAAGCCTTTTCACTTCCGAGGATTTAGAGAGAGGGACATTGCTCGCCTCGCAGCCTTGAGTATAGCACCCCCAGAAGCACAAAACTCATCGGCTATTCCAGTTGTGAGTGAGTTCTTAGATGTGTTCCCGGAAGAACTTCCCGGACTACCTCCTGATAGAGAGATCGAATTCGCTATAGAGCTTGCTCCGGGTACCGCTCCGATTTCAAGGGCACCATATAGAATGGCCCCTATAGAGCTTGAAGAATTAAAGAAACAGATTGAGGAGTTACAACAACTTGGTTTCATCCAACCAAGTGTCTCGCCGTGGGGAGCTCCGGTTCTCTTTGTGAAGAAGAAGGACGGGTCTATGAGGATGTGTATAGACTACCGTCAGTTGAACAAGGTAACTATCAAGAATCGTTATCCCTTGCCAAGGATAGACGACTTGTTTGACCAACTGAAGGGAGCGAGATTCTTCTCCAAAATTGATCTTAGATCGGGGTATCACCAATTAAGGATCAAGGCGGAAGATGTTCCGAAGACGGCTTTCAGGACTCGGTATGGGCATTACGAGTTCCTTGTCATGCCTTTTGGGCTGACGAATGCACCGGCGGCATTCATGGATTTGATGAACCGGGTGTTCCGATCTTACTTGGATCGATGCGTGATTGTATTCATTGATGACATTTTGGTGTATTCCCAGACACGGGAAGATCACGCACGAGACCTCCGCCTTGCTCTGGAGATGTTGAGAGAGTATAGGCTATATGCCAAATTGAGTAAGTGCGAGTTCTGGTTAGAGAAGGTCGCATTTCTTGGACACGTGGTGTCGGCCGAGGGCATTTCTGTAGATCCAGCCAAGGTTGAGGCAGTCATGAGTTGGGAGAGGCCCAAGAGCGTCACGGAGATACGTAGTTTCCTCGGATTGGCAGGCTACTACCGGAGATTTGTGGAGGGATTCTCCAGTTTGGCTGCACCTCTCACCTACTTGACAAGGAAAAATGCAAAGTTCAGTTGGAGTGACCGATGTGAAGTAAGTTTCCAAGAGTTGAAGAAACGCCTCACCACAGCCCCTGTCCTTACTGTGCCATCTGGACCTTTTGGGTATGAGGTGTACAGTGATGCCTCGCATGTTGGACTCGGGTGTGTCCTAATGCAACACAAGAAGGTCATTGCCTATGCATCAAGGCAGTTGAAAGAGCATGAAAAGAACTACCCCACTCACGACTTGGAGCTTGCGGCGGTCGTGTTTGCACTCAAAATTTGGCGACATTATCTGTACGGGGTGGAGTTCTATGTGTACACGGACCACAAGAGCCTCAAGTATCTCTTTTCCCAAAAAGAGCTCAATTTGCGACAACGGCGTTGGATTGAGTTCTTAAAGGACTATGAGTGCACGATCCAATATCACCCGGGAAAAGCAAATGTGGTGGCAGACGCTTTGAGTAGGAAACCATTGGGGTTGTTGGCTCACATGTTGGTGCGGGAGTGGAGACTGTTAGAAGATTTGGCAAATCTGGACATTAGTGTGAATGATGCTGTCCGCAGTCCTGTTTTGGCAAATGTTACGGTTCGACCGTACCTTATAGATTTGATCCAGGAGTACCAGGCCACGGATGCTGACTTGTTGGCTTTTCGGGACAAGGAAATTGCCAAGGGTAGTACGGACTTCTCTCTCACTAGCCGAGGTGCTATTACATTCAAGGGAAGGCTTTGTGTCCCCGCCAATGCAGACCTTCGGAGAGAGATTATGGACGAAGCTCACCGGTCTAAGTATACAGTGCATCCCGGGGGGACAAAGATGTACCGAAACCTCAAGAGTCACTTTTGGTGGCGAAACATGAAGAGGGAGGTTGCGGAGTATGTGGCGCGGTGTTTGGTATGCCAACAGGTGAAAGCAGAGCATTTGAGACCAGCGGGTCTTTTGCAGTCTCTCCCTATTCCCGAGTGGAAATGGGAACATATCTCTATGGACTTCATCGTGGGATTGCCGAAGACGGTCAAGAAGACCGATGCTATATGGGTAGTTATTGATAGACTCACGAAGTCCGCTCATTTCTTACCATACCGGACTACATTCAACTCCAACCAGTTAGCGGAGCTATACATCAAAGAAATAGTCCGATTGCATGGGGTGCCAGTGAGTATTGTGTCGGATAGAGACCCAAGATTCACATCCAGGTTTTGGAAAAGTTTTCAAGGTGCAATGGGCTCCCGGTTAGACTTTAGCACAGCTTTCCACCCACAGACCGATGGGCAAACCGAGAGGGTGAATCAGGTTATTGAAGATATGCTCCGAGCATGTATGCTAGACTTCAAGGGAAGTTGGGAAGATCACCTACCTTTGGTGGAATTCTCTTACAACAATAGTTATCAAGAAAGCATACAAATGGCGCCTTTCGAGGCTTTGTACGGAAGGAGTTGTAGATCCCCGTTGTATTGGGATGAAGTGGGAGAAAGAAAGATTTTGGGCCCCGAGTTAATTGAACAAACTGCGGATAGGGTCAAGCTTATCCGGGAGAGGTTAAAGACCGCACAAGATAGACAGAAAAGCTATGCCGACAACCGAAGGAGGGATCTTGAATTCCGAGTCGGTGATTTTGTGTTTGTAAGGATTTCACCGACCAAAGGTGTTATGCGATTCGGGAAGAGAGGCAAGCTTAGCCCGAGATATGTGGGTCCGTTCGAGATCATTACTCGAGTCGGTGAAGTTGCTTACCGTGTTGCTTTGCCCGCTCACATGGCGGCGGTCCACAACGTGTTTCATATCTCCCAGCTTCGGAAGTACATCCCGGATCCTTCTCACGTCATCGAGCTTGATCCAGTTGAGATTCGAGAGGATCTCACTTTGGTTGAGAAGCCGGTTCATATTTTGGATCGAAGAGACCAAGTACTTCGCAACAAGACTATTCCGCTAGTTCTCGTGCAATGGCAACATCACGCTCGAGAAGAGGCTACATGGGAACGTGAGGCCGAAGTCAAGGCGAAGTACCCCGAGTTGTTTGAATGATTTTGGGTATAACTTGTAATTTTGTTTCGAATTGTTATGCTAAGTTGTTTAAATTGTAAAGCATGCATTGTCCAAATTTCGAGGACGAAATTTTTGTAAGGGGGGGAGAATGTAGCACCCCGGACTTTTTCATCCTTAATGAATAGCACCTTCGTAGCTAATTGGCCGTTTTTGTAGTCTAATTAATAAATAAGGGAGAAATCGGAAATTCCGAAACGTCAGAAATGTGCGTTTTCGAAAGACGAACCCAACGCAAGTTGAATCGTCGAAATCCGACGAGCGAGTCAAAAGATATGGTCAAAACAGTCCAGACATATAGAGAACCGATCGCTCGGTCCAGTCAGCGATCGATCGGTTGTGGACCGATCGATCGGTAGCTATCGCGCGGTCAGAAATTTTGTATGGGGAAATTTTCCAGAGAGTGAGTTTTTGACCGGTCGATCGGTCTTAAACACCGATCGCTCGGTAGGCCACCGATCGATCGGTCATAACCACCGATCGCTCGGTCTTCGTGTTTTTCAGAATTTTCAGTAAGGGCGTTTTCGTCTTTTGGGTGTTAAACCCTTACCCATAAGGGTTTGCTCGACCCTTTGAGCCCTCATTCACAACCCTTAGACATTTTTGAGAGCTAGAGAGTGAGAAGAAGAGGGTTTTGACCTAGGGTTTCCATTGAGGAAGAAATCAAAGGGGTGGACCATCCTTGGTCATCCTCAAACTTGGATTTGCTTCAAGTTCAAGGCTTAAGCTCGTGTGGGAGCCACTCTCTAAGCTAGGGCAGCCATCTCAAGTACGTTTTGAAAGAGGTTTCTTCCCCAACTCGAGTCTTCCTCAAGCAAGGGTTGTTCCCTACCCCTTTTGGAGCTTCAATCAAGTTTCTCACCAAGGATCAAGCCTTGAGCAAGGTTAGTACACCCCACTAACTTTCCCTAGCAATAACCTAGGTTTCTAGTGTAAATGGTGATTCTACATATTATGCTTTCCTTCCCTATGCATTGTATTAACTCAACAAATATAAACAAGATAAAGAAAATTGAATGAATGTGTGGATGGGAGATTGGATGTGGCGATGGGATGCCGAATGTGATGTATGATATGTGTGGGTTGTGAGTTAGAAATGGAGGATGGGCATTGTACAAATAACAAACTTACCCTTGTGTGTGATTGGATGGAAAACATGCAATTAAAATAAGGAGATGAACTACTAAGGAACAATGTATGTGATGTGTTTGACGAAATGCCTAAACTATGAAATAATGATTTAAATGAAGAAATGAAAAAGGGGCCTTATGCATGTATTCTCATGAATGATGAACGGATTTAAATACCATGTTGATTTCTCGAATTCTCCTATGCATACATTATGAATTGAATGGTGACATCATATCTCTCTTATTATCCTTATTTCATGATCGTCACAATTGACACGTACACGAGCACGCATGATAGCATGAACCGAGATTTCAAGAGCATGTGCATATAATAACCAACAAGAACATGACAAGGAGGTTGGTAGCCCAAGGAAGGGTGCTAGCCTCTGGCTCACAAGTGAAATGAATCAAGAACATGACAAGGAGGTTGGTAGCCCCAAGGAAGGGTGCTAGCCTCTGGCTCACAAGTGAAGTGAATCAAGAACATGACAAGGAGGTTGGTAGCCCAAGGAAGGGTGCTAGCCTCTGGCTCACAAGTGAAATGAATCAAGAACATGACAAGGAGGTTGGTAGCCCAAGGAAGGGTGCTAGCCTCTGGCTCACAAGAGAAAGGGAATAAGAACATGACAAGGAGGTTGGTAGCCCAAGGAAGGGTGCTAGCCTCTGGCTCACAAGTATACAAGTCAAGAACAAATCAAGACATGAAATACAAGACAAGACACGATATACATGCATGATTTGACCGAGACACGAAAAAGGTTTCCGAGACATGAGTTTTACCGAGGTTTTTGCATTCATATACGCACGTCAAGATATGGCTATGTATCTTATGCTTTCATTTGCTTTAAATTTATATCTTGTATTGCTCACTGTTGTTATGCTTTCGCTATTGTTATGGTTAGCTAGTAGTTTGTACTCGCTGAGTATTCCATGCTCAGCCGTACTTTTATGTCGGTAGGTACTGTGGATGTCCTCGACCCCGAGCCTTGGGTCGAGGAGGAGTATGTAGAGGAGAGGGAGCCACCTATCCCATGGCAGTCTCAGGAGGATGGGGACTTAGATGTGTGGCCATACCTCGACTACTGTTGAGAGGAGAGGGTTAGAGAGTTCCTTTTTGTATTTTGATAGGTGGGCATGTCCACCTTTACTTTGATTGTATTTGGTATATGTTAACTTGGAATACTATTTGGAGTTATAGAAGAAAAGAAAAAGTTGGCTTATGCTTCCGCACTTATGTTTAGTTTCCGCGCTCTGATTATCATTGTATTATATTATGCTTAGCCTCTTGCATTACAGGATGGTTTGACAGGTACACGTAGTCACCTCTAAAGTATCCCTTAACTCCTAGGGGGTATTTTGGGGCGTGACAGGGGGAACACACACGCCCATTCCCGCGAGGAATGTAATCAGTACATTTACCCCCTGACAAGGCAATAGGGTACATGGCAATCTGATTTCACCGAATCTCTATGAAGACGAAGCTGAACTGGTAACTCCTTTTCGTCTCAACAGAGTAAGACTCCATCGAGCTTCTGATCAGCATAAGCTCGCAACACCATTGATTCAAGACCTGTCTTGAAGAATAAAATATCATAATGGCGTTAGAAATTATTCAGTAATCTAATTCTACTAAAATCTTTCCAATGAAAAATCTGGTCCTAACGGAGTAGGCCGCCTTTTGAGCTTTCTATCAGACATTAAAAGCTTATCCGTTAGTCAAAATCTGCTCTTTTGGCTACATCATCTGTTGAGAACTCAGCTACTTCAAACCATGAAGGTGTAATGAGTTAATCAGCATGCTTGAAGTCCGGATTTTATTCTCAAATGTAGCATACTTTGAGGCATCTGAACCTTTCAAATCATTTGAGCTTTCTACCCAAATCTAAAAGCTTATCACAGTATCTGTAAAAAAATTACTTAGGCCAGAAAAGGCGTTTGTAATTAAGCTTTTTATTACGCTTTCGGAAAGCAGAAAATCATAAAACAGTGTAAATGGGGTACACTATCAATCTTAAATACTTTAAAGCAGTAGAACATCTTCGGATCATCATAACCTTTATCTACGTGGCTTCTAATTAGGTCAGATTCTGATCTGACCAGGAAATAACTTCCACGTATCAACTTATCATTTTCCATCATCAACAGTGGGTGCCGGCAAAAAGGCTTTGAGCACTATGAGACGTACTTTGCACATCAACGTGTGCATCATTGTAAAGTCACAATAGGGGTCGTCCTTTATTTTTATTCCATCAAGGCCATCCATTGGCATATGCCATTGATCGTGTGTGCCCATGTATCCCATCAGCCTTCGGTGTGGGTTGAAATCCATTACTTAGGTCTGATTTGAGCTGTTTGGTCAAGTAAATTAGGTTGGTGTCTCCTCCAGTGCACCATCCAACGCAATTTACTTTAGCGATCCACCAAGTTCACCAACTACTAGGGGAGAAGTCATTTCATTTTCTCACCTGTTTTTTGACTTCTCCCCGATTGATATCTTGTCCCCATTTTATCGCCACATGGCGGATGCAAGACCAAGGCAAGACGGTTTTGGTCTTAGAAAATAGTAAACGTACACGGGGTTCCCATTTATAACCGAAGGGCAGGTACTCATTGGTCCATGCCCCAATTTTAAATACTTACCTACTATGGTTAGTATTCACTCACCTCTAGGGTTAAGCAATCCAACCATGGTTTTTCAAAAAAAAAAAAATTTAATCTAAGTTTTAATTTAGTTAAGCTTAATCAAGGTTAAAGGGGTGTTAAAAGGGACACGAGGACACGGGGTAAGATATGAAACGGACCCATGGGTCCGCTAAGCACTGCTCTTTTGGTCTTGTGAGAGCAAGACCATGCTCTTTTGGTCTTGTGAGAGCAAGACCAAACCCAATCCCCAAAAACTCAAACCTACCCATATTAGTGTAAAGGAAAATGGAAGAAGGACCACCCAATCGCTAAGCGACATCTGGTAATGAAAATTTTAATTTGTATTTTTCTCTTTCCCAATATGTTGAAATTTGATTGGAGTGGTCAGTTTGGAAGAGGACTTTGCGGTCCTCTAATCAGAACTCTAAGCCCAGACCATAGGGTGCGTTCGTTTGGCAAGAAAGCAGGTGAAAAAAAAGAATATAAAATAACCCTATGTTTGGTTGTCAAGAAAATAAGTGAAAACATGAAAAAGAAAAGAAAATTAGACAAAACACAACTAAACATTATATTAGAAATCCAAAATTTTCTTCTCTTTTCTTTTCTTTTACATGTTTTCACCTATTCTCATAAGGACCAAACATAATACAAAGGAAAGGAAAAGAAAGTAAAGAGAAAAGAAATTTAAATTATGTCCTAAAATAACCATCAAAAGAATGAGAAGGTTTTTGAGAAAAAAATTGTCACAATTGAAAAAGTGCAAGAAACTAAAAGTGTATTTCTTGCACACCGAATGCAAGAAAAATATATAAAAACTCATTTTTCTTCTACTTTCTAGCCAAATGAGCACACCCTAGAAGGTCAAAGACTCCATTGAAGAAGACAAGGTTCGAACCATCTACACCTTGAAGAAGGCAAGCTAGTTACAAATTAGACTTCAGAGAAGACTAAGACTAAACCAGACTTCGGTCTGTATCTGTAAGGCTGATACAAAACTCGGTTTGATTCATTAGAGTTTCATAAAGCCACCCATCAAACCAGACTGACTAGGGCCTTCTCCTCTAAGACCAGCCAGACTACAGATCTAGATAGACCAGGCTAAACCTGACTTGTCACCTAACAAATCCAATCACTTGTGATTGCATTGATTTGTCCACTATAAATACAAGATTAGGTGGCGTTTGTTAACACTAGTCTTAAAAGAAGTGTTTATTTGAAAATTATGCTTAGTTGAACTTTAGATTGTTAAGTTGAACGTTAATTTCATGTATACATTTTAGAGATTTTAGGGATAAAAACCTCTAATTTAAAAAGTAGTTTCATACCTACTTTTAAAAGTAGAGGTTTTTACCCCTAAAATCTCTAAAATGTAGACATGCAATTAACCTTCAAGTTAACAATCTAAAGTCCAACTAAGCATAATTTCAAATAATCACTTTATTAGACTAGTGTTAACAAACGCCACCTAACTTGTCCAATCAACAGAATGGACTAACCAATCCTGTGATCTACTGGATCACTCAGTCCAATCACTGTAGACAGGACCCAGTCCTTAGACCAGTCTACCAAGACTTATCCATATTATACCAGGAGCAATAGTCCCCTCGTCGGCCGAGGAGGGGACTATTCCTTCTCGCTCTCACATAGCGGACCTTTTAACTCGGGTTAGTTTATTTTAACTTTTTAGTTAAATTTTTTTATTATATTTTTCTAAAAACCAAGGGTAAATGGGTGAACCCTAAGGGTGGATGAATCTTAACCATAGTTAAATGGGGTTAGAAGGGGGACACATGGCAAGAAAATGGGAGCTGAGACGGCCTCCTCTCGTCACCGACCGAGGAGGTTACTATTTTCCTTATATTAGTCCATCAAGGACTTGTATAGTGATATGTCTCTTGACAAATTACAATTGGGTATCTGCTTCACAGACAGTTAATGCCCAAATTTTTGGTAGATATGGTTGGCGGGTACCACTAATTTGATGCACAAAGTGTATAACCAAATAGAGCTACACAAACTTGCAAAAAAAAAAAAGATCCTTTTGGTTCCATAGTAAAATGACAAATAAAATTTGATAAAAATATAAAAGCACAATACAAGATATATGATTCATCCATAATAGGACTATATCCATGGGGCAAAGATAATGAAGAACTTCCGTTATACAAAGATTACATGGTAAAATAATTTTCTCTTAATTATTGAGAGTCCACTCTCTATGAGAGCTAATGAGATTAAACATGAGCCTCTTCTTCTTCTTGAGTGTTTTCCATTCTCCCAAGAGCCACTACTCTTCTTCCCGAGAGGGACCCGATCTTCTTGAAAACTATCAGGCTCTTCCAACAACTCACTCACCTTAGGAATCCTATTCACACATGTATCCTCAACTTATATTATAAGCCTATACCCTACACCTATTTATTTGATTTTAAAATATATAATCAAATCTTAAACCAACTAATATCTTCCAAAATTCTAATCTTAAAACATATCTCCATAATAATATAGTTTTACATTAAATAAAATTCTAGACAAATCCTAACCAATAGTACTATTTTGTATGGGACAAAAACGGAAAATAATCACCTCCTCGGTCGGTGATGCGAGGAGGTGCGTCTCGGCTTCCCTTTTCTTGCCATGTGTCCCCCTTTTAACTCTATTTAACTGTGGTTAAGATTTAGTCACCCCTAGGGTTAACACATCTACCTTGGTTTTTACGAAAATAAAATAAAAAATTTAACCCGAGTTCATATTGAGTTGAAGGGGTTATGTGAAAGCGAGGAGCGATAGTTCCCTCCTCGCCTGTGGAGAGAACTATTGCTCGACTAAAAAGGACTAATCCAAGCACTATCACCAAACATGTAGTAACCAGTAACAGACCCAAAGGGTTGCGGACACCCTGAGTTCCAAAAAAAAAACTAGTAAAAGACTTAATAATCTTGTAACAAATCTGAAAGTGGGATTAATTTAAATTGGAATAACTAAGGATTGTAATCAAAAAAATTACCACATAGTAGACTTAATAAATTGGGTTAAGACTAATCTTCTTGCCAAACTAAACAAATTAACCAAGGAGAGAAAAAACATGAAGGAAAAAAAAAGGGGGGTGGGTGCGTGTTCTGGTGTGGCAAAAAGGGTGAAATAAAAGGCGAGGGTTTAATAGAAGGAATTTCTGGGGGAAAAAGTTCGACAAGAATTTTGGCAGTTAGTGATGTCGGTGAGATATAGATTATATGATATTTTGGCCAACCAATAACATAGGCCCTGACATAAAATTTTGCCAGTTATTGATGTCGATGTAGATATAGAATGATATTTTCATTATTTTTGGCAGTAGAGGACATTTTCTGGAAAAAAGTTCGACGGAAAATTTTGGCAGTAGAGTTCGGTTTAGATAAAGATTATAATAATATAATTGGCTTAATGGCCTCCCTCTATCTGCCCTGCTAGAGAGAAGAGAGGGGGATGTTTGCTGTGGAACCCATGAACACCCCTACATTGGAACCAAATCCTCAACAGTTATAACCGGACTCAGGGGAGTCCGTTATGTTGTTGAGTTCGCCACTTGTCCGACATCTAATAATTGTTATCCTTAGTGTTTAGAAAAAAATATTTAAAAAATTTTAATATCTTTTTTTTATCAAAAGTTAAATTTTTTTTATATTTTTTCTAAAAACAAATGATAAGTGGATGAACCCTAAGGGTGAGTGAATCTTAACCACAATTAAAGGATGTCAAAAGCAACACGTGGTGATCTCAGCGGGGTAACGGGACTCCCCCAAGTTCGGTTATGACCGTAGAGGATTGGGTTCCCTACAATTTATAATAGTATATGTAAAGCAGCCAGGGATTGAATGCGTCTCATCTCTTATGTTGTATGGAGACTCTGCAGTAATGCACATTATTATACATAATTCCAAGGCATGAAGGTTCTAGGAAGTTCCCCTGCCGTTCCCCTCAATCCTCTCAGTGGGTCCCATGTACATCTATTTCGCAAATAATATCAGAGACTTTATTACAAAACTATCTTCTATGTACTAGCCATTGACATATCAATATAATGGATGTATTATGACACATGTGCCCCTAGAAATATCCCCCCTTAAACATGGGGCACTGTTTGGAGCAACTATAAATCTATTCAGATATACTAACACAGCTAGCCCAACAACATGCTATTTTGATTCGACCCATTTCCAATTCTCTTGAAGATGTCCCATTTGAGCAAAACGCTCTGCTACATAGTTAGCCTTGCAATAAGGATTAGGGCCCTAATGACTTATCTAGAAGTAGTTGCTGATAGAAAAAAGATTTATTGAATAGCTTAGATAATTACATAAGAGATCTAAATAGGTTTTATGTAGATGTTACATCATCTCAAGATAGAAATTCTATCAAATCTAATTCTAATCAAACCAAAGTGATTGATCCTAATTTCACCTTATTACATCACTTTATTTTATTTCTAATACTATCTAACAGTTGCGAAATGGAAGAGAGGAATGTTAGCCGGTAGAGTTCCACCGAAAAAGCGACACGTATTGTTACTTTTTGAGACTTTTGGCAACCCAAGTTCCACCGAAACGCAACACGTATTGTTACTTTTTTTTGAGACTCATGGCAACCCAACAATAAAAAAGGAGCCGTAGTAGACTTAGTCTCAACCAAAATCTAATACATGTCATTGCTTTAGCTGTCATTGCTTTCAGCCAAAACACTTCTCCTTGTTTCAAGGGGTGTTGATTTTTGGTTATAAGTAAGAAATGGCTGAGTATGGAGTAGGGACGACTCGTAAAAGATTGAGAAGAAATTGCTTCAAATGGTTCTTCGGTAAGAATTGGAATTATTGAATATTTAGCAGCATTTAAGAAGGTGTCCCAAAACACAACTGAAAGGGTATATTTGGTCATTGCAAAGGATATGCTTATCTAACCACCTGCAAGAGGAAACTCAAGGACAATTGCTTAGTCATGAAGAATGCTAACCATACTCGGACAATCCTATTCTCTGTATAGGCCCAAAGTAGACATACACGAAGTCGGATTTTTTTTTTTTTTTTTTTTTTAAAGGTGTGTTAGTCATAATCTCATGTATTCCCTACTCCCAGTTATAAACCAACACATGTTAAAGCAAAGACATGTGTTAGGCTGACAGGGAGTAAGGATGTTGGCATCAGATTACGTATGGTGGACACTAGAGGCCCAGCCCTGGCCGCACCTTCTGCATCCGCCAGAAAAAGTGAGAGATATCACCGGTGTGGAGAAGTCAAAAGCAGGGGAAAAAAATGAAAATGACTTCTCCTCTTTTTCTCGCTACATGTTGGATGCAGAAGGTTGGCCTGAGGCTGGGCCTCGGGTGTCCGCCAAAGGTAATCGGATGCCGGGAATGTTAGGGCAAGCACAACTCTTTATTTATTATCTGAAATGGGAGAGTAGGGATTGTGAGAGTATGCTTAGCATTCCTCTTAAAAGCCATTTATTCCGAAGTCCAATGACGAGCTCTCCCTCTCTCTCTTATATCTGTATTCCATCACATTCTCACTTTGTCCCTTCCATGTACTGATAGAGAAAATCTATAAGCCATTCATTTGAAAGTCTCTTGGCTCATGAGGGACCATGGGAGTGCACTTGATAGCAGCAATAGCGAAGCTGAGCCTTCTAGCCGCCGGCCAAGGCCCCAGTCCGTTGGTTGCCGCCATGGTATTGCCGTTCGCACTTAAACTTCCCTTCATTATTAGACACATCCGTAGTGCTTGCACCAACTTGGTTGTCGCTTCGAGCCTCTTCTTGTTCCGGTTGGGTCGGATAGTTTTCGATGAGGAATCAGGTCTTGGTAATGGCCGGATATCGGAGAGGGTTTTCCGGTTACTCTGTGAGAGGTTGACCCACACTCGCCGGTCTTCGACGTGGGAATCCGAGGAGGAAAGCCTCCATGACCTCTCCATGTTTGCACTTTAGGCATACCTCCTTGTGTAATACAGAGCTAGGGGTTTGTGTATGTTTGCTGTTATTTTTTGAGTCTTAATATGAGCCGGAGCTATGCTTCACGGCTTTGAAGCTGAGCTCCTCTTTTCTATTAAACGGGTGGCAGTTATGTAAATACGAGTGAACAAAATTATCCATCTTTTCACAAAATTACAGTACTGCCACTGAACATTACATTGAAATGGGGAGCTCCGCTTCACGTGAGTGGAAGCAGAGCTCCGGCTCATATTTAAACACTTTTTTTTAGGACAATTTCTATAGTTTCGGATTTGCTCCTGTGGACACCCGAATTGGCGCTTGAGCATCCACAAAATATTGGATAGCTGACCAAAAAAGGGAGAGAAGTCATTTCATTTTCTCCACATCATTTTGACGGGATCAGATGTTCAGTACCCCATATGTGACGATAAAAAGGGAGAAGTCATTTCATTTTCTCTCCTATTTATTGACTTCTTTCCGTTTGCTATCTTCTTTCTTTTTTATTGCCATATGTCGAAAGCCCACCAAGAGCAAGACGATTTTGGTCTCGGAGAGCAAGACCAAATCTGATCCCCTATTTTGACTTCTCCCCCATTTGATATCTTCATTTTTTTTTTGCCACATGTCCAAGGTTTTGTGGATGCCTGAGCGCCCAACTCGAGTTCGGATGGGCTTCCTGTTGCCCATATGTGTCTTGCAAAATGGGCCCCATATCCATCAATTGGTAATCCCCATGTGAATAGTAAGTGGCCCCCATTTTATAAGACACATATGGGCAACAGCGCAACAGCTAGTGCTGTTGCCCATCCGAACTCGCCCAACTCAGAGCAAATCCGAAGCCTATTCCTATATGAGAGCATTGAAACATGCTTATGAGTTTCATCCATACTGTCCTTAGGCACTCTCTTTTTGGTTTTGGATAAGCAGTCAGTTTTTGTTTTTGTGTCACGTCCTTCTGGGCCACCACAAAAACCTTTGTATATATTCTGGCCCACACCCCCGCCTATTGCGTGAGTGGTAGGGGGTGTGGCCTCCCAAGGGGGAGGTATGGGGATCTAATCCCCCAAGAGGTAAGAGTTGCAACTGGGAGCACTGCCTCTAGCTAAAATCTGACCGGCTGACTCTACTAACGTAGGTAAATGATATATATTCTGGCTTGAAAGGGGTAGAGTGTGACTAGCAAAATTCATCATAATAATTCTCCTACTTTTTAATACTTCTAAAGAATAGTTCACTTTCTACGTATCAACAAGGGAAGTGATTTACACCCCTGCCTGTTGCGTGTGGCCTCCCAAGGGGGTGGTCTGGGATCTAATCCCAGGGTACGAGTTGCAACTACTCCATTGCCCAGCTAACCTCTGACTGGCTGACTCTATTGATGTAGGTACATGATATCTGGCCCTATGGGGTCCACCAAAAAAAAAAACAAGGGAAGTGATTTAAAACTCCAGATAGTAGGTACCATCGAAAACTAGACCACTGGATTAAAAATCGAATAATGTTAAGTAATAAGTGGGGCCCACTATTTAAATGAGAGTATCATCTCAACCGAGTTTTCATGGTCGCACACATCTCCTTTCAGTTAAACTCGATTGGAATAATTACTTGTTATAGAGAAGTCAACTTCTCCAGATCTTGAAAAGCCAGAATCTTTATTAACATGCTGACGGTTCATATCCAGCCCCTTTTAAGATTCTCGACAATTACGAGGGCATAGAAAAAGCCAGCTTAACCCAGAATTCACTATATGGCATCTCACCGACCAGCTCCTACTATGCTGGATTAATGCCACATTAATATAGGCCGTTCTTGCAAGAAACACTAACAAGAGAAAACAGAGAATGATTCAATCTTGAAAAAGAAACATACAACCATTTCAATCAAATTACGAGATTTAGAATAGCAAAGAACAAGATTAATGTTGCATCTCCAGATATCGAAAACATACTAACAATTTCCAAAATCCGAATAAGAAATGCCAAATCTCTAGAAGTAGCATAATGGTCTAAAAGTGAGAGTCGCATGTTGGGTTGCATCCCTGCTCCTCCCGCATTTGCTGCAGATTTCCCCACAAAGAATGTAACTGTTGGGAAGAATTCAGCAACTCACTTTTCCAATTCAATACATGGTACCACCGGAATGATCCAAATAAGTAGCATCACAATAAATGGCAATGAGAAGGACTGGTCACTAGGTGAGAATAGAGATGTGAATTTCATGTTCTATGGTATGACAAGGGCCAATCTGATGGCTGCTGTGGCGGCAGTAAGGTACTGTTTGGGAAAACATCCACATCCTGTTTGGTGTTGTAGACTGAGCTAGATACGAACTGAAATAGTCAGTCTGCGGACTGGGTGAGTAGCCCAAGGATGGTCCAAGGGTTTCACCCAGGGTCTGGTCAGGTCAATGGCTATTTGTGGCTACGGTCCAAGCCTGTCAAGAGGGTATCTCAAGAAGTCTGTCCGCGGGACTGACTTATGAGGTCTGTCCGCGGACAAACTCATGGTAAATCTACAATGATCAACCAGGTCACGAGGAGAAACCCTGGACACATGTCAGTCCCATAGGGACTAGCAACAAGCAAGCCCGTGAGGTCTCATTATCCTGCTGCCAGCATTAAATGTTAGCGGCCTGACGACACAAGCATTGATTAGCTGACATGTGCTCTTGGGACATGCAAAGCCTAACCACTCATTTCATAGGCGGTGATCAGATGCTGGCAGGTGCACTATGCACCCGCCCCGCAGGCAGCGAGATTTCACTGCCCACAGCACCCACGGGCCAACATATGTACTCAACATATGTACCTTTTAACCTTTATTAACTATGGTTAAGATTCATTAGCCTTTGGGGTTCAACAATAGAAACTTTAGTTTTTAAAAAATATATTAAACTTAAGGGTTAAACATTCTTAATCAGAGTTATTTATTTTTTAATATTTTTTCTATAAACCAATATTATAGTGTTGAACCCCAAAGGTTAGTGAATCTTAACCATAGTTAATAGGGGTTAAAAGGGACACTTGTTGGCCTACGTGCGATTGAACTCGGGGCTGTGAGAATGGTGTAATGTAGGTTAATAGTGAGTTTGAATTTGGAGTCAACACTCAGACATCC
Source organism: Tetracentron sinense (assembly GCA_015143295.1). NCBI lineage: Eukaryota > Viridiplantae > Streptophyta > Magnoliopsida > Trochodendrales > Trochodendraceae > Tetracentron > Tetracentron sinense. The sequence goes on from CM026567.1 coordinate 17,941,938, forward strand.
ATTCAATTGCTTTTTCTCAACTTATTCTCAGTCATAATCACATTTATCTACACAAACAGCCCTATGCTTTGGTTAGAGTTTGTAGCTGAATTGATTGGATTAATGCATCGTAATCTTGAAGATGCATGTTTAAGCCAACTTAACCGAAGTTCAACCTGATAGCGCTATTTTGTGGCTCGCCAGCCCACATAATGCAGTGCAGCATTGTGGAAATAAGCAATGCACGGCTCGAACGCCATGAATGGTTAATGAGAGTTTGATCACCGTCATTTCTTGCTTGCAAACCAAAATGGATGGAAATGGAGCTATTGGAGGAGACATAAGGCGAAGGTAGCATCCAGTTACAGGTCTCAAGCCTAACATCATCTTGATCCTCCAACACTGTTATTTATGCCATTATCTCATGCCTTGATGAGTTTCACAACATGTGCATTGATTAATGCCTGAGATGATGTTTCGTCATGGAATATGGATGTAGAACTCATGGGCTGCGTGTCAACGGGCCGGATTCGGGTGGGCACAACAAGGCAAGATTAATAAACAGACTGGACTGGACCAGTCCACTTATTAATCGGGCTCGTACAAGTCCACCCTAAGGAAAAATAACGCTACCTTTGAGGTTTTAGTTGTCGGGCTTACCATGCCAAGCCAAACCGGTTAAAAGCCTAGTCCAACGAGATACTGTGCCTAAGCCTTTAAGCCCAAGCCCACCCAACTATGTAATTGGGCCAGGCCAGAGCCACGGGCACGGCAGACCCCTTGATGTGTTCATGTGAGGTGTGTTGAGAGTTACAGAGCTTTCAACAGCACCCTCTTTGCCTCTGTTCTAGCTACCATAAGGCGGCCGTTATGACACACGCCCATCACATAATGCATGTAAGGAAAGGTAGGGCTACGGATTAGTAAACTAATCACACACTATGCATTTATTTTTTTTATATGATTATTCTGTTGAGAAACGTTTTGTCACAATCCTTATGTTCCTCCAATGTTAATCTGTATCATTACCCCAAGGTAAACAGCATCCTCCACCCCTTCAAAACCCTCATCTCACTAAATAAGCTCTATCCCATTAATAGCAGGGAATCGTACATTGTTCTTTTTCCACTGTTATTCCACGACAAACAGCGAAGGTTTGTCATTTTTCAATGACTGAACTTCATTCTCGGTTATTTGTTATGTCTAATGACTGCTCAGAGCTTTTTTTTGTTATTTCAAATGATGCAATCTCATCATTTTTAACAAGCTTTTGATTTTTTGTTTTAGGAGAATAAAAATAAATTAAATAAACAATGATTCAATGCTCACTTATAAAATTTTCTGAAAATACTTGTCCCTTACATAAGTATAGCGATGAAAAGTTAATAGTTTATTCATTTTTTCTAGAGAGAATTGTCTTTCTTAATCAATCTTTCATCTAATACATGGCAATGACTCATGGGAATTCCCTGCTGACTTCTGGTGCTATATTAAGAGAGCTTTAGGCTAATTTTAGGTATCAAAAGAGAAGGCATTTAAAAGCATGTCTTGATTTTAAACTCTTCTTTTCCTTTTCTTTTTTGTTTCTGAAGTTTGAGGTACTTAGAACTTTATGTTATGTAATGAGACATTTCCCTAAAAGGAATTTAGTAATACAATATTTGATTGTTTTGAGTCTAACAAATCGAAGGCATGGATATCCTTCCGAGCTACATGTTTTCTTTTTATTTTTTTTCTGCACCTGTAAGAGGCTTTGCTCTGTAATCATTTGTTCTCCTTGAAAATTATTAGTTTCCAACAAAACAACAATATATAGTTATTTACACACACTTGCTCCACAATCATGTGTTCCATGAAAATGATTAGTTTCGAACAAATGAACACTAGGCATGTGCACGCACACACGTAAAGACAATTTTTTACATTTTTTTTAAACATAAATCACTATTAATTCAAGCTTTTTTGGCCTTTCAGTTTTATTAGCAATTTTTGTTTACTCTATTATTTTGTGCCAATGATATTATACTCAAATCTTTCCATGACACTTTTTTGCGGTATCACAGTTTTTTTTTTTTTAATGTTATTACTTCTGGCATATATGACAATTTATAGGTCCTCTCTATGAAGTAACTTAGGTTAAAAGCAGCAATGGACATTCATACAACCAAAATGACATCCATTTTTATCTTAGAGATGAGAATGATATTATGATTGAAAACTCTAGAATATTTTAATGAGGGAAAACTGCCCACAGAAATTTTGCTTTACAAGGAAGAGGTCGTTTCTTTGGAAATTTTATTTTTTTAAAAGAGAAACCCTAAAGAAAGAAAAGGAACAATTGAAAGAATAAATAAGGGAGAATACCCTTGCGGGAATATTAATTTAAAAAATTACTCTCAGAGCATTCTTATACCTTTTGTTCGTGATGGGGAGATGGATATTGTCTTCTTCACTTTGTTCTCGTGATGACTCTGTGGGTAAGATCTACAAGCGCCCGCCTGGATTTTAAAACGTCTTCATCATCACTTTCAGGAAGAGAATCAATTGCAGCTGCGGCACGTTCGGCATGCTCAGTTGCTAGTTCCCTGGTCCTCTGTATTCCACGACTCCTCCCGAGGTAGTCAAGAGCCTGGATTTCAGATGCAAGTCAGCTCCTAAATCTAGCACACACAAATAGTTATAAATGTAAATGTACACCTTCATGCATATACAAGTACAGGAAGCAATTATCTGGATGCAGCCAGGATTGGGCTAAAACCTAAAACCTGCTTGATTCAATCAAAAGCTGGAATTGATACCATCCTGCGATTAGATGATGGTTATGGCTCAGCAGTCTTCAGAGCACACAGACATGCCAGATCAATCAATTGCATAGGGCTGAAAGCGATGAGTCGATAACAAGGAGTACAAGTATAAACAACAGAAATAAAAAGCATAGATCTCGACCAGACAGAATTTGAAGAAGCACAGCCTCAGAAAATCAAAACTAAACAATACCAAACTAAAGTGATTTCAGAGGGAGGAAGAACTTATACAGAAGAGAGAAGGAATGCTTTTGGAGATTTGAATTGGATTGAAAATAACATCAGAGCTTGATCAATAGAAATGGGGACTTCTAGGGGCTTGCGTTTGTCAGGTAATTTTTCTTCCGAACCAAATAAATGGAATACACACACTGTAGAACTTGTGGGCAACCACTGGGATCACAGCACAATTCAAAAGTTATTCTGTCCCATGAATCCAAATAAAGTTGCTCAAGCATTTTCCTTTAGTGCTGCTGGACCAGTGCACATAATTTCTGACAGTGAAGAAAGCTCTTGAATAAAAGATCTGAAGCAAAAGGCAGTATTATTTTCGGGATGTACTTCCCACAGGATAGATCTTAACATGTCTAGCCTAAGGACCCTCTCTTAGCCGACATTGACGTCATAGGAAACTTTCTACCCAATTAAGAATTCCACCTGCGATTTGAATCGTTTTGCATTGATTCGATTCAAATCGTAGGATTTGAATTGCAAATCGGAAGGATTTAACAACCATGCATGTGAATACAACCAACTTATGCGTCAATTTTTGGACTAACCAGATCAAGTGCAGTAGCTGAATTGAGAACCAGTAAAACCAGTTTCAGGAACGTCGGGTTGCCGGGTCAACCCAACCCACTGCCACCCCTATACAGCCCTGTTAGTATATAATGCATATCTTTGCTGTACAGTTTCAGTTTTCACCTAATAATACATGAAAAAGTTATACTCTAGTAATAGAAGGTGAAGTGTTTCAACTTTGTGAATACAAACATGCATACCAACATAGACATACACTGACAAACATATGCCCACACACCTAAACACAGATTAGATTAAGCTTACCCTATATAAAGGAAAAATAAAAAGACATCCAGTCATGTTCACAGTGAAACTTCAGCATCCATGACATGATGCATCCCTCCCATACAACATCAATTTCGTGTCATGCATAGCATATACTGAAACACAAACTTACAAGATCAACATCTGTAGGGTCATCAAAGCCCCGATCGACAACTGCACGCAACTGAGGAAATTCTTCAATGGCAAATAATATCGGAGCCGTTACAATCCCCTACAAAATGAGTGAATTGACAACTAATTAATTTAAGTATTCGCCAATTATGTATTTTTATGGGAGTAGCAAGGATCCTTACAAATCATGAAAGCCTGAGGTAAGACGCTACATAAGGAGCCAGAAAACATTCACAAACACATGCACAAGCACACGCACATGCATACACGCATATGTATGAAGGTAACATATGCTTAAGCATAAAGAGCCTTTTCTATGATTATGTGAATGAGTTTCACGTGCACGCATGCTCATCATCTAAACCTTTGTGTGAGGTTGACAAAGGAGACAGCTTGGACCATGCCATGGTCAACCTGACATGGCAGGTACGTTAGATCTTGCAAGCCTGGCTCTGCCATGGTCAATTGAAAGATTGTCAACCAGCCCAGCCCCTTGATACACTTCCCTGTGGTCCATTATCTACAAACCGAAATGGATGGTGTTCCATGCTAACCATCTGTTCTGAGCAGTGTAGTCAAGGCATCTAGGCGATGCCTAGGCGATTAGCCCCGGCTAGGCGAGGCGTTGCCTAGGCGATAAATTTAATATAAATATATATATATATATATATAATTATATATATATCACGTATATATATTATTATATATAACATCCAAAAGACCAAAGCTCCCCACCCACATTTTACAAAAACATAAAATAAAGTCTATTACAATTATTCATCACATAACCAAAGACATGTTGACATAGTGGAATATTAAACACTTTAAAATTTGGGCCAAATACCCAAATTCATGTCGCCGTCCATGTATAATATTAGGCAGAGCTCCCTGCAATTGCCTGGGAGGGCAGCGCCCCCCTGCGACACACGAAGTGCGTCTGCAATCTGGGCCTAATAGGCCCAGATTGCGTTGAAATCGATATTTTTTGTGAAAAAAATGATATTTTTAGTGAAAAAAACGATTTAGAATCTTGTTACTTCTTCATTACATGTTTTTTTTTTTTTTTCCTATTTATTGGGATTTTTTGGATTTTTTTAAAGCAAGAAAAAAAAATATATATATATATATTACTGGGTTCGACCGCCTAGGCGGTTGAGGCCCAAAATTGCCTAGGCGACCGCCTTGATTACACTGGTTCTGAGACATTCGCTGTTGATAGACCAGTTTTCTACCAGTGCAAAAAGAACATAAATATATATATATATATATATATACTCTGACTTCATCATAGAAATTTTTTTACAGATTTGGGATTTCTGTCTTGTTAGAGAATTGCATGGAACAGAACGACAAGTTGAATAGACTTTAGAGCATGGGCAGGATATAATAGTCCTTCAGAAATTGAAAAGTTGATTTTGACTCCCCAAGTTCCAAGTCAATTCAGTGTTGGCCTAAGCCAAGCACAAGCTTTCAAAAACTGAATCAAGTAAAATGATTATAACTTACAACTCAATTAATTTTCTCAGAATTGGGGCAAATTAGAGATTTCAACATTAAGATATAGAACAAAGGAAAGAAAGATTACATGGCGAATGTCAGATAAGGAACCCTTTCCAAGGGAAGCTGATGTGCCTGTGAAATCAAGGACATCATCAATCAACTGATATGCCAATCCCTGAAAAGGATTAAATCTAGTTAGCCCAAAAGATTAAAAGAATAAACAATAGTAAAAACTATCAGAGAATATGCAAGTGCAGGAACCACTTCTTCTCCAAAAGCTATATTGGATGCTTTAGCAATTTCAATTTTTACAATATGTGAAGAAAAAGATTTTCTATTGTGAAAAGCAAAATCAAGAGTCTCCGCCGTGGATGTTGTACACACTGGTTTTCCATTCAGATAACCCAATTCCTAGGGCAACCCTGTGGATTGACCATAGTCTGAAATTTGCACCCTTGATACCAATGGATAGTATTAAGGAGCTGTTTTAGGATATCCAAATGAAAGGCGAACACTAATGTGGTACACGGAAATTTGAGGGTTTGGGAGAGGAACTTCATTTTTGTCTTTATCTGTCTGTATATTTGTTGGTCTGGTACATGGAACTATGTGGTTCCAAAAAACAATAGTTTGCTTTGTCATAACACAAGAAAAATGAATCCCAAGGACAATACAAACCAAATTTCGGCCATAATCATAAGCCAATACTGAGACTTCTGCTGTTTGCCCCGCAAGAAGAGCAACCGCCTTGCAGCTATTTGAAATCAACGATGCAGTCTTGTAGTACGTTTTTTGCAAATAATATTCCATGCTGCAACAATAACAATTATTTTCATATTAACTACTGCAGGACAGATCTCATATCCCAGAGGCAGAAACACATTAATTAGGTTGGAAAGTTATCATCAACATAGAAATTCAGGCAAATAAGGTTACAAAAGTCCTAGAGATGACCCCAACAACCACATAGAAGTGGGAGGAAGCATTCATATTGAATCAGCCTGATTTCCCGGAAGATTCTAGATTCGGTGCCACTCCCATTACAGAACCTCAATTCAGCAGTTGAGAGTGAATCCTTCACTCAACCTCGTTCCATTTAATTGGGAGAGCAGTTCCAAGCGATCCCATAGTGGGGAGAAAATTCTCTCTCTCTCTCTTTCTCTCTCTCTTCTCTCTCTTCTCTCTCTCTCTCTCTCTCACATAACATCCAAAAAAATATGGATGGAGATGTTAGAAAATCCCATAACTAGAGAGTAGATATGAATAATAAAAGGAGGCTTCTTATGTGGTATATAGTATATATTCTAATAGTTTAATGTCTGGCAATGACAAAATATACATATAGTGTGAAGTTGATTGACTTGGGACTTCGTAGGAAATATAAGTGGTCATTTGGTAGATCAAAAGGATGGTCAACCAACAGTACATGTGGCACACATGCAATGAAGGCATCCGCCATTCAATAGGTCACACTTCGGTTCCTCACGATAAGCATGAGGCTGATTTGGACTACATATTCTATTGAACCAGAAAAATAAATATAGCACGAGGTTTTAAATTTTGATTTCACAGGAAATTTTGCAAACATGGCAAGAAGTTTGGAATTTTTTCATAGCCAAACTTCACATATGCTGCTAAATTAGGGAAAATAACAAAAAACACAATATTTCGTTGAAACTTCAAGTAATGTTAAATTAAACATAAATATATACACCCCGAGATATAAAAAACAAAATAGATAAGAGATAACTTTTTTATTTTGTGGTAACGGAGGATGTCCCAACCTTGACAAGGAAGGATTGGTCCCTTCAGATGCACATAAGAGATGGATTTTGAATAGAGGAAAGATGTGCGCTAGCAGTAGATCATATTTCATATATGAATATAGCATACACGAAGTATATAATACATCCAATACTCATAAAAAAAATTTAATATTCAAATGGATGCCAACAAGTGCATAGGGCTCTACTCCAACCAAATGTTTATTAAGAAAAACGTTCAACATACTTGAATTTACCTTGATTTTGCCCTAAATGTTACGCATATTAAGTAAAAAAAAAATTGAAAAAGTTACCTTTCACGCAATTTTCCTTTGATACTTCTTCCTGGCAAAATCTCATAAATTTTCACCCAATGTGGGCTCCGTCAGATTAATTTAGCCCCAAGAGAGTGAAATCAAGTGAAGAACCGAGAAGGATCAAAGAGAAGCAAAGGATCAAAGAGAAGCAAAGGGGCAAGTCTCAATTGAAATGTCAAAAGTGCAAGACATCATATGGGAGAAGCTACCATTGCATGGTGGCTAAGACTACTTATATGTTGTTCGTAGAACATCCTAATTATCTAAGCAGACTAATGTGTACCTTTTCTTTAAGCAAAAGGTTGTTTTTTATAAAATCAGTATAATAACTTGTTGGAGGTCAGGGGCGAAGCCACATGGTGCCCAGGGGGGCTGAAGCCCCCCTGAAATTTTGGAAAAAAATAATTCCTATACTAATAATAGGGTCATAGCCTAGGAGAGGGGCAGAGTCGGGGGAATAGGGGGCTCTAGCCCTCCTAAACTACTAAGAAAAAATATATTCCTTACAAATATATGCGATTGCCAATGAACTTGGCCCTCAAAAAAAAACCGGGGCCCACACCCTCGAACCCCCATTGTTACCCCCCCGCACAAGAGAATCCTGGCTCCACCCCTGCTGGAGGTGACGAGGTGAGGTTTTAGGTAGAAATCTGCGACACGAATCCTTTAAGGAGTACTTTGGGAATGTACACTCTTTAGCCTTGGACAAGGCGTGTAGTGGAATTCTTTGAGGCCATTGCCAACAAGATACTTTGCCTCCTAAATTTAGAAGATTATTGAACCTTCTAAATCCGATCCCTCCAAACTATTTGGTTAGAGATACCAGAGCTTGGATTAGGAAAAGTAATAAAAGAGTTTACTAAAGATATAGCATACAGAAAAAAGCAGATGTTGAAACAAAATACTACTACCAATCAACCACAAGCATAAACCACCCTACTCTGTTGAAGGAGACAACCCCCCACCCAATGAGACCCCTACTCAAACCCCCAGTCTAGAAGATACTGATAGAGCACTGCGCAAATAGAATAGATAGGCCATGAAACACCCTCAAGTATCCACAATTCCACATACCTGATTGCTCCAAGGAGGGCCAAGCCTATATGTTGAATGACCTAGAACCAGCAAGAAAAAAAACTGAAAGAAACAAGGGGAGACCCACCCGACTCCAAGATGGGCCATGAAGGATCCTCATATGACAGTTGCCAGAGCGCAGTGAAAAAGATGGTCCACTTTCTCCTTCGTTGCATTGCACATTACTTAGTAACTAGCAAATCTCCAACCTCAACTCTTGAAGTGATCACCCATTAAGATTTTATATAATGATATTAAGGAGAAAAGGATACCTTTGATAGAATTTCAAACTTCCAAACAATCCGATAGGGAAATGATATGCCAGGTACAAACTTCAACACTTGTACAAAAGATCTCACTGAAAATTAATCTTTATTGTCCCTAGACGAGACTTGGGTATCGCTAGAGAAAGACGAGAGGGACACTGAAGAGAGATGGAGGAGCCTAGCCAGGTCCTCGATCTCCCAATCATTAAGGTTGCATCTAAACTTTGGGATCAAGGAACCTAAATCCCCATAACATTTTGTTGAGGAGGAAATTGAACGATCCCTATCCATTGCAAGGCGGAAAAGATTGCCAAAATTGTGCTTCAATGAAGCTGAACCACACCAAATGTCGGACTAGAACTTGACATCCTCTCAATTGCCCAACCTTAAAACAAACATGTTTTGAGAACACCCCTTGAGCACTCATGATTGCTTTCAAGCCCCAATCTTGTAGGTCCTCTAGCCTCCCTCAACTCCACACGACTCATCTCTACATGTGCTGCAACAATCACTAACTGCCAGAGACTCCCTTTCCTTCCCAAACCTCTAGAGTCATTTTCCCAAAGGGCCTTGCTTATCTCCCTAATTGGATAAACATCAAGACCTTCGTACTTCTTGGGGTGACGAATCAACTCCCACTCGACCAAATGATCTTTCTTCATATCCACCCTCTCATTCTACAAGAAGTATCTTTGGGGTCTATCTAGCTTCTCAACCACAGAGGAAAGGGATGCATAGAAGGAAAAAGAAGTGGGGAGGCTTCTCAAGGTGCTTCTGAGTTTTGAGTAACGTGAGCCTTCTCCCTTTAGATAGATGCAAGACTTCCACACTTCTAACTTCTTGTAAACTCTATCAATAAAGGGATCTCATATCGCTTTAGACCTGTATAGTGCTCCCGGAGGTAACCTAACTATGTTGTAGGTAGTGAACCAATCTAACAACCTAAGAAGCTGCCAGTTCTACCAGATTCGGAACCTCCCCAAACTCAAAGATTTCACTTTTAGCAAAATTAATTCTCAAACCCAACATAGCTTCAAAACATCGGAATACCAGCCTAATGTGCTAAATGTCTACAATAAGTGCCACAAAAAAAGCAGAGTGTCACCTGCAAATTAGAGATGAGAAATTGTAAGGGAAGTCCTTCCTACCAACCTAGAAACCCTTCCCAACGGATTTTGCTGGCTGCACTAATCAATCTGCTAAGAGCTTCTAACACCATATTGAAAAGGAAGGGGGATAGGGGGTAACCTTGTCGAAGCCCATGCGAACTCCGAAAGTACCATGCAGGGTGCTTACTAAGGATTGAGAACGTCACCATCGAAAAGCAATATCTTACCCACGCTCTCCATTTACAATCAAACCTCATTCTCCTTATGATATATATTCAAGGAAATCCTAGTTCACATGTTCATAAGCTTTTTCCATATCAATTTTGCAAATGATTCCAGCTCTTCTTTTCGGATCCTTTCCCCCCACACATTCATTAGCGATTATGACTCCATCGAGGATTACCCACAAACGCGCATTGGGGTTGGTAAATAATAGAGCTCATGACCACCTTAAACCTCGTAGCCAACACCTTATACAGAAACTTATACATAATATTGACTAGACTAATAGGTCTGAACTATCGAATGTCTTGTGCTCCTACCACCCTGGGAATTAAAGCAACAAAAGTGTTGTTGAGAACCCTATCAAATTTCTCAAAATCATATAGCTCTTAGAAAACCCTCTTTAGGTCCCATTGAATGATAGGCCAACACTTTCTCTGGAATTCCGTTGTGAAGCTGTCTAGTCCAAGTGCTTTATCCCCCTCCATGGACTTGATCACTAACCACACCTCTTCAAAGAAGGGGATCTCCAGAGGGTGCGTTGGTCCTCCGACACAGAGTTGAACTCTACCCCATCTAATTTTGCTCAATATGCCTAAACTTCATCATACAACTCAGAATAGAAAGACACTGCAGCCTCTCTAACCTCTCCATCACTTTCCTGTCACTGATCACCCACTTTTAGTCTAGAGATTGTATTGACCTTCCTTCAAAAATTTGCTACCTTATGAATGAATCTGGTATTGCGGTCACACTCCTTGGGCCATTGGACCCTTGTTTTTGTCTTCCAACTCATCTCTTCACATTTTCCGTGGTTGGAGGTAATCCTTCTTCAAGATTTCTCTCGCCTCTTGACTCGATTAGTAGGCCTACCTTTTCTGCACTATCAAAGATTCTTATTTGTTCCAACAATTTTTTCTTTTTTTCCTCACTGTCCTAAATAGCCTCTTGATCGTGGTTGGATGGAGATACATGTAGACCACTAGGTGAGTATAAGGATATAAAAGTACTCACGACTCACAAGGAAATCTAGTTCGTTAATAGATTCTTTGAAAGGCTTGGGCTAGAATTGGACATCACGGCCAGTACCCATGTTACAAATGTTGCAGGCGATGCTAAATGACACATAAGATAATGTGTAAAGCAAGTAAGGAACACATTCTACTAAGCATGAGTTAATCGCCATTCTGGTTTCATGTTGCCTCACGCATCTTGAGGTCTTAACGCCTTGCCTCACGCCTTTGCGTTTTAAAACACTGGCTTCAGCATTGTCACCATGAATGTCTTTATGTCGATGTGATGATGAATGACCGCTATGATACAGTGTTTACGATAGCTTTTTAACTAGTTTGAAGGGTGTTACTCGATCTTGATTGGAGAGATGGTTTTTCTCAATAAGTGGCAACTTGTCATGTCTTTAAAATGTCTTAATCTGAGAGAGTGTATTTTACTAAAAGTATTCCAAAATGAGTTGTGGTCATTGTGGACCAAGTGGGTGAATTTTGGTGAATTTTAGATTGGTGTGGTCTCAAAATGACCACAGGTTTATTGGGTAAACCCTAAATTGATCTTCCCGATTGATCGGAGCATGTCGATAAGAGTTCGATCGTGCATGGTAATCATTGAGGTGCACTGGAATTGGCACATCCTAGATATATGTTATCATACCCTTATCTAAACCAAAATTGATTATGCAGATCCAACATCCTTGATTGGTTAGGATTTTGGGACCCCTATAAATAAAGAATTGGTCCTAACTCTCACTCTCAAGTGATGTCTGTTGCCCAAATATTGACCCTAGAGGGGGAGTGATGTCTATTGCCCAAGAATTGGCCCTAACTCTCACTCTCTTGGAAAATTTAAAATCTAACTTCGCCCCTTTTTGCGGAATTTAAATTAATAAGGGAATGCAACTATCAAATCTAAATAAATCAATTTAGAGAAATAAAGGATAGAGTTAAAGAAGCAAAGACAGAGATTTGTTATCGACGTTCAGCAAATCCAGCCCTACTCCCCGCCTCAAGCTTTTCCTGCTATAGGGTTCACCACGATTCACTAATCGTATAGACTTCTTCCAGGTGAAGCTCAAACCTTTTACAATCCTTTTTCAGGCAAGGATCCCACCTTTACAATCCCACTTCCAGGTGTGAATCAGACCTTTCTTGCAAGGGAACAGTCATCCCTTATCTTTCATAGAGCCTTCAACTTCAGTGCAAGAATCTTCAGATTCTTGATTTTACAATACAAAGCTTTGTAGTTGGATTTGAATCTTAAATATGCTCCTTGATTGAGCTGAATAAGATTTCAATAAAGTTCTAATAAAATTTCTCAATAATCGGAGTTGAATAGCTCAAGAACAGAGAGTTTAGGGATTTTAGGTTTTTCACTAAGAATGTGATAAAAACAGTTTGTAGTGAATGATAAGTGTTTATGGATTGATCATTAGTTGTTTTTCGTTCATACAAGATCTCATTTTATAGCCCATAAAATTTTATGGCTGTTGGAGGATCATTTAATGCAAACTTCCCGTTTTAAAATAGTCATTGAGGAGCATTTATTGCGTTTCTCGGGTCATCTGGTCGACTGGATGGGTCTAGTCGTCGGGATGATCACAGTGTCCAGGTTGCATTTTTGGCCTTCATGTAGTCAACTGGATTACTTCATCTAGTCGACTGGATGGTGCAATTTTTGCACAGAATCCATTTTTCAAAACTTTAAAAATGAGAATGAATTCCAAAGTCTTCTACCTCATTTTTATTAAGATAATTAACATCTTTTTATGATCTTTAAAATGATCTAAAATGATCTTCAATTTGATCATAAGGTACAGAGGCCAAAATCAATTCTAGCCTTCATCTAGTCGACTGGATGATGTAAATTTTGCCTGAATTCCTTTTTTCATAATCTGAATTATAGGATTTAATTCCAAGGTTTTGTATCTTATCTTTATGAAGATAATTAACTTCTTTTTAGATCCTTAAACTGATTTTCAATTAGGTCTTAAGGAACCTATGGTCAATTTAGGTTTTTGAGATTTTCAACTATTGAGTACTTTTTTACATAAGTCCTAAGAACTCTCAAAACTAAAAAATAAACTTCTTAAACCTTCTTGAGAGTCTTCAAACTTGATTCTTGGATCTTCAATAATACTTCCAATCTTGAGAACTTCCAAGACTTATTCTTCATCTTTTCAAAGGATTTCGGGATAAGCTTCAACTTGATCCTCTAGTATGATTTGAAGCTTCTCTTGACTTTGATTTACTTTGTGCCTCTTTAATTTGACTTGGATGGCAATTTCATGACTTTGGAGTTGAATGGTTGGCTAAAGCTCTTGTACACTGTTTTTCATAAACACTTGAAAGTAGACTTTAGTAGTACAAAAGGCATTTCATTATTTATCATCAAAATTAATGAGGATACATAAGGTTGTAACCTTTAGGCTAACAATCTCTCTCTGATAAGAGAGACAAGGCTCCCCAACTAACCAACAAAGAGGAGAGTTGAAGACCAACTCCACTACGGATGAAGCTGGTCATCTCCAGACTCCAAAGGAAGAAGACTTGTCATCCCCGCATGATATGCCTGACTATGATGCATCCTTGAGTGTGGTATGCTCCTTACTTCACGGGTTGTTGGTGTATTTAGGAGGAAAGGACTAGGAGGGTGTTCAATAACTTGTCTACCCAAAAAAAATGGATGTTTATAACTAAGAATTTACAATCCTGGTGTACAACTAAGGAGTACTTTGATGATCTTGTTATCCGTGTCTATGTTTCTAAAGCTTAGGGTTGTTTGATGTGTATTTAGGCCTGCTTCTTTGCTTTTGTTTCTTAAATGGTTCATTTCTCGGTGAACCCTTTTGTGTTATTCTCTTTTGATCTTTATATATTTTAATTTTGATACACAAACATAACTGCCAGGAGAAACAAAGGATATCTAAAAGTGAGAATGAGAGCTCGAAGCCGAGCCAGCATCTTGGTTTGATGAACCCCATTGTTAAGTTTTGTAATAATTTGTCAGTACCTTATCCAAACTAATTGGGCTCGGCAATTCGAATATTAATATGCCACTCGGTAGTCCATTCTATCAAAGGGTCTTCCCGGTTAAAGTGTCATAAAAAAAATTTAACTATCTCCAATTATGTCCTTTTTGGCCTTACCTCGCCCTTTGAGAGCCTTCAACTTGCACCAACTCGCAAAATCACCAAGTTGGAATTTTATTCTGCTAGCAAAAAATTCTAAATACAGCAGCAAAATTAGGAAGTTGGGAAAAGAAATCAAAAATAAATAATATAATATAATAGGATTACTAAGTATGTAAAATTAGATATTTGTGACTTCTTGAAAATTTTGTAAAATAATTTGCATTTAATTCAATTTGCAAGTTTCCCAAAAAAATTGTGTTGTGAATCGCGACCTAATCGTTTAATGGAAAAACTGTGAATTATTCCCAACTTCTTGGAAAGAAAAAAAAAAGACCGTGACAATGCCATTTCACTCCTCAATGGTGCCATAGACTCATAGTGGTCTTTGCTGAATGTGTCCATATCATCTCCACCGTAGTTTATCACATATTGGAGCCAGAGGTGTCAATGGACCAGGCTGGCCCAAGGCCTGGCCCAGCCCAGTTAAATAGTTGAGAAGGCTTGGGCTTAGATTTTTAGGCCCGAGGCCCATGCTAGGCCCGACTAACCCGACCTGACAAGACCCATTTATCAACAACCCCGCAAAACAACTTCTATTTTCTCTTAAATATTTAGGTGGGCATGAGGCCCGAGCCGTCCGGTTTATTAATCGTGCCTGACCTGGCTCATTGACACCCCTAATTGGAGCTACTCCCAAATTCTGTCAGATGCTTCATTATTAATCCTCATCCATCTCAGCGTCTTCATCTCATTTACATCCGTTCTATATATATATATGTTGATTCTAGTTGGCCAACATTATTAGCATAGTTAGTGTTATTGTTGTCTTAGTTTGATTGGAATGCATCAGTCACAGTAATCCGGAATCACATCTTCATTTTAGCCACATATACCTATTACAAAGGGACACATCCTCATCCTGACCATCAATCTTAAGTCTTAACTATCACCCCACCACTTATTTTAATTACCAACAGTTCTACTGCAATAAACAAATATAATTAACAGTATACGATACTTAATATGAAGTACCGCACCTAGACCGTTGCTCAGATGATGATGTCATTTGCATGGTTTCACCTGTAACAAGATGCTCAACAACCGTTGCCAGTAACGTCACAACCTGCACATACACATAAAGATGCAGATAATAGATGACAACCAACAAAATAAATGTAACTTGTGTTGAGTAACCAATTAAAGCAAACCAAAACCAATATGAAGATAGACGTATGAGGCGTTGAGCATCTTTATATAAATACTAATCAACAAAGTCCCACTGGAAATATAGTGTGGTACCTAATAGAACAATGGTGGTGGTACTCCACAGCCCAACTAGCCACTAGGTCATGGGCTCATAGAACTGGACCTTCCAACTCATGCACCACCTCTTGGTTGGGTTAAGCCCAAAAATTAAATCAATATACAACTTTTCATGCCCGACTGATATTTGCATTGGGTTGGTTAACAAAATATGTGAATAGGAGATGGCAAGGCATATTGATCAGATGATCAAAACCATCAACTTGGATGCAACTTCCAGGGCAAGGGTGTAAGGTCCATTCCATGAATAAAGAGAATACTAGAAGATAACTAAAGCGAGTTTTGATTGCAGGTTGACAAAAATATTAAATAAATGTATACCTCTGTATTTTTTAAAGAGGCAAGTGCCACACAAGCTCTGGAAAGCAGGAAATCTCCTGCTAGTACAGCAAGCTGCATCACATGATAGAATACACAAACACCCTTAGGCAACAAAACCATAATTTGTTTTTACACAGGAACATTAAATCCAATGTAACTGTCCAATAAATTAATTGGAAAATACCCATCACAAAGATTATGGACAGGTTAGCAGTAGTGTGAAAAAGAACCACCATGGTGGGTACTCGAAAAATGAAATATCCCCATTAGAAAACTCCAGTGTCCCATACTAGTATAGAATGGGTTTTAGCTGATGTGAGAGGCGTAAAGTGCATTTCATAAACTGTACCTATATTGCAGGATGTAATAGCATAGTTCGAAAACTCGGCGAGTCACCCGAGTAACTCGGCTAAGTTATTCGACTGAATTTCGAGTCGAGTCGAGTCGTCTCAAAACTCGAAGGAGACACTATTAGGCTAGTTACTCAGGTGACTACGTCAAGTACTTCGACTTGCCAAACTAGGTCGAGTCATAGAAGGGTATTTTTATCATTTTCAATTTTTTTAAAATCTAAACTTGAACATCACACTGTTTTTGCAACATAATTTTTTTGTGGCTACAAAGTTAACCTACTATGGGTTTTGTTAAATCTAGTTTTTAGTTTTTGCGGCTGCAAAACTAGACTACTTTGGATTTTTTTAACCCAGGTTTTTTAAGTTATTTGTGATTTAATCTGAGATAAAATGCCATGAAATTGATAATTTCCTAATTGGAACATAAATTTTTATATATTCCAAGTTGGACCGAGTCGAGTTTTTTTTCGAATTTTCCGAGTTACTTGACCCAACTAACTTTCAGGTCAAGTTTTCAAGTTTTTCAACCATGTGTAATAGTATTATCCTCATCAACGAAAATTAAACAAATTCCAGATTTTATGATGAAGAAACACTGGAAGTCCTTCAGAAAAATGACCTACGGTCAATCGCTACCCATGTAGTCATGGTTGAAGATACGACTGCATCGATACGTATCAATTTTTGGCCTTACCAGTCGAAACTCTCATACAATAATTTTATTATACTAATATCAAATACCTACCAATACGACCAATACATTATGATACGTATCGAGCGTACTAACCATATCGAATCGAGAGTTAAAAGCCTTCTTTTGGACTCAAAAACTCACTATTCTCATTTTTTAACCCCAAGCTCCAAAACACAAATTCCTACAACAAAAATACACAATTCAATGATTTCAAAGGATTCAAAAATGATTCAAACTCCTTGGAGATCGAATCGAAAGAGGGGTTTCACTATCCACCAAGATATGAAAATCCTCTATTTTTTTCTTTTTTTGGCCTTAAATCGACCAAAATGCATGAAAATGTGAATTTAGATCATAGATCTATGAATTTGTGGCCAAATCCGTAGATCGATGATGAATTTGAAGTTAGATAAATACAATTTTTCAAATTCAAAAATACATTAGATTTACTAATCTAGGCAATTTATAGTATACTACTTATTTAGACTTGATTTAAATATATGTCAGTGTAGAAAGGGTGATCTATAAAAGCTCAACTCTAACCCTAATTTTTGGTTTCTTATTTTATTTTTTAATTTTCAGAATAAAAAATTTCATTAAAAATCTATGTTCCAAAATTAAAATGATTAATTTTAAGCTACATAATAAGTACTCGTGTTGGAATATGTGAGATTGCTCCATGGATGATCTATTAGGTTCATAGATTAAACTTGGTTTATCTCAATTAACCTAATTTATTTTAAAACTTTACTAAAATGTTATTACAAAATTTTGAATTGTTTTTGTAGTTGGATTTTTATTAGTTATTATTTAGTGTTAGATTGCGTAGATTCAACATACAAGTATTTGTTGGCAGACATACCATGTAAACCTTGTTTAGCGACGATTCATCTAGTAGCACCAGTGATTTCGAGCATGCACATAACTCAATATGGTATTGATGTACCCATTGAGTTAGACTATTTATGTATTTTCATTAGTGTAGTCAACGCTTTGCCTAGGCAGTTTTGAACTGTCACCGCCTCTAGGCGGGCGAAAGTCACTAGGTTCCTCATTGTTTTACAATTTTTATAGCTTATTTACATATAATATAGAAATATCATTTAAGTAAATGGTTTTACACTTTACTTTTATTTACTTAAGATATTTATAGGTAAATAAGGTTATACCCCCATTTGAATTTAATTTTATTATCCTAAATCCAAATTCCTGAAGAATAAAAAGTCAACTTCACAGTTCAATAAAAATCCGCTTTTTAGCACCTTTGTCAAAATTTCAACTTGCAAATGCTCGGTATTTCTCAAATTTTAAATTTTCATAAATTCTACTATAACGAAACATTATTTAATCTCAAAAGTACGGTAAAAAAAGTCTCATGTTTTAGTCTTCAAAAATATTTTCATCCATAGGGAGAAAAAGGCAACTAACAATTTAGCAAAAAAAGACTTACATTCAAGATTTACAACATTAAATTTTAATTTGCCGAGAGATTATTGTCAACCCTAGGAGGTTTGAATTGTTATGTATATATATTAATATTATATATGTATATATATTTAATATAAATATAGTTTAATTACTTTTATCGCCTAGGCAACGCCTCACCTGGCCAAGCCTAATCGCCTTGACTACACCGATTTTCATGGAAACATTATGATTATATACTTTGGTCTTTGACTTCTTGAGTTAATGGCAACATTATGTATTTCGAGTTAATGTATCTTCTGCTTGTTTACATTTATGTTGAATGGTGTGAGAATCTTATATACTTGCCTATTGCCTACAAATGAATGCTTTATTGAATGATCATGCATTAATTTCTTTCAATACAGCATGTATATGAATCCATACATCTATACGCACAACGTATCTACAGTTCTATGAGACTATGAAGTAATGCATAGTAGAAACTCCTATAAATAGTTCAAAAAGTATATATAGGACTCAAACTACCATTTTTATGCTATATTTACAATGAAATAAGTAGTTTTTAAGTTTCCATAGTTTCCGACGTTTCTGTTATTGTTTGCAGGGTTTCTGTGCATATCTATTTTGTACTTAGAAGATACATACCTAGATGCCGATATTTTGAACCATGGTTGTGGTGTTGTACACATAGCATGCATAATGCCATTCACCGGGGCCCAGTACCTTCTAGTCAAAACCAACCCGATCAGATAGTTTAAACCATCCAACCAATAGATTTTTTTCCTGGACTGTCTGTCGTATCTTTTCTAATCATCCAAAAGCATGAAATGGACAACTGGAAAACCACAATCATATGAGGAGGTTGATTTTTTACCATGGATATCTACAAGGTTGGACCCATCGACTGATGGGTCCGTTCTCCCTTCAAGCATATCATATTTACACCAGACGTAGTTCCCATGTCCCTGTATACTTGAGAAAAATCATGTTTCCTCTTCTACAAGCTGAATATAATTATAACACACCAAGATATACATATTAAGTTTTTACCGACATGTCAAAATGAGAAGCTTTCTAAAGAAAACAGAAAGATATTTATTAAAGAGAAGTAAAAGTACAGAGAGTCCAACAATCATATAAACCTTGAAAAAAAACACAAGTAGACGTTATTTCAGAAATAAAGGAAAAGAAGAAGAAAAAACAAACTAAATACCTTATTTCCCATTACAAAATTTAATGAACCAATGCCACGCCTTGTATCTGCGTCATCCAAGACATCATCATGAAGAAGGCTTGCCACCTAGGACAAAGAAGTGAATAAGTCAGTTGACAGTTGTGAGGAAGTTTGTACAAGAAAGCAAATGACATATGCTAATTGAGTAGATAAAGCATGGAGCAGGACCCCAAATTGAATGGTGGGCCCTCGCCTTCCACTGCAGTGGGCTCCAGTTTGATTCAGATCAAACAATGTAACAAGAATACTGTCTTACTCCTAGCAGACATGCTCACACTTCTATTCAGATGAATCTTAATTAATCATAGATCTCCCATTTTCAATTGTTATTTAGAAAGCATTATGTATATCAGCTTGTTTAAGTACATCATTTCAATATTAATATTTAATAAACTAAAATATTTTTAATGCATATCTCATTATGCATGGGGTAAACTGAATGGATGTCCAATGTCTCGGGTTCGTTAAGGTCTCTGTGTCTGACACAGCATGTCCATGTCTTAGTGACAATTTGTCAGTGTGCAAGTTACATAGAGACCCACTAATTATGTAACACTTCTTCAGAGGATAACAAGCCAGAAAATGCACCAACTGAATGATTACAAACCAACCGATGAAGCACTTCCTTTTGAATGATCATTGAAACACGCAATTATCCACATAAAGAATTCAATTTTTTCATCAGGCAGTGATTTTGAGGATGTGTCCTATACAAAAGGTGGTACATACATCCAATAACTTGCCTTTTGGATGACAAAAATAATCACTCTGATTTTTTGGCTGTGTTTTTTATCCAAGAAATGGTGCATCCAAGTGTTCATCTTTTGGATTGTAAGAATCATCAGTATATGATATTTGGGATGTGTTCCAACCAAGCAGTGTTCATCAATTGGACAGTTCGTATCTAGAGTTGCATTCCACCTGAAGAGATATTCCATCAATTGGTCATAGACAAATTAATGATGGGGAGACCACCCAATGCTATAATTCCTCTTTTTTGATTGTATGACATTGAATGCTTGACTAACATACACTAAAAGAATGTGATAAAGTAAAGCATAATTCCAAACAACTGACATGGATCATCTCAGTGATCTCGGCGATACACTGCTGTCTTGCACGCAATTCCTTCGTAAAGGTGTCGCTCACACTGTCGGGAGCCGATTCAGGCATGGACATATTCAAAGCCGATGCCATCAACAATAGAACCTGCATTAAACTATAAGTCTGTCATCCTGTATACTGTAGAAGGATGAACCAAAAAAAATTAAACAGATAGGTCATAATGTTCGATACTGTCAGTTC
This sequence comes from Tetracentron sinense, assembly GCA_015143295.1. Classification (NCBI taxonomy): domain Eukaryota; kingdom Viridiplantae; phylum Streptophyta; class Magnoliopsida; order Trochodendrales; family Trochodendraceae; genus Tetracentron; species Tetracentron sinense. Next base: position 17,962,971 of record CM026567.1, read on the forward strand.
GGTAACGTTATCTTTTGTTCCTGAATCAAAAATAATAAACATCTAAATAAGTAAGTTGTTTAAGCCAACTCTTCAATCTGGACACATTTTTGATGGACCCATGATGAAGAATTTCATGGCCCAAAACATACTGTTTTCAGGCTGTCATAATGATTTAATAGTAAAAACAAACCATTCTTTTGGACAAAGAACTGTTTGCAAAGTCTACAAGAAAATTTTCATTTTATCTGATCATCCAATGATCCAATTGCTCGATTTTCCACGGGATTGTGCCATGTGAAAATTCAAGATCAATGACATAATAAGAGATGAAAATTGTATTAGAACCCTATTCTGTCTCCTATCTTCGACATGTTGTCCCTAGCTTCATGAAATTCAGGGAGAAACATGCCATTGTCCAATCATGTTCACACAGTCTACCTCTTACTAACGAGGAAAAGGTTATATCTGGATTTTACCTTATCTTTCTCTATCGACAATTCTTATGGTATCAATGAATAGATTTTGCCACAAGATGGCTAACCATCGGAAGGTGTGATGGTATGAGATCATTTACTATTGAAGTACTAGTGGGCAGTATTTAAGTTTTATGGTTTTGACCATGACCAGTCATTCCAGAAGATGGGATGTCATTATGGGAGGAAGGTCAAAGATAGAGGAGGGCCAGTTTATCCATATCTTAGACCTAGACAGGTGGATCAGGGAGCTCAGAAATCATATAAAGTTGTTGCTGATGAGATTAAGGGGCCGGGTAGAAAGAAATAAGAGTGAAAGTTCACACCGGCCAAAAAATCCCATCCAAGTTCTCCATTGTGGCAAGAGGAGTCTCCTAACTAAACATGGGCTGCCAATTAATGAACTCTATCATTAGGCAGGTTCTACTGATAGGAGCTCAAAATTCATCCATTGTACCTCTACTAAAATAACAATTACTTTGAAGAGCAAGAAGCAAGCAGTTGTGGCCAAATCAAGCAGAGATACCATCATGCTGTAGCAGATGTTAGTTGTCAGTTGGTTTGGTTATGCAATTGAGTGACTGAGTTGGGTTTGGTGTTCATTTTCTTTTTAAAAAAACTTTGGTTGCAACAAGCATATGTCAATGCGTATTTCCTCTAAACCAGGGTCTCTGGAATGGATGAACAAGGTCGACTACCATTTCATCAAAAAGAAGAGAAGAGCAAAGTAGTTGCACACAACCACACACCATTTGTGATATCGGAAGATCAACAGGCTAGAGGAGTTTTGCATGACAAACTAGATACATTAACACTTAATGTTTAGGACAGTAGTCATTATGTGTTCTTTTCTATGTTTCTTGTTTTTTTTAAAAATATAATAAAACGTTAATATTTGAACTCTAGGGTGGAATGGCCGAGGCTGAGGCGCTGTCAATCCTATTCTTTCTCCTTCATTCTTCCTCTTTCTCCATTGGAGTTCATTACATAAACAACTCGAGCTACAAAGGGCAACTTCTTTTCGTTTGTTTATCTTTTTGGACCTTGAGAAAAAGGAAACTGTTAACATAAGCATTATATTGCATACTCAATTGAGTCAGTAGCAATCATAATTTGTGGAAATGGCCTCACCTCATGACAAGAAGACTAGTAAAGACCTCAGCAAAGACTGCTTTAAAAATAAGGTGATAAAAACAACCACATTCGTAAATAGGTTAAAACCTCAATAGTTAGCATTATTAGTTCTTACCGTGGGACGGAATCTCTTTCCTTCTACCCCCATCTTGAAGAAGTACTCTGCAGCTGAGGCAAGCTTAGGGACCTGTGAAAATCATGTTTGATATTCTATCATAAAAATCCCATTATCTCTACATTCGACCCAAATATACATGTTCCAGAATGAAGTCCATAACTAGCTAAAAAATGGTAAAGAAGAGTGATCAAATACCTCAGCAATCACCATTGACCGCAACCTATTAGCAAGAATCGACAGTTCATCAGCAACAAGGGAAAATGGATCCAATTGCTCCTGGAAACATCATGTCATGCAACTTAATAGAGTGGATAAAGAAAGAAAAGGTAAAAGGGAAACATATATTAGTAGGTCCTATTGGCAAATTGAAGGATGAAGTTTAATAAACTATTAGGAGACCATGGAACGATTTCTTCAACAAACAGCCCCAAAGTTGGAGGCGACCCACTAAAACAGTAGAACCTGTGTAAATTTTTTTGAAGAATAATGACAATTGTATTTATATAAAAAAAATCTACAAGAGAAGGGAAATGAGGAGATTGCCCTCAAAGAACACCAAAAAAGTATCTCATTAGTCACAGATATACAATATGACAATAAAAATACAAATCAGAGATATTGATACACTATAAAAAAATAAAAATAAATAAATAACATTTGAATAGGACTGCCTCGTTTTGAATCCAAGTCAATGGCAGACCTGTTGATTTCTTCAGGAGCTCGAGGAAGTTAAGACAAGGGAACCCATCCCTTTACTCTTTATCACTTCATGGAAGTGCTTAGCATATTACTATTTAAGACGGCAGGGGAGTTTTTAAGGGGTTCCAAGTTGGCAAGGAATGTTTGAGCATTTTCAAATTTGTAGTTCATTGATGATAGGTTTGAGCAGTTTCAAATTTGCAATTCGTTGATGATACAATTATATGTTGTGGTACCTGAGCCTCTCCCACTCAGCTTGGTTACATCAAATGCCTCCTTATATGCTTTGAGGTTGTCTTGGAATTGCAATTAATTTCACTAAGAGTGAGATCTTTGGCATTGGGGAAGTTCTGAATCTGGATGTGCTAGCTAGGGTCCTAGGCTGTAGGACTGGGCTTCTCCCACAAAGTATCTGGGCATTCCCTTGAAACAGTTGTGGGACCCAATACTCTGGAGAGAGTGGGTAGAAAACTCTCTGGCCAGCATCCTACCTATTTCATGTCCCTTCTTACTTTTCCTGCATCCATTGCAAATAGACTGAAGAAAGCCCAAGGGAAAATTTTATGGAATGATAGAGGTGGCTAGAAAATTCTGTCTCGTGGATGGAAAGAGATCACTCGCCCCATAAAGAATGAGAGCCTTGGCCTTAATCAAAATAGAAATGTCAATTAGGCTCTCCTAGGAAAGTGGCTTTCGAAATTTGGAGAGGAAAGAGATAACCTTTGGAGAAAAGTCATTATTGCCAAAGATGGGGGTCAAACAGAGTGGGAGCCCCTCAAAGCTAGAGTCCCACAGAGTGATCATGTGGAAGGCGATGACCATATATCTCCTTTTCCCCATAGGATAGTGTAGAACCCAATGGTTCCATCAAACTCCTTTCTTTGGACAGCTGCTCTCCTTTCTTTGGACAGCTGCTCGGGACAAGATTCCTTACTATTGACCATTAAAAAATAGAGGATGGAGATAGACAATAAATGTTATATGTGTCAATCAGAGGAAGAATCGATGGACCACCTCCTCCTTCCTTGCTATTTCTTGCATTGGATTTGGAACCAGATCTTATCTATGATTGGTGTTCCTTAAGTATTTCCTTCATCTTTCATGAAGACGATAGGATCCTTTGTTTTTCCTTTGGTAGATGCTCCAATGGGTAATGTGGTGGAATATTTGGAAGGAAAGAAAAAGAAGGGCATTTGAGAACTCCACATAGTCAAAAGAAAAAATCTGGTTTGAGTGTTTAAAGTTTAAACCTTCTTCTCTTTCCAAAGAGAATGGTTTGGGTTCTGTTTCAGCTTTCATTAGTCCCTTTTGATAATGAGGGTTAGTAATTAGTATGTAGGTCGGCCTTTTTTATCCTCTTTTATTTTGTTCAGTTTCTCTTAGATTCACCTATATGTGAATCTTTTTGAACAGCTTTTTCCCCTCAATATATTGCCCTCTTTTACTGATTAAAAAAAAAGGATGTCCAGCTTCGAACACTCCAGCAAGTTGAGGAACAAAGCTTTTGCGAAGAAGATTCCAAGTCCTCAAAAATCCTGCAGTTCGGGTAATTCCAACAGACCACACAAGACCAAGGTTATTAAATCATAATTGAATCATAAAATCGTTTTAGGACTGATTCGATTCAAATCGGGATTCAAATCGTAAATCGTAAGATTCAATCCATTTTTAAAAAAATTGTTTAAAAAATACAAATAATTACTTAATAAATCAGAAAAATAGAATAATCTATTATCCAAAAGATTTCATTTATATCTATTGATAAAAGAAAGTAATGAATATTTCATTGCATACACTATTAAAAACGCGAATGATCTCCATTAAATGAAAAAAAAAACTCAATATCATTAAAGATAAATCAACAAAAGTAAACTCATATAAACATGTTGTATGAGATCAAGTATTAAAAGATTTGTACAATTAAAAAGACTTCCCAAATAGGGGTTTTGGCATGTCCATAATAAGGGTTTCCAGTTTCTTCTCTCTTCTTAAAAACCATAAAGTACCTTTAGAAAATCAAAAGAATAAAAAAAAAATTTAAGTATTGATCCGTAAAAGGGGTTTCACGCTCGAATCGTATGAATCGCTTGAATCATACGATTTGAATCGCAAATCGTAATATGAATCACAAATCAAATGGGATTTACCCAATTAAGATTTTCACCTCCGATTTGAATCGTTTTGCTTGAGATTCGAATTGAATCGTAGGATTTGAATCGTAAATCGCAAGAATTTAACAACCATGCACAAGACATTTCCCAAAGAATTTTGCTCATCCTACCAAAAGGTCCATCGTGCCATCCAAGGACAATGTCACTGGCCTCCTTTGGTAAAGACCCGAACATCCCACATAAGAATGTAGGAAACAATTCCATATAGTACAAGCGGTCGAGCAATAAGAAAAGGAGACATCTCGCATTCTCTTCCACCTCAGGACACATGCAACATCTATCTGGAATCTCCGTGCCCTGGTTTTTTAAATGGTCAACTGTAGGATTTTTTCCAGCATCCATTTTCATATGAAAGCTTTCCCTTAGGCAGGAGCCACAGGACTAGCACTTCCCAATCTTCGCAACCGGGAGCCTTTTGACCAGTGTAGTCAAGGCATCTAGGGGATGCCTAGGCGATTAGGCCCGTCTAGGCGAGGCGTTGCCTAAGCGATAAATTTAATATAAATATATATAATTATATATATGTATATATCACATATATATATTATAATATATAACATCCAAAAGATCAAAACTCCACACCCACATTCCACAAAAATATAAAATAAAAAGTCTATTACAATCATTCACCACATAACCAAAGACATGTTGACATAGTGGAATATTAAACACTTCAAAATCAATACCCAAATTTGTGTCACTGCCCATGTATAATATTAGGCAGAGCCCCCTTACGATTGCCCGGGGGGGTGGCAGGGGGGGCAGCGCCCCCCTGCGACGCACGCAATCTGGTCAATACTCAGATTGCGTCGAAAACGATATTTTTAGTAAAAAAATTGATATTTTTAGTGAAAAAAACGATTTAAAATCTTATTACTTCTTCATTACATGTTTTTATTTATTTATTTATTTATTGAGATATTTCGAATTTTTTTAAAGCAAAAAAACATTTACTAGGATCGCCCGCCTAGAGGGGCGCCTAGGTGACGCAGGTCCAAATTCGCCTAGGCGACGTCTTGACTACACTGCTTTTGACCAGATCCTCGCCCACCATTTCTAATTGATAGTCATGAAAAATTTTAGTGACTGACCCCCTTCTTTCTTATTCTTTCTAAATCTAATGATCCTCCAAATCCGGATTCACGCTAGCCTCGTTCATCTAGTAAAGGAGGGGAAAGCATTCCTCCATCTCTCCATCTCTCTATCTCTTCCATCTTTAAGATTTCTGCGAAAGATGGGACTCTAAACAACTTCTCCATTTCTTCCTCTAATAAGATCACAAACCAAAACTTCCCTAACAGGAACGATCCTATATAGAACGGGCATAAATCGTAGTCTCCCAACCCTACTCCAATCATCTTCTCAAAAATATACCTGCTCTCACTACCTTCAACGAATCTAGTCTGCTCCCAAAACTAATCCCGAAACTTCATATTCCCTTTCAACACCCCTACACCAAACAAATGTGTAATTTGTTTAGGATCCAAATTTCTTATGGATGTCTCCAATTTTTTTCCGACTACTCTCCTCTGCAAGGCCTTGTCACCAATGCCGAAACACCAAAGCTACTTGCCCAGGAGGACCTTGTTGATGCTGCAAAGTATTCTAAAACCCAAACCTTCACACCACACTCCTTTGGACGGCACACCCACCCTTCCAAAGGAAGTCCCTTTGGATCTTCTTCATGGTTCAAAATATCGGTATCAATTGTCGTATCAGTAACTCGAATATAGGATACATATTGGTGTATTAGACCATATTGGCTAGATATGACGAAACAAATTAGGATACATTAAGAAACGCTCGTCACTCGACGATGTAAGGAAAAACTTGGATATCTTGCATAAAACTTAATTAATGTAAATAAAAGTTAAAAACAAATTAAATCAAAACTCCCAACTACATTTATAACCATACATATGCGAGTTAAGAATTTTATAAGTTAAAAAAAGTGTTTGTGCTAATAAACAAGTATAGAAATACAAATCATAGTCACTTAGCCAAGTATAGGGAATACAATCTAGATATTTACATTTTACATCAATAAAATATATAAGAAAGTAATGACTTACATTCATAAAGTAAATTTCATACATGATAAAAGCTCAATACCACATTGAGCTTCATGCTGGATCAAACGGTGTAGGCTCAAGAACTGAATAAAATGATACATTATAAGTGAGGCAGACAAATTACAATAATGTGGTTAATTCATGTGAACATGGTATGTAGACTAGTACATATGTATTTATGTCTGCTATAAATCCGAGAGTTGTGGAATCTCTTCATAAATGTCACTCGACGCTAGGGACTAAGCATGTAGTAATCTAACACCATATTGAAGCCAATGTGTGAAATAATATTACCAGTCCTTTGTTTTAATAATGTTTTGACATATTAAAAATTATGAGCCCTTAAAATTCGAAAAAAAAAATCATACAATTTAGAAGTCGAAATTTGGCCTGAACGGCTAAAAATCAAAATTTTAGCCTTTAACAGTTCAACTGGAAGTTTGAATTTTGATTCTATTAGAATTTAAATTTGGGAGTATTTTTAATGAATTTAAATGAGGATACCCAGCAGATGTTTAGAATTGTTTTTGTTAAGGTTGAATGTAAGTCTTTTTCTGTTGAACTATTTCTCTATTAGTTGACTTTTTGACACTACAGATGAAAATATTTTTGAAGACTAAAATATGAGACGTCTTTTATTAGACTTTTGGGTTTTAGTAATGTTTTGATATAATAAAATTAATGAAATTTTAAGATATGAGAAATACCTTATCATTTGAAAGTTAAAATTTTGACCTAATCTCTAAAAAATGGATTCTTGAATTGGAAAGTTGATTTTTTATTTTTCAGGAATTTGGATCTAAGATAATTTTATTGAATTTAAATGGAAGGTATAACTTTATTTAAATATAAATATCTTAAGAAAATGAAAATATCGACACGGACGATACGGGCCTTACGGTATCGATATGGGGGGAGTTCAACATATCTATATATCGGATAGAAGAAAAACTGGTACGTACCGATATTTTAAATCATGATCTTCTCTAATCGCATGGCTGGATTATAAGATATGACATCCAGAGTAACTAATTAAATTATTGTCGAATGCATAGTAACAAAGAGGGGTGCACTTGTGATGGCTCGACTACTAACAGAGTGTGCATAGTGGGGAAATGCATAGTTGGTAATGGGATTATTAACAGTGAGCAAATAAACCCAATAACTGAACACGGAGATCTATTGTATACGACGCATGTGTAGGAGCCAGCTGAATAGTCTATGGTAGAATTAACCTTATGCAGTAGACCTCCACAGGGAAATCATATTTAACTACTACTGTTGGGGTGACTCCATCTCGGCCAGAGGACTCATACCTGACCTCCAGTTTTTGGACAATTTCAAACCTCTATGGACTTTTACATGCTCTCCAACAAGAAACTTCTCTCTCTACCCACTCCACCACCAGATTCCATATGCTCTTGCCTAGAGATCTCATACCTTGAGATAAGCCAAGATATTTGGTAGAAAACTTACTCAAGCAGCACCCCAAAACACAAGATTAATATGAAGATCAGATGCCACCTCGAAGCATTTTAAAGCTGCCTGGATATCCACTACTTGCTCCATGGAAGCGTTTGAAAAATCAACATACCATCCGCATATTAGAGGTGGCTAATCAGAGGTTCACATATCCCTTCCTGGAAACCTCAATAAGCTAAGGCCTTCTGCCTTCACCATCATCCTGCTTAACCTAAAAAAACAAAAAACAAAAAGGGAAGGGACATCCTTACTGAAGCCCATTTGAACTTCAGAAATAAATGACAATGGGAAAGAGGCAGTAAAGACAGACGATCTGATCCAACCTCTCCACCTCTCACCGAAATCAATGCGCAAGCTTACATGCCTTTTCCAAATCAATCTGTAACAGAATCCCGCTCTTCAATGCCCTGTTCCTAAAACTTATACACACACTAAAAGTCAAGATTCCGTTCATAGGCTACTTCCCCTTGATGAAAGCTCCCTATTGAGCCCCCACCACCTTCTCTATAACCACCTTGAGCTTGATTGAAAGCACCTTAGCCACAACCTTGTAAGTTGTAACTACTGCAAACTACACCCACTCACTTAAAATTAGAGCGATGAAGGTCGAATTTGCCTCTATGTCCCACTCCCCACTCTGATGGAACTCCTCCATAACCTTCATCATGTCCCCCTTGATTATATCCCAACAAGATTTGTAAAATGCTAATGCAAATCCTTCATTTCCAAATGCGGTATGTCCCTCCAAATTAGAGATAGCACATTGAACCTCCTTCTCAAAGCATTTCTATAACTAGCTTGCCTCCGATCTCTCTAACTAGAAAAGGTCCAAACAGCCCAAAGAAGGCCTACAAAATCCATGTGAGATATAGAGCTTCTCATGGAAAGAAACGATCATGTAAAGTCCGATTTTGGATTGCCTAATTCCGTAAGTCAAAACATTGTTAAGGGTATCTCAGTCCAAGAATGTTCAAGCGCTAAAACTCATGTGAAGAAGAAGCCAAAGTTGTTGATCAAGCGCCTCAAACATGCCTATGAATGGTAAGTGACTTAGAAAACATCTACCCTAGGAGGAATTGACTTAGACAATGTCCTATATACCCTAGGAGGTTAGAAACATGCTTAGGTAGTTAAAATAACAGTTTTTGGGAAAAGCCATCTTTGTGGTTCGAACCACGGGTAAGGTGCAAGAAAATGTTTGGGGGAACAATCCAAAGAGTGGCCTCAAGGGCATTCAAACGACCCAGAGGGGCGTTCGAACGGTCTGTGCAGGATTTTAGTTTTAGCAACTTCTATTTTTCCCCACTTTGGTTTGCCTATATAATGTATTGTTCCCGATTACGAATTAGGGCTTTTGAGACTAAGAGAAGAGGCTCCTAAACTCCTATTAGGGCTTCCCCAATGTGGATAATTTATCCATTTGAGCTCTCTCTTGTGTTCTAGAGTCTAGACTAGAGTTGCAAGGTTTCATTGAAATACCTTATACTTGCATTGTTGATTCTCACTGTTGATGAGATCACTCTCGATCGTGTTTAAACTGAATTAAACCCTTCAAACTCTTACGTGATACATGAGCATAAACTTGGTTGGCACGTGCCAAAGCCTTTGAAAAAGGAGATCGGTCCCTATAGTGGATCATGTATATCTTGTGGTTGGAGAAATCCGGAGCCGTCGTAGGCGCAGATCGATCGAGACATCATGGTTGCTGAGTTCTAAGAGGAGCACAATCTGTTGCAGTTGATTGCATTGCTTGCAAGCGCATAATTGCTTATTAGGGCGTTGAGGATTGGTTACCAAGGATCGTTATGTCGAGTCCGGTTGGGTACAAGTCTGAGTCTTATAAGTATTTGTTGCTTTTACTCTCAGTTAAATCTCTTTCATCTTGATTAAGTCTCGTGGTTTTTCCCGAAAAGGGTTTTCCACGTAAAAAATCTTGGTGTTGTGGTTTGTTTATTTATTTACCTTTTCTGCACTTTAATTGTTAAAATTAAAATTGAGCAAACCTTAGGAAAACCTATTCAACCCCCCCCCCCCCCCCCTCTCTAGGTCTTAATTGATACATAAGGGGTCCCTATTAATCGCATGCTCCTCCTCTAGCATCTACAATCCGGCTAATGCATTTAAACCTTCTCCCTGGCTTTAGAAGAAGCATGGAAAATGTTGAATTTTATCCCTCGATTTGAAGGAGACTATTCGGCTAGATACTCGGCTGACTCGATCGAGTTTTTCAACTGTTAGAATCGGTCAAGTCACAAAAAGATAATGTTGTCATTTTTAATTTTTTTAAAACCTAAACTCAAACGTTAAACTGTGCATCAAATTGTTTTGCGGTTGCAAAACCAGCCTACTATGGGTTTAGGTTAAACCTGGTTTTTAGGTTGTACGAGGCTGCAAAACCAGCCTATTTAGGATTCTTTTAACCAAGATTTGTCAAGTCGATCATGGATAAAATGCCAAGAAATTTGTAATTGCTTAATTGGTATTTATACACTGACACACACACACACACACACATACACATATATTCCAAGTTGGACTGTACAGAGTTTTCCCCGAGTTACACGGCCCAGATAACTTTTAAGTCGAGTCAACTTTTCAGGTTTTTGAACCAAGATTAGCCCCATCTCTTCCTTTCTACTTATTGAAGCGACCTCTTATAGAAAGCCTTTTACCTTAGCATTTACCTTCCCAAGAAACTCCTTTTTCCACTTCTTCAAATGTTCTTTCAAAGCTTTGAATTTTTTGGAAACATTGCAACACATGAGATGATTAACAGAAGCAAGTATGGTTCAGGACGTCCAATAACCAGATAACTAAGCGCAGTTACAGTCTATGATCTCTAATTTAGATATCCCGTTGAGATTATGAGAAGCTAACAAGGAACCAGATACGTTGGATATAAACACAATACGGGGAGGTCTAAGACTTTTGGGGATTTCTGTCTCTCATGCAATTCCTTTTATGTCTTGGTTTCACCATTCAATATACCTCCACTATAAAATAAATAAATAATTAAGAAAAGAAAAGCAAAGGACAAAATTGATAAGATAAATGTTATGGCAGGTCAAACAATTCATCAAGTAACAAATTGAGGTGTGATACATACAACTAACCTCAACCATGGAGCTCCTCTCATGATGAATTTGATACCTAACACCACGGAAGGCACGCGAACCCCAAGAATAAGCTTCTCTGCAACCCAAAACCTACTAATTCGGAGGAATAATAACAAGTACAATATCAAAGGTTGCAACTTAAATATGACTGCCACTAATGTTTGGCCATTGAGATATAATGTACTGAGGACACCAACAGTATAAAAAATATGAATGAGATTTCGAAAGAGTAACATAAATATGGGGCTCAACTCAACTATGAAGATTTATGATCCAAAAAAGACCTGATCATCAAACCATTGGGCAAATGGATTTTCTCTCCTGGACAATTGGCCATCACTGTCCAAAAGAATGCAATTTGATTGGATTGCCAGAGCCATCCATGGTGTCAAAACTTGGCAAAACATACCTTAAACCGTTGTGTATCATTTTAAGCTTTTTATTGGAAATATTTCGTAACGCCGAAACGGCAGTGACATTATGGATTTTTATTACGTTTCGACCTGTGGCGTAATGGCCATTACATACCTGCAGCGTAACAAGTTACGATTTTTAAGTTTCAAAACCCCTTTCTATTAATTCTTTCACTCATTTCTCTCCTCTCCATCCTTCTACAACACATTTTGGTCACTCCTTTTCAATTTCTTCAATCAAAGACAAAAATATTTCTTGAAATCCAAAGAGTAAGCTTTGAAACCCTCGATCTCAAAAAATCAACCTGTGGGCTTCATATTTCGGTAAGTTTTTCTGGTTTTTTACTTGAAATTTGTTAAATATAATAGATTAAGTTGTAATACATGTAGATCTATGGATTTAGACTCTAGTCCATGGATCAATGTTGTTCCAAATTGATTGTATTTTATGAATTTTAAAAAATACCATTTTCTTAGTTTTTTCCTTTTTTCTTTCTAATTAATTCTTGCTTAACCATCTTAGAGAGGTTGTGGTGAGTTATCACTCACAGCTTAACTCTGAACCGTTGGAATGGAGACCAACTCTTGACATGATGTAGTTTGATAGTTTATGGTGTCCAGTTGGAGAGACTATTTATGAGTTGTTAGAATTGTTAGGCTGCTGAGTGAGGCCTGGGCTAGATGATCTCACCACTACCTTCTATAAGAAGTATTGGAGGATCATTAAAGAGGATGTCCTGCAGTGTTGAAGGCAAAATTGTCAAGGCAACTAGGCAACAGACCCTATGGACGCCTGAGGTGGTAGCCTAAGGTACCCAAGGCGTCTCCTAATGAACTCTTTGCAGCAGAAATCCTCTCCATTATGAAATCTATGTATGTTGCATTTCCTTGAATAATGGACCCTACAAGTCTTAAAAATTACAAAATCTTCATTGTCAAGATCAAGGATTAAAAATAGAGATGTATCGGTCCCAACCGAAACCTATACGTATACTTTTTTCTTTTTCTTAAAAAAACAAAAAGAAATCAATCAAATTTTAAAAAAATCAAACGAGTTATAATAACTAAATTTACCAAATATAAAGTCATGGGAAGCGACTCAAAGACAAAGTAGCAAACACAATTACAATTCTACATTGAAATAAAGCATACATAACTAGTAAACGATATATATCGCCCGTTTCATATCAGTATAAATATCGTACAAGGGACTACCGATATGTGTACGTATCACCCGTTTCATATTGGTTTCGGCGATTTTTATTACTATGGTCAAGATGCACTATGATAAAACCATCCTTGGAGACTTCTCTATGAATAATAAATGGCGATTTCAAGTGTTGGGAATTTTTTAAAAAAATAGTGAAATAAAAAAATGTCTACGATGATTGTTGAAAGGGGGGAGAGAGAAGTGTTGTCAGAACCGGACCGGACTGGCCGGTCGAACCGGTGGAACCGGGAACCAGCCCCCTCGCCAGTTCCCAAAACCCTCAAAACCGGTACTCAGCCAGAACCGGTGGTAGAACCAGTTTGGAACCGGTCAGAACCGGGAAAAAGTAGGGAAAAATGAAAAAAAATGATTATTTTGTAAAAAGCACACAGAAGAACCGGTGGAACCAGCCACTCTACCAGTTCGATGCCCGGTCCAGTTCTGACAACACTGGGAGAGAGGGACTTTTGGGATTAAAAAAATATATATATATAGTCTACAGTGATAGATGAACATGAGGGAGGGAGGGACTGAATAAAAAATAAAAAAAGAACCCAATATCAATGTAACTGCTCAACAAAGGATATAGAGAGGGGAGAGAGGGAGGGGTCGTACCTCTTACTCTCCTCTATTATTTCTTCTTCTCGATTATGCCAAAAAAATATAATTAAAAATTATATAAAAATAAAATATATACAATTATGGGCCTGCACTTATTTAAGTTATTAAAAACCCCTTTAAAGATGGGTTTAAAAGAGCTTTAGAGCCATAGAGGGAATTTGAGGCATTTCAAGGCTTTATTTTGTTATTGGGCCTCTTAAGCCCAGTGTTGTATGTCTGGTCACCTAGGTAACGTCTTTAACAATGACGCAAAAAATATAAAAGACCATATGGTCCACCCACAAACAAAGAAAAAGATAAAGACAAAGACCAATCGATCCACCCATTGAACGAGAGAGAGGGCAAATTAACATGAGGAAAGCATACTTTACATTGTTCGTCCCTTCTTTCTTCTTCTATCTACAAACCCTATTTTTATTGGATATAAAAACTAACATATTATAAGGTAAGACACGAGAAACATATAAAATAACATGTTTTTTTGTTGACCAAACTATCATATTCAAATAAAATTAATTTTTATAACCTTAAACAATAATAATATCACATACATCAAATTTTAATAATGACCCCTTAGACGTGCAGTTGCCTGAGTCCATCGCCTGAGTCCATCTGAGCGCCTGGTCGCCTAGGCAACCGCTTGAAGGCAACGCCTTTAACAACTATAGTTGAAGTAATTTCATGGCAGTTGTTACCTAGAGAGGAAGGACAATGCTACCTTTATCAGCTTGGATTCGAAGAAGAGGGAAATGAAAAACCTAAAGGATTTTTATTTGACAATTCCTTTTCTTCTTTTTTTTTTTGCAAGTATCAATAGTATTACCAAAAAAAAGTATACAAAAAAATGATGTACAATTGGATACAAGAGAGGAAAAACTATTATAAAAAAAAACGACGGTGCATCCTATGTGCAAGATTCCACATAGATTAGGCTGGTTGGTCCAAAGCTAGCAATTTTTCCTAGTCCTCATCAAGGCCCACAAGAGAATCACCCCAGAAAATTGACAATGATTTAGTAATTGAAATCAACTTCTCTTCTGCAACAGCAAAACCATAAAAGGCCTATGATTCCTTTCTTTCCAAATCATCCAACAAACAGCCTCCAGAATCATCCGCGACAGATTCCCTTTGAGATTGACCCAACAGACATAACTTCTAGCTCCAAGGACAATCAAAGAGGGTGCACACGAGAATACACAATTGATGCCAAAATAGGACAGGACTTATTGGCAATTTATAGAAGATTATTGCAAATTTTTGGCTACCAAGTTAAAGAAGGTTATAGATTGGCTTATTTCCCCTTGTCAATGTGCATTCATTAGTGGCGGAAGATTCTTGATAGAGTGTTGATAGCGGATGAATGCATTAACTCTCGGATTAGAAGCAAAGAGTTCGGCATTGTCTACAAGTTGGACATGGAGAAAGCCTATGATTGTGTATTCTGGAGCTTCCTTGACTACATCATGAAGGATGTTTGGCCTATGGAGGAAGTGGATGAGGAGATGCATCTTGATGGATTTATTCTCAGTCTTGGAGAATAGGAACCCTGCTGGTTTTGTACATAGTCGAAGAGATCTTTTACAAGGTGAGCCCATGTAGCCCTCCTTTCACTTCATTATGGTTACAAATGTGTTGAACATGGAGGATGGATAAGACTGAATGAGTAAGATGATTGAAGGATTCTCCCATAGTTCAAACAACCATACTACTTCCTTCATTTCATGGTCAATCTATGATCTTTTGAGAAGCTAGCCATGAGCCGCTAACGATTATGAGGTTTATCCTTTGTTGCTTTGAGGTGGTTTCGGGGTTATGAATAAACCTAATCAAAAGCAATGTCTTCACAGTTGGTGAGGTAAGCAAATAAGCAATATTGCAAAGCTGGCTAATGTTATTGGTTTTAAACGTACTTTACCATCTTCGAATCTAGGGCATCCTCTTGGGGCCAATCATCTGTCGAAGTCTCTTTGGGACCCTATGGTGAATATATCGGAGAGAATACTTGCTTCATAGAATAAAGGGTATTCATCCAAGGGCAGTAAGATACGATATTCTAGCACACTCTTACCAATCTCCCCACCTACTATATGTCTCTATTTTCAATCGCTGCCTCGTTGGCTTCGAAGCTTTAAAAAAATATGAGATTTCTTGTGAATTGGGAAGGATGACAAGAAGTGGACGAAAATTTGTTGCCCCAAAAAAAATGAGGTGACTGGAATTATAGCATTTAGAATGGTCAAGAAAGACTTGTTGGGGAAGTGTCTATTTGGAGGTGTGGAGAGGGATCGAGTTGATGGAGATCAGTTATTGTTGACAAATAGGGAGCAAGAATGGTGATTGGAATTCGACCATGGTCATATCCAATTACTACAAGTCTATGGAGGGGTATATGTGAAGTGCAAAAGAAATAATCTACAAAAATCCAATCCAAAGTTTTCATCGGTAACAGGGTTAAATTTTGGGAGAATGCATGGTGTAGGGATTTGCCCCTTACCTTAGACTTTCCTAGTTGTACACAATGGCAGTAGAGAAGGGAATCCTAGTGGAGAAGTGTAGTGATGCAGTATAGGCCCAAGGATTTACAATCAAAGGGCTAAAGATTAAGCCCAGGATCCAGCAAGGATGAATTATGTTGTTGGGCCCATAGGCCACCCTTGGGGCCCAGAAGCCAGCTGGTTACTAGTTCTTTCCAGTATGTATTATTTCCAATCTGATAGTAGTATTCTATTAGGATTTGGTCTTTGATTAGAACTATAGATTTAAGTAAGCTTTCTGTTTCCTAGTCTATGTTAAAGTCTGAAGTATTTTAGTAGGAAAAGAAGTTCTCTAATTGTTGAACACTGAGAGTCTAAATAAAATATAAATTATTTATTTTAGTGATAAGTAGAAGACTTGTGGAAGCATACATGCTCTCTTTCTCCCTCTTTGGTGCGACTCCAAGGAAACCCTAGAAGGTGCGACTCCTAGTCTTTACAGCGGTATGGCTCCACAGACTATCTTCTTCTCTCTCTATTTTCTTCATTTTGAATTATTGTTCACAAGTTACTGTTTAAGGATTACTGTTCACAGGATTACTGGCGTTCACTGTTATCAAAACCGGACTGGACTGGCCGGTCGAACAGGAAAAACCGGGAACCAGTCCCCTCGCTGGTTCCCAAAACCCTCAAAATTGGAACTCTTTAAGAACCTGTCAAAACCGGCCAGAACCAGTTGGAAACCGGTCAGAACCGCTCAAAACCAAAACAAGATAATGGGGAAAATGAAAAAAAAAATTAGTTTTTTTTACAAAAAGTACATGGTCCAACTGGTGGGACCGGGAACCAGCCAATCTGCCGGTTCGATGCCCAGTCCAGTTATGAAAACAGTGCTAGGGTTTGAATATTAGTGGGTTTTTTAGTTTCTTCCACCAATAAACATAAAATGGAGCTTCAAGTTTGCCA
Organism: Tetracentron sinense; assembly: GCA_015143295.1. Lineage (NCBI taxonomy): Eukaryota > Viridiplantae > Streptophyta > Magnoliopsida > Trochodendrales > Trochodendraceae > Tetracentron > Tetracentron sinense. Next base: position 17,979,902 of record CM026567.1, read on the forward strand.
GTTTGCCCCTTCAATACCCAAGAAATTTGATTCCGTCTTTTGTGGAGTAATTCTACATTAAAAAATGAGCAAAATGATGTAAGAAACTTTACTTTTAAGGAAGCTAGGAATTTGTTCACAATAATCAAGCAAGTCAAAAAGTCGCAACTTTGTGGATTATTTTTCAATTGTTGGTTGGGGTTTAAATTGGTGAGAAAAAAAGATAATATTTGGTTTTACTAAGGAAGTTTTTGGATTACTGGTTATTCCAATATTTTTTCAATTTTTTAAAAAGATCGGATTGAGTCCTACGATATTAAGATTCTATTACAATTTGATTATCTTAGTTGGTACTAGTTCTTTATTTGAGTCCAGCATTTATTACTTCCAGTGGAGTAGTATTATGCTAGGAATCAGTCTTTGATTAAAATTTCAGATTTTAGTAAGTTTCCTATTCTATATTAAATTTGGCCAAGTATCCTACAAAGAGACTCCTGAGAGCCAGAAGTATTGAAGGAATGGTCATAGGAAAGTAGGTGTTTTAGTAGGAATAAAAGTTCTCTAATGGTTGGATATTGAGAGCTATAAATACAATGTATATCCTTTCTTTTCATAATGAAAGAAAATAAGACTTTTGCTTAAGCATATATGCTCTCTTGCTCCCTCATTGGTGCGACTCCAAGGAAACTCTAGAAGGTGCGACTTCTTCCAGTCGAGCTAGGTCCGACTCCTAGTCTCTACAGTAGTGCGACTCCACATCATTGTTTTAAAACTTGTCGAGCTGACTCGAAACTTGGCCGAATCGACTTGACTCGACAACAATTCGAGTCGGGTTACCCCAAAAACTCAATCCCAGCCAATTTTGACATGTTACTCAGTCAAGTCAGTTGAGTTGAGCCAACCCGATCGACTCGACTAACTCGACCAAGTCTTGTAAAGGCAGATTACTCATTAGAAATATATAAAAGAAGAAGAAATTAGGGCAACCATTCTAAGGCTGAAGAGGGAGGAGCCTCCCTCCCTATTTTTCCGTCTGTCCCCAGCGAACCAGTACCTCTCTCTCTCTCTGGTTGTCTCTCTCATGCAGCCAAGGGGTGAGAACTTGCTGCCTAGTTGCTGCAATAGGTGCAAAACTACACTAGAGAAGAACTTCCAAGACTAGAATAACATAAAATAGCTTAAAATTGAAATAGAATCGAAGTCGGAACGCAAATAGGTAGGAATTCTAGGGTTCAAAAGCCTAAGAATGTCTCTTGAATCTGAAATTTTGTCATAATACCAAAAAAAAAGGATTACAAAGATTCAAAAAGAGTATTTATATTAGGGCTATAGCAACCCTAAGATCCTATCCCTTGAATAGTCATATGAACTTTTAATATCAGCACTTAAAACAAAGTCACATGCTAATTACATGACTAATAAAAGAGACTAAGAAAATAACAATTGTTGATAAACTATAATAAAACATAAGAAAACAGAGTAAAAATACTATGATAAAAATAAAAGATGAACTTCATGCTAGCTAAAGGCCCAAACCAAACTGATTAGTAGGCCCGTTTGACCTCGGCATGCCTCTTGGATGCTCCTGCATCACTCTCTCTACTCCCTACACCCCTCCCATGCACTCTCTCTCGTCCCTCTCTTTGTCTCTGTCTTTATCTGCTCCATGCATGCCTCTCATGCCCTCTTTCTCTCTCAATCTCAGTAACTCCCTCTTTTTTGTATACTTTTAATTCATATATATATATATATATATATATATATATATATATATCATTTATGTATATTTTGTCATTAATTTTTAATGTATACCATATATAATAAATATTAAGAAAACAGTATAAATCTTTTCGAGTTTTAGGTGTCAAGACTCGATCGAGTCTTAACAAAGTTTTCAAGTTGAGTTGAGTTTTCGGGTTTTAAAACACTACTCTACATACATTACACTACACTACTCTACGTTCTCAGAGCCTTTGAGGATACTGCAACAGTAGAACCCCGGATCTTGGAATCACTACTCTAGTGAATAGTGCTTTTGCACTAAGCTTGTTTAAGCCAAGGTCTTACATGTGACCTTGGTATTCTATTTATGGAATGGGGATTACTTAATGATCCTAAGTGTGTTGGTATTGTGTGATTTTTGGGTATTCAAAGAAGGGGTGTGAGGTACCCAGTTGAGCTATGGATTCAAGCTAAGAGTATGTGAAATACTCTACATGTTGGAAATGGGAAAACAGGCAAAAAAAATACAAGGAACCGGTCGACCGACTTTGTTCTCGGTCGACCGAATAGCAACCGGTCAATCGAATGACCTTACCGGTCAACCGAATGACCTTACCGGTCGACCGAATGCCTATCAGTCAACTGATAGTGCTTACCGGCCGACCGAATGGTCGAGACTTTGTATGGGATTTTTAGGCAAAGAGCTGGTTTTTGATCGATCGACCGGTAATGCTGGTTTTACCTTGTGGCCGACCTACTTTGGCCTTGGGGTGTTTTGGGTGTTTCACCAAGACCCATGAGGTCTATAAAGACCCCATTTTGGTGGCCTTAAGGTTATACTACCCTAAGTGCTTGCAAAGAAGAGAAAAAGAGAGAGAAAGAAAAGAAAAGGAAGAGAAGAAGGAAGAAAGTGTTTGGATCTTGGTTTTTGGGTGTTCTATTTGGATTTCCAACCCAAGGAGGTGTTCTTCTTGCTTCTCGACGAATTCCAAAGCGCTCGACTAAAGGGATTTAGACTTAGTAAAGTAAATATACTCTACTATCTACCCTTGTATGATTTCCTTTAAGAAAAATAGGGTATCCTCTATGTTCAACCTATATGGATTGTAAACCATCACTACTATGGATGCTCTAAGACTATGGCCCTATGTTTAAAGGTTTTCCAAGCTTATCATGATGCTCACATGTCTACTACGCTTACCATGCCTATTATGCTCACATGTCTTGCATGATTTTTTGGTTTCTCACATGAACGGGGTTTATTGAATCATTCAAAGGTTTTCTAAGAATTCATAAGCTACCAAGCTCAAAAGCATTGATAAAGTCAAACTGTGGGTTGGTCAAGGATAGGGCATATCCAAGGATATGTCATATCCGGCTCAAAGTAATCTCATTAGAAATTGGAAAAAGTCAACAAGAAGGTTGGTCAAGGATCTTGGCAGCCCAATTCTATGTATTCGATGAAGGGTATTTATATATCTGGCTTTAAGTCTTTTCACGGGTGCTAAGGTCTGGCTCAAAGTTATGATCATAAGGATCTCATAAGCTCATACGATCTCATAAGTGAATCTCAAAGTCTCTAAGTGCTCTAAGTTTCTACGGATCATAAGTTCTAAGGAACTCTAAGAAATTCTAAGAACTCTAAAAAACTCAAGGAACTCATAAGACTCTGATTCTCATACAAACTCATACGATTCATATGATTTTAGATTTCATAAGGAAACTCATGAGGAGATGGTTTTGGAAACTATGCTTTTAAGGATATCTATGTCTCTATGGCTTTGCATATTCAATGATGTTATTACATTGTTAGCTAGTAGTTTGTAGGCACTGAGTATTCCATGATCAACCGAACTATTGACTTCAATAGGTCTTGATGAGCGTGCTCCTAAGCCTTAGATAGAGGAGGAGTACTACGAGCCGAAGCCTCCCATGGATCATTATCAAGATGATGGAGCTCTAGATAGGTGGCCCTATCTAGATTGCTGTTGAGTGAGAAAGGTAGAGTATATTTATAGTTTAAGAGTGGGACTTGTCCACTTCATAATTCACTTTTGTTTATGTTCAATTGGTTCAGACTTGATTATGTAAATAAATTACATAATATATGTTTTACTTCCGCAGCTAGATGGGTATTCCGTTTCCGCTATGTTTTTCTTGTGTATTTTCATAGGATGGTTTGTTATATGATAAGTCAAGAGCTAAAGTATCCCTAACTCTTAGGGGGTATTTTGGGTCGCGACAGCATTGCCCTCTCCCTGTATATGTGCTCGTATCCATTTGGTTGCTCTGGAATGGGCAGGGATTCAAAACAACAGGGAAGAATTGAGGACGGTGATGGATTGTCATTAGCAAGTCCAAAGTAGTCGGGCTAGGTGGTTTGTTGTAGGTTCTCTAGTTTCTGGTTTTTGAGTTTATATAATTGTAAAATTTTGCCTCTCTTTCTTCTTGTATTTGTGCTGCTTTTTGTTTCTAATATATGGCTTGATTATCAATTTAAAAAAAACACTACTCTACGATCTCTCTCTCTTGCTCTCTTTTATTTATTTTGAATTACTGTTCATGAATCACTGTTCACGGTTCATGTGTTACTGTTCATGAATCACGAGTTACTATTCACAAATTACTGTTCAAAGACACTTGTTACATCACACTCTTCCCTTTAAACCCTCATTCATACCTTATAACCTAAGCCTACAGGCTACAGCCCCTTAACCCTAATAATGAACCTCAGTCTTCATAGAAGCCATTATCTATTGCTAAAACCTTGACTCCTATACGCATTTTTTGTCCATACAACTAACCCTTAACCTAGTCCTCCAAGGGAGGTCATGCATCAATATGTATAGGGGTGAGAGAAGGACAGTGTAAATATCGGGTTTCAGGAGAAACGCCCGTAACTGGGAGCTAGAGTCCTAATCCGACCTATTTGCTAGGTTGGAAGTTGGAACAAAACACAGTGGATACATGTAGAGCTGATTCTTGGTCAGAACCTTGACTCTTACCCGCTATATTTGTGTGAAAGAGCCACAGTCCGCTAGAAAGTGTCTTATTTTCATTTGGGCAGCGACCTTAGATAAAATTCTTAGATCATCTCATCAGCAGGAAATGAACAGTCCCGAACATTATATGTTATGCGCTGAAAATAAGGGGCCGGGGGGTCGGTCAACCATCACGTTCTCCATCATTAGCTAATTATAGAACTGTGACATCATCTCTTAATCCAATTTGGTATCCCTCAGGAAACTACTAAATCATTGAAGAACCTTATAGTGTAATGTGGGATGGACCCTAGAAGTCTTTGGATCTCAAGGTAAGGTTTTGTGAAAGATGCTTCTTTTTGCAGTAGTCTGGAGTTAAACCAAAGAAATACCCAAATCTTCTACCCAAAAGAAAAGCGAACCAGACAGTGTTCAAGCAAGCTTCATGATTACTCCATGCAAGTCTAGAACTTAAATCACTGATCGTTAAAACAAAACAAACAACACCAACCCTCCAAAAATCCACAAACCATAAACCCTAACCCCCATTTCGCTAATCAGAGAATATAATGATCCTGCACAAAAACTGATTCCCTGTTCCTACTGCAAACTCCTTAAATCAGATTAAAGAGAGAGAAAAAAAATTCAAAATCGGAGATTTTTCAGAGGCGTACCTTGTTAGTAGAATCACGCAGAGATTGAAAATCATTGGAGAGAATCAGTTGCTGGTCCGGCAAACAAGAGACGAGCCTTCGGCAGTGATTCAATCTGTCTCTCGAAATCCGAGAGAAAACCCTAGAACCGAACATCTCTGAAGAAGAAAAAAGAGAGGAAGCTCGATAATGGCGAGTAGAAAGAAATTGTGAGGAAGTAAGGGAAGGAAATGGAAGACAGTGGTTGGAGGAGGAATGGTCAAAGCCTCAAAAAGGCAAAGCAGTATGTTTGTGGAGGGACTCGAAGTCAGGACATGTCGTCCTGGGTTTTACTTACTGGCTTCTTGTAGCCGCCACTTCGTTAATCGAATCGAACCAAGAGATAGAGAGAGAGAGAGAGCGACGACGAAGCTGACCCTCAACCTCAACTTCTCTGATTCTCAAGGGTAGTTTCGTCCATTTCGATTGTTAGCTATTGCACACGCATGTTGCAACACGCGTCAATGAATTCCTTTCCCCAAAAAAGATATTATATGTGAGAAAAAAAAAAAGAAATTGTTAATTTTATTTTTATTTTTTTGGTTAAGAAGAAATTGTTAATTATCTCTCAAATAATACTGATCATGATTTTTTTTTTTTTTTTTTTTGATAACCGTAGATATCCTGAGCCTTGAAAGTTCAAACTAATCTCACGAGCAATATAGAGAATACCTCTACCCCATGCAATTGTTAGCGAGGAGAGTCAAGAATCGAACTTGAGACCTTTACGATTCGTCCAAGTGACCACTGGGCTATCTTGTTTGATTAGGATAATCTGGCTACAATGATTTCATTATTTTGAGGGTTTGTACATCTTTGTTTTATGAATTCAATAAAGATATTTTTAGTTAGCTGAATCACTACATAGGAAATAGTCACTAATTTAAGTAACAACCAAGGATAAAAATTATTGTATATTTAGATTTTATTTTATTTTTTTGTCCCTATCTATTTAGAATGGTTATTCATATGAAACAAAAAAATTTAAAATTATTCCGATTAATAACTTGGAGCGAGAATAACACCCATGGAGTCCTGGACATATATATGCCATTTAGCTATATCCTAATTATTTTGTCGTGGTAAGTAATGCTTGCCCCATTAATAGTGCATGCATGTCAACACTCAAGATAAAGTTCTGAAGGATGTGATTGCTGAAATTTCAGTTCCATGACCTAAAATAGAAACTAACCTTCTTGGGTTGCGGCCTACCATATTGTGTACACACAAAAAAATTACTTTTGATGTCACTTTATTTGAGATATATGCATATATACTAGCGGGGCCGTGCATGTGTAAGGCATGTGCAAGTCTGCATGAAATAGTAATTATCATGACTATTAATACGTGAGTTAGAATGAACAAGTGGTCTTATAGTAATATGAATACCCTAATTCCACATAATCAGAAATAAAAGGACCATTGATATTTCTTGAGAGAACTAATTGGAGGGCAGAGCAAACTGAAGTCAATATTATTGGGTTTAAGGACTACATTACTAAAAACCTTAATTACAATGGACAAGTGGTCTCTACTATAATGAAATCATTAATTCCACATAATCAAAATCCAGAGATGATTGATATTTTGTGAGAGAACTAAAGATAAGATGCGTTGGAAAAAAAGAAAAAAAAACAAGAATGGATACTAAAAGAAAGTCAAAACACCCCTGTTACCTTTCTGAAATAAAGGATATGTGCAAACCTATATGTAGTGGTCCTCTGATCGTTTAAATGCACAACTTGCTCAGAAGACTCTCATGATATGTCTCATAAAGACTTTTGTTTGAAGCCAGCTCAAAAGAAGCTCTCATAGCATGATAATATATAGTCACAAATATATCTTTGTTCAACTACTGAGCTTGCAATCAATAAGCAAAACAATCACTAAATCAGTATGAACCATATTGAAGCAATACTGAAGTAAACATCTTGGAAATTAGCATCTTGGAAATTAGCTATACCTCAAGTGTACACACATTTTCCTCCGCATGTAAATCTGATTTATGTTTTTCTCAATAGGAAACTTAGTTTTATTATAAGGTTGTACTCCCATGAAGATTCAAGAAAACATACCTCTGCTAATTTGTCAAAATCAAAATAACGGTTTTTAGAACCTCTACGTTTGACCAGCTTAGTAGGGTGGGATATAATAGGAACCCCCTATAGAAAACAAAATCAAAGAGCATGCCAGATTATGAAGTACCAAAAAGCAAAAAATAGTGATTTAAATCTATGTAAAAATATATAGATCTAAATATAATTTCTATTACTCACATTTTTCCTAACATTTCGTGGAAGAGCAATGGATGCCAGGTTGCAAACTGGAGTTTCTTTTGGACTCATGTACTCACAAATCTCAGTGCACAAGTTAGAGCAAACATCCTAGAGAAATAAAACAGAATAAAGAACTCAAACCAAGGAATGTAAACAAATTTAACAATAATTTGCATTTGAGATCTCAGAAAGTCAAACCAAAGATTCAGTGCCATGACAAGCTTCTTCGCCTTGCCCTAAGTCTAGAAACACGGGAATTGATTATTAGATTCCAATACAAATAGCATCTATGAACACATTTCAATTTAAACATTGAGCTTTGAAAGTGGGTGATTGAGTCTACCTCTCTTTCATACTGGGTGTACAATTTAGTTTCTCATAATTCTCACCCCAACAATCATCATTCTATATAAATATTGTTGAACAACCTTTTATAACAGGTACAAATGGTAAATTTCGTAGTTGTTTTCTTCATTCCATACTAGGATCAAATGTAGATCTCATTCAATCGTGAATAGATTCATCAAGCATGCAGCAAGAACACTTCCACGTATAAGAGATTATATATAGACATATATATTGCACTTCCATGTATGTATATAGTGCTCAAACGTAGCAAAAAAGACACTTCGTAATTACAAACAGTAACATTTACAATATCTACAAATCTGAAATAGTCTTTGAAACAAAAAAAAAGGCATGAGAAAGTGTCAGTAGTAACATTTTAATTACAAAAGTAGATATAAGATGATCAATTGTCTATTGAAATGTCATTCACTGATGTAACATTGAATCTATGATCCACATGAGCTCCGCACACATATTAATGTGATTTGAGTTGAAAGATGTATTCTTTTCCGTTACAATGCTTGACATATCTCTCAATGTTGTCCATTTGTTTCTATTGTTAATATAAGTCTGAGTTGGTTATTTTGTTAACAGGTAATGAAAACATTAAATTGATTTTATATTAGTAGTAATAATACATCAATCGTTAGTTGTATTAGTTCTAGCAATGTGAAGGACATGACTTTTTCAGCATGCTCTCTAAATAGTGTGGCTGAAATAGTACTAGTTGTAGAACCCCGAATCCGTATTTCACTAAGTAGTGAATAGTGTTCAAGTGTAACCTTGTAAACTTGTGGGTTTATGCTAATGGAAATGTTTGGATTTATAGTGTGCGTACATGGCCTAAAGGAGTGTGTGTTAAGCATAAAAGATGTTAGAATTAGATTGGAGAAGGTTCAAGTAGTAGAAAAAATGGTTTTGCAGCAAAACAGGGGGCACTGATCGCTCGGTGATAACCACCGATCGACCGGTCATCTACCAATCGCTCGGTAGTTGTCGACTGGTTAACTAATTTGTATGGAGAAAATTTTCAGAGGGGGTGTTTTCAACCGATCACTTGGTAAGCCACCGATCGCTCAGTCCTGACCACCGATCGATCGGTTGTATGCAGATTTTCTTCATCAATGGTTTTTGAGTCTTTAGCCATTACCCCTTTGCCTATAAAAGGTTGTTTCGTGCCTTAGGGTTTCAGAAACCCTTAGTGCATTATTTTGAGAGGAGTTTGAGAGGAAGAAGAAGGAGGAAGCTAAGGTTTGCTCAAAGCTTGAAGAGAAGATCAAGTCTCTTCCCTCATTTGGTGTTTTCAACCAAGAACTTAACGTTTTCACGTGTTCCAAGCATTTGGGATCAAAGTCATTGATCTCACCAAGGTAGATACGTTCTACTACCAACTTGTGATAATAATAGTTCACCATATGATGCTCTACTCATTTTATACTATAAACCTTGATTTATTATGATGTGAGGTGTTGTTTTTATACTTGGATGTAAACTAGTATTATTATGCACTTTAAGTATTTGGTTAAATGCCTTTTAAGGGTTTTCGATGATTAAATGTGTTATTCCCTCATATGTTCGCATGTCTCGCATGATCCGGTGTTTTTCCATGGATTTCTCAATGTTACGAAAAGGGTTTTTGAATAAGTGACTTAAATGATGATTCTAAGAAACTCCATGATATTGTCCAAGATCGGTTCACAAGCTCTAAGGATCGTGATATACTCACAAGAACTCCATGATAATGTCTAAGATTGTCTCACAAGCTCTAAGGATCATAAACGAAATTGCTCTAAGATCTCTATGATATTGGCTCTATGGTATTGCTCTATGTCTCTGTTGACACAATTTCGTTGACGAAATAATGATGAACAAAATATTTTTTAATTTTCAGTTTGGTACAACTCTCAAGAATCCTCTGATTAACAATCAGAAATTTCTAAAGTAGAAGATAAGGGCCGAGGCGTGATCTCGATCTTCTTTGAAGGTGTTGATGTAGCTTTTCCTTTCTTCCGGGCTTCGCGCTTGATCGGCTAGAAAGTGATTCTGGAGGAGAACTGGCTTCTTTGCAGCTTTGTTTTCTCCGGAATGATTTGATTTCTTTTCTTTGAAGCCTAGAGAATGCTTCTGAGTTCTCTTCTTTGACTTCTTCTGAATTTCTGAATTCCTTGAATTTCTCTGACTCTCCAAATCTCTAGCTTTTGGTCTTATTTATAGACTTTTAGAGATAAGGATCTTAAGAATCCTACTCCATTTAGTGGTTTAAAGGATTTAAGAGATCTTGATAAGGCTTATTCATTTAGAGATAAGGATTCTAAGAGTCCATACTCAGGTTTATTATGTTGACGGAACAACCCATTTGTTGAGTGTGTGACCCATTTGAAGTTGGACTTGGGTTTATGGGCATTCTACTTCGTGCCCCTACTCGAGCCGTAAGAGACCCATGCCTTATCATTAGGCCCAATTTAAATGCATAGGGCTTTTTAATGATTTTAGGCTCTTTATACAATTTTACGGGTGTGTAGGGACCTTTGTGTAAAATTGAAAAATTTTAGGATTCTACAAATTGCCCCCTCAAGGGTGTGACAATGGTATTTGAAGTACCGTTAGCATAACCCTTGATTTGATATTTAAATTTGACTTGGGATATTACCATGACTTGGTAATTGGACTGTAACGGATTTAACCTCTTGGTCATTGATATGGGTTTGATTTCTTTTGGAAAAGGATCATCGAAATAAATTATAAGGAAGCTAGTAGGCTAGAGGCAATCTCCTAATAGGGTAAGGATGCCTACTCCTATTATGACAAGGACACCTTTGTTTTGTTTTTGTTTTTGTTTTTTTTGTTTTTTAATTTATAAATAAGAAGAGGCACCCAATCATTCTACACAGATATACCCACGGGAGAAATCCTTTCCACACAGTTTGAAGATACGTACACAGAAGTCCTTGAAGTTTGAAGACACCCATAGGAGCCGATCAAGATTCCGAGCTAGTCTTTGGAGACACATAGAAGCTGATCAAGATTTCGAGTTAGTCTTTGGAGACACACATAGAAGTCAATCAAGATTCCGTGCGAGTCTTTGGAGACACATATAGAAGCTGATCAAGATTCCGAGCTAGTCTTTGGAGACACACGTGCGAGTCTTTGGAGACACATATAGAAGCTGATCAAGGTTTCGAGCTAGTCTTTGGAGACACATAGAAGTCGATCAAGATTCCGTGATAGTCTTTGGAGACACATCAAGAGTGAACCTCCTGCTATTGTTGTTGCAGACACGGAGAACCCGATCAAGAATAGCCGAGAATAACCCGCTAATCTCTTGCTAGTCTTTGGAGACACGGAGAACCTGATCAAGAATAGCCAAGAACCTGATCAAGAATAGCCGAGAACCTGATAAAAAATAGTGATCAAGAATTGCCGCTAGTCATCGGTTAGTCTCAATTCTTTCTTTCTTTTGCCCCATTATTGGTATTGTGTTCTGTGTTTTTTTTAGTTCTTTTATTCATCAGCAGCCCCAACAATGGGTAAGCACGACGGTACCCTTTTTTTTTAGAACTTTGTAGAGGTTTCCTCATGACCATCAATGTACACATTTGGACGTGAGGTTGATCCTTACAGCCCTTATATTTGCATGCCTAGGCACTAAAAGAACGTCCTCCAACTATTGAATTCTCATTCTTACGGTCCATGGTGATTACAGGATGAGAATTTTTGTGGATTATCTCCATGACCTTGGTGGAACACTTTGGCTTCTAAATGATTAATGTCACCAACCTTTTGTATATGAGATTAGTCCAAAGGTACACCCCATGCATGGATGGAGTGCTGATATCAGAATTCTTCCGTGTGCCTTTTTTTTTTTTTTTTTTTTTTATGCCACTTATTTTTTTTTTTAGACCATGGCTACCTTCATGTCACACAATTCTGTTGACGGGAGAAAGTGTCTCCCAAGAGAGGGGTGGATAGCTGATGCTCAAGATCCTGTTAGGAAAGGAAGTATTCTTCGTTTTCCAAATGTTGCAGTGAAGCGACATTCTAGGCATGGAAAGAGCATATTTGAGGAGTTGGAGCTTATTGTGCATGAACCAATGACCGGCACATTGAGTAGAAAAGATATGACTCAAGAAGACTCCATAGATATGGAGACCCTAAGTGAATATCCCCTCGCCATTGATATGCTACTGAAAGATGTGGTTGATCCTGATCGCCAACCTTCTTTAGTAGTTGCTATGCATCATACCCGTGTTCCAAACTGCCCAAAACCAGTGATAGCGCAAAAGATTCAAGAGCGCCTTACTCGATGGGGACCTAACATCGGCATTCGGGGTGATATCCAATATCTCAATGGTTTATGGGATTGGAGTATTGAGACATATGACAAGATGTGGCATAAACCAGAGACTAGTCACCTTGCAAGAGTTGTTTGTGCAGTGAATGATGACTACAGCCGGCCTAATAGCATGTACAGAGCTTTGTGTGAAGTTTGGTGTCCTGAAACCAACACTTTCATTACCGGTCGTGGTGAAATTGGGATTTCTTTGTGGGAGATGGAGCTGATATCCGGACTCTCAATTGTAGGAAGAGTACTATGAGGAGATTATTTCTAGCTTTGATGAGTTGATGGGCTCTGGTGATGTTGTTGGTTTGCCGAAGGCCTGTCAATATTTGTTCAAAGCCTATGCATTGATTGCCCTTGAGAAGGAAAGCTGCGAAGTGAAATACTCCGATTGGGTTGATTTTTGGTATATTAAAGCCAAGTGGCTTCCGAACCCTCGTCTTACCCAAGAGTACAAGGACTCAAAGAGAGGTTTCTCCATCGACAAGAAAGGCAAATCTCACCCTATGAAAGTACGAAGACCGTTTCCCTTGAGACCGGAAGTGTCAAAAAAACAGCAGCAAGGTGAAGAGAGTCCATTCATCAGGCTCAATTTTCCTATTGACATGCAGACAGAGGATGAGGCCATAGTAGCTGCTTACTTGTCCTTATGGTTGTGCCGTTTTTTCTTCCCTTATAGTGGTAGTGACATGCTTCGACCTGGGACTTTTAAAGCAGCAGTGTTGATGGCAAGTGGAACAACGTTTAGCTTGGTACCTCCTCTTTTAGCATGTCTTTATCGGGGTTTGTCCAACACTTAATGGGGCATGAAAAAGGAGAAGGAGGTTGGATTCTCGACATCATTTTTTCCTCTTCACTACTTGTATGGTTGGGTAGGGCTCCATTTTCCTCGCGGGATATTTGTCAACATAGATACTTCTGTTCCATATCTGTCGCGTGTATCTGGTATATGTAATGCCTATTTCTATTGGGAAGACAAGGCTTTGGACGGACGTGATATCCTTCGTACCATGCAGTCACGAGACTTTACTTGGCAGTTAGATGACATGATCCCTCCAAATTCAGATGGTAGGATGCGAGTTGATGATGGAAAGCATTCACCTACCACCCATGCCTTCATGATCAGCTGTCGGCCTGGGTTCGTCGTATTCCGACATGGGGAAATTTATGATGTTGAAATATATAGTCCGCACAGATTTGCTCGCCAGTCAGGCTTCCGTCAGCGAATCCTAGGTACTCCAATCCCTTTGACGAGTCTAGTAGATGCCACTAGATGTTTCAGCTTATGGCAATCGCTGACAAAGGTCGGAAGTGGATCTTCTTTTCATCTCCCCACACTTGTTAAGGACATTGCTCGATAGAGCGATAGGAGCTATGATGCATGGTGGGATGAGATCGTAGTTCTTGGTCTAGATTCCATTGATAGTAATTTGCTAAAAGATAGCGAGTCCATTAAGTACAAATATGATGCTAAGCTTGGGGTTGCCGACCGTAATGCATATCGCGAATCATTGACAATTGAGAAATTATCACGAAAGCGAAATCATGAACAAAGATCGCCCAAGGGAGTTCCAGAGAATTCCAATGACCAAGGTTTAAAGATTCACTTTAAAATACCAAAATCGGCTTCCGTAATTATTCCTGTGAATACGAATGATCCAAGTAATGTTACGCATAAGCCAAGGAAAATTGCCTCAAGCAAAATGGGGAAGAATTTGGTGGTTGTAGCTGATGCGTCTCCATATGTGACTCCATTACTTGAGTTGGACAAGACAATCAATGAAGGTTATAGAGAGCTATCCATAGAGACTGAGCGAGTGTACACTTCGGGAGCTGGGATAGTAATGCCTTTGGATGCTTGCGTTACAATAGAAGAGGCTCCCATCAATGGTAATGCTTCTTTGTCCTTTTTTTTTTTTTTAGACTTCCCGCCTATACCTACCCCCGAGTGCTTAACGGCCCTTACGACTACAGGTGATCAAGTCGGTGATTCATCTGACCTACTTATGATGACACATGGAGAGTTGCTGCTTGATTCTTTTATCAGAGATATCGGAGATATCGGAGATATTAGCACCATAGGAGGAGGGGTTCTTCAGTGTCCAGGTAGAGCTTTAGGTGCCATTGTGGGAGCTGCTGGCAAAGAGGACGAAGAGGTATCGTCACATCCTTCGGAAAGTATAGGCGATGCTCTTAAGAGGAATAACATTTCTTTATCTCTACTTGCACCGATTGAGCCCACACCATCGCCAATGACGGTTTTCCAGGGACAAAGAATGCCAACTACTTCTCAAATGTCCCAACATAGTTGTTTTCCTAAGTCGAATGCAAGCACCCTTGCACGAGACCTTTTGCGAGAGACTCTTAACACTTATCTTCTAGCACAGTTTAATGAAATGTTGAAGATAGGTTTTTCCGAAATGCGGCAGTGGCATGTTCATCAAATGCCTATCATCAGCTCTTCTCTCAAAGAGTTATTTTATGTTGATCCTGCCCCCTTTTCTGAGTTAGTGGAATCTTTCTTAAAGCGGGTAGACAAATACCTTTCCGAGAGGGAAAGTATTCTTTCAGCTTTACCAGTTGAGGAGAAGAATCGTCAATCACTTCTCTTTGAAGAGAAGCTTCGGGGACATTGCCAAAAACTTGAAGCGACGTGAGGAAAACATGATGATGCGGTGAAGCGACAGGGCGCATTGCTTCAAAAGCGTGCAGATTTTTCAGCTGAAGTAAGACGAATTGACAAAGAGCATTGGAAACTCTCTAGCGAAATAGTACAGCTTGCAGCAGATGTTCGTGGTGCAAGTGAAATTCTTTCTTCTATTGAGGCCGAGCGCAACAAATTTAACAAAGTATTTGTGGCGGATGAGACCCAAGTTGCTACTTGTGATGATATGCGGGCCAGTTTAGAGAGAGATATTTGGAGCTTGCCACGAGCATATTGAGATAGCTTCTCATCATGTCATCTTTTTTTTTTTATGTGGATTACACTTGTTTGATAGTAATACCACAATTTTTTTTTTCTTTTAACATGGATTATACTCATTTGATAATAATACCACTTTTTTTTTTTAACATGGATTATACTCATTTGATAATAATACCACTTTTTTTTTTCATTGTGACTGAACATGAGGTAACTTTACAGGCTGCCTACGTACCCAAAATGGGATCAAGTCTTAATGTAGTTCGATTTTTTTTTTTGTGCTCTAAGTTTTGCCTAGACTGTCCTTTTAGATTTTCAGTCTAGCGAGCAAGAGTCATTGAACCTTTTACAACTTTGGTTGTATAAGCCAAGAGTGACATGCATTTTAAGCTCATGCGTCAAGGAGCGTTGTGGACACTTTAGGCTCGTATCAAGGAGCGTTGTGGACACTTTAGGCTCGTATCGAGGAGTATTGTGGACACTTTAGGCTCGTATCGAGGAGTGTTGTGGACACTTTAGGCTCGTATCGAGGAGCATTGTGGACACTTTAGGCTCATATCAAGGAGCAGTGTTTTATCATGGATAGTATTGTTTGAGGAACTTGCCGTTGATAGGGCCAAGATGAACTCCATCAGGCGTTGAAAGAAGGTAAGCGCCGTTGGTGTAGACTTCTTTCACCACATGCGATCCATCCCACTTTGGATCAAATTTCTCTCCAAACCTATGTGAAAGAATAATAGGCCTTCGAACTGCAAGTACTAAGTCACCTATTTGGAAGGAACGAGGTCAAACTTTCTTGTTGAAAGCTCGAGACAAGCGAGCTTGATAGCACTTGAGGCGTTGCTGTGCTTCTAACCTCTTTTCGTCCAAAGCTTCGAGTTCAGCAAGACGTAGCTTTGTATTGTCATCACCTGTGAGGCCTTCTTGGATCGCAATCCGTAGTGACGGAATTTGGCGTTCCAATGGAAGTATTGCTTCGACTCCATAGACAAGCGAGTAAGGTGTGGCTTGTGTAGGAGTGCAGTATGAAGCCCGGTATGCCCAAAGTGCTTCACCAATCCATTCATGTCAGTCCTTTTTTGACTTGGAAACCACCTTCTCAAGGAGCTTGCAAAGAGTTTTATTGAAAGCTTCTGCGAGTCCGTTTGCTGATGCGTTGTACATTGTAGAGCATCTTTGCTTGATTTCGAACTTCGCACAAAATTGATCCATCAGGGCATTCTTGAATGGTTTCCTGTTATCCGTTACTATATAACGGGGGACCCCATAGCGGAAGACAATATTATTTTTGATTAAGTCTACAACCTTCTCTTTCTTGACTTCTTTGAGAGGGATTGCTTCTGTCCATTTGGAGAAATAGTCTGTCGTAGCAAGAATGTAGATGTGTTGTTTAGAAGACTTTGGGAGTGGCCCGACAATATCAAGTCCCCAATTGTCAAAGGGCCAAGATGCTACTGTTGGGTGAAGCAGCTCGGGTGGTTGGCAAATGAAGTCTCCATGGATTTGACATGCATGACATCTTTTGGCAAACTCGAGCGAGTCTTTCACCATGGTTAGCCAATAGTATCCCATTCTCTTTAGGCGATCATGCAACTTTGGTCCTGATTGATGAGTACCACAGATACCTGAATGAGCTTCTTCAAGGGCCTCTCTAGCTTCATCATTTCCAAGAAATCTCATCAAGATGTCATTGAAGGAGCGACGATACAGCTCATTGTTGAAGTATAAGAATCGGGGCGCACGACGATGAATTTCAGTCTTGTGCTTGAGATCATTCGGTAATTTTTCATGTTGAAGGTATTCAACGAGAGGTTGTCTCCAGTCTTCAACCTCAATCTCGAATACTTCAATGAAATTTGTTGCTTGTTGAGCGATGTCATGGTGGATCAAGTGAGGGATGACCCATCTCTGACAGACAGGAACCGTCGTCACTTCTTCTTCAAGTACAGCTAAAGTTGCTGCAAGGTTGGCCAAAGCATCAGCTTGTTTATTCTCGTTTCTTGACACATGCAACATATTGATGTCTTAGAACTGACTTATGAGCTCAGCAGTATAGAGATAGTAGGGGATTAGATTAGGCTTGAGGACGTCGTATTCTGTCAAGAGCTGGTTGATGACGAGCTTTGAATCTCCATACACATTGAGCTGGTACAACTGCATGTCTCAGGCTAGTTCCAATCCAATTATGAGGGATTGATATTCGGCCACATTGTTTGAACATAACTCTGCCAACGTAAAGACGAATGGAAGGACTTCATCTTATGGAGTTACAAAGATGACTCCTGCTCCTGCTGCATTCTTTCTTGCAGCACCATCGAAAAACATCTTCTATGATGGTATTACATCAGTGTAGAAGATCTCTTCATCGGGCAAGTCTTGAGATAATTCCCAATCAGCTGGGATTGGATGATCTGCGAGGAAGTCAGCTACCGCTTGTCCTTTTACTGCCTTCTGAGGGATGTAAACGATCTCAAATTCTGACAGGAGAAGTGCCCATTTGGCGAGCCTTCCTGTTAGAACCGGTCTCGTCATTATGTATGTTAGTGGATCGGTGTGAGAGATAAGTCAGACTGTGTGTGACAGCATATAGTGCCTCAACTTCTTTGTAGCGAAGATAAGAGTAAGACACATCTTCTCAATGGGTGAATAGTTCAATTCTGCCCCACCAGAGTTCGGCTCAGGTAGTATAGTGCATTTTCTTTGCCATCATGGTTCTCTTGTGCCAATAATGCCCCCAATGACTGCTCCTGTGCACTAATGTAAAGAATCAGTGGTTTGTTGGGGATAGGCGCTGCTAAGACTGGTGCTTTGAGGAGATACTCTTTGATGCTTTCGAAAGCTTTCTTACAAGCATCATCCCATTTGAACAATGCATCTTTCTTCATCAACTTGTCAAAAGGGGTGACACCGCCCTACTAGGTTTGAGATGAACCTCCGGATGTAGGCGAGACGACCTTGGAGTCCTTTAAGCTCGTGGATATTCTTAGGTTCCGACATATTGTGGATAGCATTGATTTTGGCTTGGTCAATCTCAATATCGCGATGTCGGACAACAAACCCGAGGAATTTGCCTGAAGTGACCCCAAATGCACACTTAAAGGGTTCATCTTTAATTGGTACCTTCGAAGTTTGATGAAAATATCACGAAGGTCTTGAAGGTGATCTGCTCTCCTTTTTGATTTTACCACTAAGTCATCGACGTAGCATTCAACCTTTGTGTGCAAGACATCATCAAAAATCTTTTGCATAGCACGTTGATAAGTGGCACCAGCATTTTTTAGTCCAAACGGCATCACTTTATAGCAGTAAATTCCCTTTGGTGTATGAAAGGCTGTGAGTTCTTCATCCTTTGGATCCATATAAATTTGGTTCTAACCAGATGAACCATCCATAAAGGATAAAACCTCGTGTCCTGTTGTAGCATCGACCATGAGCTCCGTGATTGGCAATGGAAAGTCATCTTTTGGACATGCATTATTTAGGTCGCGAAAATCTACGCATACTCGGATATGTCCATTCTTCTTCTTGACTGGGACAATACTTGCAATCCAACTTGGATACTTCACTTCTCGGATGAAATCAGCTTCGATCAGCTTGTTGACTTCAGCTTCGATCTAATGGAACCAGTTCAGGCCGATAGCGACGCTGTGCTTGCTTGATAGGGCGAATGCCATGTTTGATAGCTAGGTGATGGATTGCTACTTTGGAATTAAGCCCGGGCATGTCCTTGTAACTCCATGCAAAAACGTCTTTGTATTCTTGCAGTAGCTTGAAGTAATCAGCTTCTTCCTCAGGACTTAAGAGTGCACTGACAAAGATGGGTTGCAGTTCTTCTTCAGTGCCAAGGTTCAACTGTTTGAGCTCGTCGACGGTAGCTTGCCCCCCTTCTTCGAAGACAGGAGGAGCACTTTCTAGTTCATCGTTTGAAGATGATGACTCTTCTTTGACAGGCTCTTGGATAGTAATGTGATTGACGGTGGCAACATCTTCGATCTCGCTCATCTCAACTTGATTTATTCGAGATTGTTTTCCTTGGTTAGTGGAGATGATAATGCGTCGTTTTACCGTCAAAGCATCTATTGTTGAGACTTCCAAAATTGCTTGTCGTTTCATTTGCAATGGAATTACACTTTGTGGGTCACCAACATCTTTGCAACTGGCATGCCTCTTCCTATATCTACGTCGTCTTTTGGACTTGTTCAGAGGAGTAGGTTCGTCTTCTTTTCCTTGTGCTCCCAAGTGGGTGAGTGCAGACTCACGCCGTTGGAGAACTTGAGAGTTTAAGGTTGTATCACTTTGTGTTGCTCCTAAACGCTCAAAGACCGAAGTACTTTGTATTGGTGGGGTAAGTCGATCAAAGACAGATGCATAAGCTGAGGGGACTTTGTTTTCACAAGCATTGGCTACTTGCACTGTAATGTGTTGAGTAGAGACTTTCTCCTCTACTGAGATTTTGATTGGTGTTTGAGGTGTAGAACCAACTCCTTGACGATTGATAATGAACTTTTCTCATTTTCGAACGAGTTGGGCCTGCGCCTTTATGAGGCCATGGATTTGGTCAAGAGGTTGAAGCTTGCCTAAGCGTATAGGCTCACCTTTTCCATATCCAGCTGCTTCGAAGAGCTTTTCTGTCTTAGCTCCGTACCAACATTCTGAACTTTCTTGGGTTGAGATGTCTTCTTCTTCTTCAGACTTCATTGTAGATAAGACAAATCCTACAATTGGTGGCCTTATAATTGTGGATTTGACGAGCGGTGCTAGTGGAAGAACTAACTCATTTTGCAAAGTGTTTAGGTTGACTTTCGAAAAAGTAGAGTTGGTCTCTTTAGTCATCACCACAAAAGGGAGTTGTCCCGGCTTTCGACGTGATTACGGAATGTATTGAAGCACTGAGATTGGATTGGAGATGTGGGTAGAGTTCTTCGTTGACTTGTTCGTTTCCTCTCCTTTTGATACTTTTTGAGCTTTCTCATCCTTTTGGGACTTGGGGGATGAAAGAAATTCAGCTTCTTTTCCTTTGTTGATGTCGAGTCTGTTAGAAGATTGTACCGAAGTTGGAAGTGCTTCCGAGAGGACTTTAGTCTCCGTGTAGAACTTAGCATCAGCAAAGTGTGTTTCAGTCTTCTCAAAAGGTCAACTCTCAGCAACAATCTTTCTCTGTACACCATCCTTGTAATACTTGAAGCATTGATGCCATGTAGATGGAACCACATCCGTCTCGTGTAACCAGGGACGTCCAAGCAGCAAATGGTATGATGTCTTGCAATCAATGACATGGAAGAGTACTTCGGACTCCAAGTCTTCGATTGTGAGCTTTAAGCGGACCATTCCGATGGCTCTCTGCCCCCCTTGGTTAAAGCCTTGGATCACCAGCCTACTTCGACTCAATTGATCTGGAGAGATGCCAACTTTTCTCATCGTGCGGATGGGCATGATATTGACAGCAGACCCACAGTCAAGAAGAATGCGCTGAACTTTGTGTTATTTAATGGATCTTGTGACATACAACGGCCTATTATGAGGATGAGAATCAAGTTGTAGGTCTTCGTCGTCGAAGGTGATGGTGGCCATGCAAGAGGCACATGTCTCCGATTTCCTTTGAACCCAGTTTTTTTCCTTGTACTTGTCGGGATTAGTTAAGGCTTGAGCGAGTCTGAGCCGAGTCTTTTCCGGTAGTTGTAAGGCCTCAAAAAGACTCAAGTGTATTGATCTCTCTTCAATGTCGGATGCATCATCTTCTCCTTTGGGATGCTCCTCTTCATGAATTGAAGGGGATGATTGGTTGGTAGGTACATCGTTCACTTCTTCTTTCGATGTGTTTGACTCGACTTGGTAACATGCGACAGAGTAGGCCGGCTCTCGTTGCTGTTTTTGGAGAAACCACTTTGGTATGAAGTCGCCAAATGTGATTGCCAAAGGAGGAAACTGCTGAAAAATCTTTTCAGGATCAGCAGGAGGCACTTTGAATGCTTTTTTCTTCACTACCTTCTTCTTCTTTGACTTGATGCTTGGACGAGTTTTTCTTTTGGTCTGTTTTGCTCTTTGATGAAAAAGACGTGGTGGATGTTGCACACGTCGTCGCCTTCGTGTAACCAATGTCCAACCGTCATCATCGATGAGAGAAGAATCTTCTGTTGACTCTTGTTCAATTTTTGTAGGGAGACATCGTTGTTGATGATGTAGCTGAGACAATGGAATTTGCCCTTGACTGGATGCTATCACTGATATTGAATGGGGGATGCTAAAGCCAAGAGTTCCGGCTGTGACTTGCTTCAAATTTTGTGGTGGCCATGGTGCTTTTATTGCTTGAGGAGACAACATTGTTACAGATGATGAAGGTGGAATCAAACTGGGTTTGAAAGACCCGAAGGCAACACTCGTCATATTCGAGGCTGCCACATCATTGATGGAGTCAAGTTCAATCTTTCCTTGTCGAGCTAGGTCCATAATCTTCTCTTTGTGGATGAAACATTTTCCAATCAGATGGCTGATCAGTTGGTGGTATAAGCAGTATTTTGGGTCTTCAATGCGGCCCGCTTCCTCTGGACGTTTAGAGGTTGGCAATTCAATTAACTTTAGACTTAGCAGTTGAACGAGCATGCCAGATACCTCAGAGTCTGGAAAAGGATATTCTTTTGCCTCGAGCTCCTTGAGTGTCATCCTGCCTTACCCTCTTTCTTGAGATGTGCCAGCCTTGGGCGGTTCTTGCTTCTTTTGGCTCGAGATCTTGACCGGCTTGGTGGTAGTAGTGGTGATCATAGCCTCCTTGGTCTTGGAGGGTTTGGATGCGTTCCACTGTTTTTTCTCCGATTTGAAAGAATCGATCGGTCGTGGATCTCCATGTGCGGCTATACTGAGCTCCATGTCATGAGCCCGTGTAGCTAATTCTTCAAAAGAACGAGGCTTAATCCCTTTGAGGATGTAAAGAAGTCCCCAGTGCATCCCTTGGATGCACATCTCAATAGCCGATGGTTCAGAAAGACGATCCTTGCAGTTAAGAGCAAGATTCCTCCACTTGTCGATATAGTCAATAACAGGTTCATCTTTCACTTGTCGTACAGCGGCAAGCTCCACCATGCTTACTGTCCTTCTGGTGCTGTAGAAGCGGTTGAGAAACTCTCGCTCCAGTTGATCCCAACTATCAATGGAACCAGACTCTAAATCGGTATACCAGTCGAACGCATTCCTTTTGAGGGAGCGAATGAACTGTTTCACCATAAAGTTTCCGTATGTGCCGGCATTGTTGCAAGTCTCGATAAAGTGGGCAACATGTTGCTTTGGATTGCCTTTTCCATCGAACTGTTGAAACTTTGGCGATTGGTATCCTGCCGAAAAGGGCATTTACTCAATGCGTTGATAGTATGACTTGGCATAGACCAAGGAAGATTGTGACACACCCCCGTACTGAGCATAAATGGTATCAGTAATCATTGCTTGTAGTTGCTGGACTGAGAGCGAAGCAATTGATACTTGGTGACTGTCCCGAGTGGGATCTCGAGAGCCGGATGCATTCTAGTTTTGTTCCTCTGCATCACGATTTCCTTGGAGAGTAAACCCCTTGTTTTGTTCTTCCGCTTCACGAGGACCTCGGAGATTGAACCGAGGGGGATTTGTCGGCCCTTGATTGGTTTCATCTGCTTGGTTATTTTGTTCCAAGCGGTTAACCAGGTCTACAATCTGGGCATCTTTATCCTCAACTGTCTTTGTTAAATTTGCAATTGTGTTAGACATTTGTGCGATCTGTTCTTCAATCGTCGCTACTTCCATCATCATGACAGACCTAATGGAGGTATGTGTCTCAAAATTTGAATGATTCTGATTTTGCACTTCTTTGAAGGCTCGACCTTGAGAAGGAGAGGTCATGGAAGATGTTGACCCTGCGCTAGACTGTGCATCGGAAGGATGACTGGATGACATACCCTCAGGCATCCTGGCCTGCGTACTCTTAGCAATTTGTGTAGTTTTGGAGATGCGTTGCTTGCGATGCTGGGAGAGGGCCCCAACCAAGTGAGAGGCGCCAGACTGCATCATATGACGTGTTGCTCGCCGATCATCGCTAGTAGCCGGTGTAGATTCAGGTGCAGAAGAGGTTGTGTTCCTCTTTCCATGGATGGCGGTGGCTGTAACAACAGTTCTCTTGGGGGCCATTGATGCTGCTCAATTGTTTGCTGACTGAAAGATGAGAGGTAGAGAGAGTCCCACCGGGCGTGCCAAAAATTTGTTGACACAAAATTTCGTGGACGAAATAATGATGAACAAAATATTTTTTAATTTTCAGTTTGGTACAACTCTCAAGAATCCTCTGATTAACAATTAGAAATTTCTAAAGTAGAAGATAAGGGCCGAGGCGTGATCTCGATCTTCTTTGAAGGTGTTGATGTAGCTTTTCCTTTCTTCTGGGCTTCGCGTTTGATCAGCTAGAAAGTGATTTTGGAGGAGAACTGGCTTCTTTGCAGCTTTGTTTTCTCCGGAATGATTTGATTTCTTTTCTTTGAAGGCTAGAGAATGCTTCTGAGTTTTCTTCTTTGGCTTCTTCTGAATTTCTCTCTGAATTTCTGAATTCCTTGGATTTCTCTGACTCTCCAAATCTCTAGCTTTTGGTCTTATTTATAGAGTTTTAGAGATAAGGATCTCAAGAATCCTACTCCATTTAGTGGTTTAAAGGATTTAAGAGATCTTGATAAGGCTTATCCATTTAGAGATAAGGATTCCAAGAGTCCATACTCAGGTTTATTATGTTGACGGATCGACCCATTTGTTGAGTGTGTGACCCATTTGAAGTTGGACTTGGGTTTATGGGCTTTCTACTTCGTGCCCCTACTCGAGCCGTAAGAGGCCCATGCCTTATCATTAGGCCCAATTTAAATGTATAGGGCTTTTAAATAATTTTAGGCTCTTTATACAATTTAACAGGTGTGTAGGGACCTTTGTGTAAAATTAAAAAATTTTAGGATTCTACAATCTCTACTGATCATAATTAATTCTGAGGAACACTATGAAATCCAAGAACTCACAAGGCTATGATTATCGCATGACTCACATGGTTTTGGTTTCAGATTTCATCATATGTGTTATTTTACGATCTTCATGCTTTGATATGTTCTAAGGATTTCTCCCTCCATGATTCGCATGCTCTATGCTATTATTGCTTATTGTTAGTAGTATGTATACGCTAAGTATTCCACCCTCAGCCGATATTTGTTATCATCGGTAGGTCCCCGGGTTCCTTTCGATTTGTGCGGGACGGAGCCTTGGGTAGAGGAAGAGTATTACGACCCGGAGTCTTCTATGGACCACTACCAGGATGATGGCCTGCTAGATAGGAGTCATGACTTTGACTTTTGTTAATTACCACAGTTAGAAATGTATGATATTTTGTTAAGTGAGAGTGGGACTTGTCCACTCCACATTTTGGATACATTCACACTTGGACCGAGAAATAGGAGTGTTTATTTATGTTTTGGCTTTCGCTATGTTAGTTATATGTTGCTTCTAGTATGTGTTTAAATCGTTTCCGTCATATAACCGACAGATTTCTGTGCGTGCCTTATGTATCATATGGAAGATATGATACGGCGGTCACGAGTCAAAGTATCCTTAACTCGTAGGGGGTATTTTAGGTTGCGACAGACTTGGTATCAGAGCTCTAGGGATCGGTTTCCCTTGGGCTAAGCGGAAGTGAGTTCTTTGAGTTAAACTTAGAACTCAGATGGACTAGGTTGTGTTAGGCTTTCTACCATGACTTAACCGGTATCAAGTGAATCCTTAGGTTGGTTTAGGATCCTAGTTTAGATGTCGTGTTTAAACTGTGCCCTTAGTCTCATCCCAGATAGGATAGCCCTGAAATTAAAGTAGAGTCACGACAATGATATATTAAAGTTAATATATCTAATAATCTAACAATTATAACAAAAAAATTGATATACATACCATTGAAAGATGAAACTTTTATACGAGTCACGACAATGATGGATTTCATATCTACTACCCTGGATATAGCTTCTACTTTGTGAGCACGGGTTTTGGGGAACCCTAAAATTAATCTCACGGGATGTAGAGTCACCAATTATTCATTCGGAAGGGATAAGTCTCCAAGAAATGTTGGATAAGGCCTTGTTCTCTGATCAAAGATCAAGGTAAGAGGTTCGGTTAAGTTCGGGGAAGGGGTTAGGTACCCCGGCACTTCCACTTATAGTGGTTCCATACTTCATAAGTTTAAGCCAAATTAAATGTCAAAGTTAAATAAATGCCTAAGAGTTTAAGTTAATACTAACCGGAAGAAAGTAAAAGCTAACTAAGGTCGAACCCGGGTTGGGTTGCCTACGTACTCACATTAGGGGTGAGATTAGACCGAACGTAGTTTTAGCACTTGAGCCCGTGCTAAGGCTAAGGGATATGTGTGTGTGCACCAAAGGTGGCTAATGGGCCTAATCCAGTAGATTAGGGTTTTGCTTTACCGGGGTTGGTCAATGTGTAAAGTAAGGACCCGATAGGCCGAGGGGTAGTCCGGTAGACTAGGATGTAGGCTCGGTAGGCCAAGGATGAAGCCCAGAGGCAAAGGGGTGTGTTAACCTAGGGTTAGGGTTGCTAACCGGGGATAAAAGGGAGTTAAGCATGGTTAAGGGTGTTGACCATGGTTAAAAAGTCCAAGAAGTTGATTTTTTGGTCTTGTATTTTTCTAGATTTTTTAGGATTTTTCCAAATTTTTGTGGGGTTAAGTGGTGCTTAACCATGGTTAAAAGTTAATCGGAGGTCATTTTAACCATGGTTAAGGATCAAGGTTAGTCAAAAGTGGGCCCAGAAGGTGTGGTAGGGCCTAGAATGGCCTCTTACTAGATCTGGGCCCTGCATAAAGCCCGAGATCAAAATTTTATAGAATGGAGGTAATCGGATTACCTCTATTACAATAACTTTTTAACCCTAGTTTGTGAGGGTTTAATTGGGGTTAGGGTTCACCCCTGGGGAAAATAAAAGCATGGTCAGGTAGCCTGAAGTCCAGGCTATCAAATGGGCCTGGTCTCAGCCCAAAATCAGATCAGCTGTGGGCGCTACAGGGGCCCAAAGTCAGCAAAAAACACAGTCTTATCTGTTGGTAATCCTATTACCGATAGCAAGAACAGTTTGTAAGCCAAAGTTTGGGGCCTTGCTAACCATGGTTAGGCATGGCCCCTGAGTTTGAAATTTTGCAGGAGTGTAGAGGAGACTCAGGGTTTTCAAATGGGCCTGGTGTGGGCCCGTCCGGATGGGGTATGTGGCCCCACAGGGGCCCAAAGTTGCTGTCTAAAAACACCAATACTATCGGTAATGAGATTACAGACAGTATGTTAACCCAACTTGGAGGCCCTGTTAACCAGGGTTAGACCATGAGTTAGAGTTTGAAATTTTGCAGGGAATCGGTCAAGGGTCTGAGGTACCTAAACCTGGCCTTGGAACTGACCAAGGTTTAGCTTAACTAAAGTTAACGAGCCAAACACAGAAGGTGCACATAGGGTCGGTAATGGTGTTACCGACCACTAGCAGTTTTTTTAAGAAAATCGGTTTTCCCCCACTAGCCTTGAACCAACAGAGTTCTAAGGGTTCCCTCATGGATTGAGGAACCCCTAGACCCTATGGGGAGTGTCCATGCAGGTTAGGGGGTGTTACACCCGAGCTAAATGCCTCGAGGGGGTTCTCCACGCCTATAGTGGAGGCAGGAGAGCCCTGTCCTAGGCTACAGTGGTTATAGGGATTAAAAAAAAACAAAGAGGGACCCCCCTGGAGTAGGACCAGGAGGTCTCACAAGGATTTTTGCAAAAGGAAACAAGGTAGGAGTGACCCTACCCTTCAACGATGGCTACAGGCGATGGTGGAGCTGCTGCGGATTGGTGCACGGGCTACAAGTGGTGCTGGGAGTGTGGTGAACTTGGGGTAGGCCTAGTGAGGCTACTAGGGAGTCCAAGATGCTTTGAGGAGGTCGGTTTTAGGTCTAGCAGAGGTTGGAGGGGTTTTAATAGAGTTTGGACGTGAAAAACCGGGTGTGTTGAACCATGGGGGATGGTTGTAGTTTTGTAGAGCAAAGGGGAGAGGCTCAGGGGCAGGTTGGGCAATAGCAGAGGCATGGGGGACCAATAGTGGAGGACCAAAGGTGGCAGGAAGGGCGCTGATATGCTGGTTCTGCAAAAACTCAGAGTGGTGGTAATCGAATTACCGTCACTATGAAAAAAGGGTTTTGTGAGGGTGTCGGTGAAGTGATTACCAACACCCTGGGCTTTTTCTTCTTTGGGCTAAACCCTCGCACACTTGGGTCGAATATGAGATAAGATTTGCCTCTTTGAGGACTTCCCACCTATTTTCGAACTTGAGGGTGTGTGGCCCCCACCCTAGTGGACCCCTAAGGTTGGTGGGCACTAGTTTGGGCCCACAAAGGCCTAGGCTTATGGATTTTCATGGTTTTGGATTGTAAACGGGCCTTGAGCCCATGAGGGCTTAAACCTAGGTTTGGTTAGGGTTTAGGCTAGGGCTAGGTCTAGGGCATGTCTAGGGTTAGTTCTAGGGTTTTGCTAGGGCTCACCTAGGGTTTGGACTAGGTTTTTGGTATACCAATTGTAATGGGCTTTGAGCCCAAAGGTTTCGGCTCTAGGTTTTTTTGGGTTTAGGATCTTCCTAGGGTTGGTTTAGGGTTAGCGTAGGGTTTAGGCTAAGGTTTAATGGTATTCTAATGGTAAAGGGCTTTGAGCCCAAGGTTTAGGTCCTAGGGTTAGGGTTTTAGGGTTTAGGGCCTAACTAGGGTTTGGTCTAGGGTTACACTAGTGCTCACCTAGGGTTTAGGTCCTAGGGTCCGAGGGTATACCTAGGGTTTAGGCTCATGAATAGGAATGACCATGGTTAATTGCCAGTTAACCCTAGTTACACAGGGTGTAAAAATTGGGTGCTTGTAGCTGCCCCTCTTTACCGGAGAGTGTCAGGATGACAGTTTAACGGTAAAGACTGGAATCATCTTATTTTTATATCGAGATGGATGATGAGATGCATGCAAGCTGTGCATATGATGAGTGCGGTGAAGTTATGAAGACTATTGATAGGGGATAGCAAGTAGTTGCGGATGAGAGATAGATGTAGGGATGGTGTGGCCTGGAGGGGCTGGCCGAAAGCAAGGTGTCGCTCGGAAGTGGCGAGGGGATTGATCGAAACGGTGTTTCTCGGAGGATATTAACCAAGTCAGTCGGGAGACACACGGGGTGTCAGGAACACACGAGGTGTTGGACATGCGAGGTGTCGGCATATTGACTTGACATCAATGGAGACCTGGGATGTCAAGAACACACGGGGTGTCGAAAAGGAGGACATGCAGTGAGTGCCGACATGTTGATAAGGTGTGTTTTGTCGAAAGAGACTCAGATGTCAAGATCACACGGGGGTGTTTGTAGGGTACATGCTGTGAGTGTCGATAAGATATGTTTTTGTCGATGGAGACTCGTATGATTGTGGACATGCAAGGTGTTGGTATATTGACTCGGCGTCAATGGAGACCTGAGATGTTGAGAATGTACGGGGACGTCTCTGAGGGGACATGCGGTGAGTGTCGGCAGGTTGACTTGGTGTCAATAGAGACGCTATGATGTTAAAGACACACAAGGGTGTCAAAAGAGAGGTGTGCGCTGTACATATTATAGCAAGTGTCAAATGAATCACTAATACAAGTACAATGCCACTACTATGATACAAACACTTATCTCACCAAATAAAAATCTATAATCGAAGAAGTTTTATACATACAATTAATTTGAAAACATATACTATTATGTAACAAATAGTTTATAATCAATGAATGTCATCAATGAAAGAGAATAGTACAAAACTTACCTTCAAATACCATCACATGCTAACGATGATTAACGAGTGCAAGTACTACTTGATATACAACATTTGGAGTTCGTGTATTTTCTGATATGTCATCTGTGATTGGTTTAATGAGAACTTTTATAGTGGTTTCTATTTTTACTCTAGATAGCCCAACATATAGTTGACCATGCAAAAAAACAGGCTGAGGAAGGTCAATACCCACATGCTCTAGTGTTTGCCCTTATGCTTTATTGATTATCATTGCAAAACTCAAACGAATTGGAAATTGTTTTCTTTTGAACATAAATGGGTATCTATCATTCTTAGCTGGCTGAAGTGGAATTCTTGGTTAGAAAACTATTTTTCCTTGATAGTGACCAACAACTATTTCTGCATTAATGACATTTGGTGTAAAACTTCGACATACTAAACATGTTCCATTGCATAGTTCAGCAGGTGGATCAATATTTCGTAATAATATTACTGGACAATTCAACTTTAAAATTAATTCATGAGGAGGTAGTCCATTTAGCGTTAAGCTATTGAGAAAATCTTCTTGTTGAGCATGCTCTGAATCATCTATCGACGAATTGAAGTTGTAATACTTGATGGGACTTCCCGGAAAATGATCTATTAGTAAATCATTGATTTTATCAATAAAATCATTTTTGGGAATTAATATTGCCCGATTTGCCATAAACTCTAAATTATATGCATTGTTTTATATATTCGAAAAAACCTCTTCTATCAACTCGGTTCTTGATGTGATGTCATCTTTGTAAGGAAGGAGCATACAACTTGGAATTCTTATCTTGTTGTCCTCAATGGTTTCTTTTGTTCCATTTCCAACACATAGAAGGAAATTAGTAAATGATGGGTTAAACTTCGCTCTCATATTCTCGATTAGTTTGATTTTTTCTAATACGGGCCATAATTTTGATGAAACTAAACTTGAATCAATTGCTTCATGTTTATTTGTTCTTGGAACAACCGGAAGCACTTGTCGAAAGCCTCCTCCAAATACAATAACTTTTCCTCTAAATGACAGGTCACATTCAGTTATGTCTTGTAACATTTGATTGAATGCTTCAATTGTCTGTCGTTTTGTCATTGATGCGGCATCCCATATAATTAACTTTGTAATTCGAAGCAATTAAGTAATACTACTTTGTTTGCTTACATTACAAGTAGTCATGTCTTCAATATTAATTGGAATTTTAAAACGTGAATATGCTGTTCGACCACCCGACATTATCGATCCAGCTACTCCAGATGTTGCAGTAGCGAGAGCTATTAATCTTTTCGTTCTTAATGTACTTAATAAAGCTCGATACAAGTATGTCTTACCAGTTCGACCAGGACCATATCGATAAAAAATACTTCATGCTCTGTGGTAAATATTCTTTCTAATATTATATCATATGCTCGCTTTGTTCTTGATTCAATGTAGATATTGCAAGTAGATCATACTCAGAGACAGGTATATTCAATTCCTCTTCAACTTCTCTTGAATACATTTCTTCTTGATCATACTCAATATTTATATTAGGTAGAGCAAAGTCGTTGATGTTCTTCCCCATCAATTGAAGAACAGAGTTGATGTTTGCTAATACTTTGACTCGTATTGTATGAGCAAAAAAAATTGTAGAATTTTTATAGTCTTCAGACATTGCATCCTCAAAATTTCCCCACAGTGCTCGAGGATTGCTCGGGTTACAATAAACTAAAATTGTAGCAAATAAATGACGCAGACTGTGTGGCATTTGATATTGTGATGCTTCTTTCAAGCATTCTTCTAAGCTGTTGTCAGATTCCAATAACCCATGTAGTAATCCAACCTCACGAAATGATGATGTCTGAATTCCATTAACAATTTTTTAACTTTGAAATGATGTTGGTCCCCTAATATGATTGAGCAATAAATGCAAGTAGTATCTTTCACCCTCAACTGGATTTGTTGTCACAATTCTACCAATTGCATCTTTTCGCTTTCTTTCGCTCCAATATCTTTTATCATCATATCACACGAAATGCTCAGGAAATTCTTTATAAAGGTATTTTCGTGCTTCTGCATTGCTTTGGTTCATACGAAAGATCTCTGTCAACATTGACTTTGATGCACGGTCACTGGAAATCACGTGGAGAAAGTCATCTTGTTTCTTAAATCTCATAAGTTGTTTGTCCTCAAGGTGCAATTGCAAACTCTTCACAGATGGATAAATTTCATTCAACAAAAATCTATAGATTCTCCATGTAGCTTCTGGAGGTGAAATCTATCTTGTTGTTTGAAATTGTTCGATTTCATCAATATTAGAAGAATTTTCCTCCGCAACAATATGAAAAGCAACTCGATCATGGCCTTTATAAATGTACTTATACAAATATTTGACTGCCTTGATTGTGGAGCAAATTTCAACATTCATATCACAGTTGAATTTTGCTAGCAAGTATGGATTATAGGGTATGACCCATTGATTGTCTAAATATGCACCTCGAACTTTGACTTGTTCACCTGTGTTGCGTCGTCTATAAATGGGGTAAGATTTCCTTCCTTGACTCGTAAAAGAAAAAAATTCTTTAGGGTAATGGTTTTTGCAATGACCTTCTTTTCTCATGCATACATTGTTTGGATTCAAGTCACCACATGGTCCATGCATCATATGTTTGACAACTGCTGTATGTAAATGTGAGTATTTATTTGTATCAGGCAGTTCAGCATATACAAATCTGTCGTACACATCTGACACATTGATTTTATACTTTGGCTCTAATATGATTAAAAAATGAGCATGTGGAAGTCCTCTATTTTGAAATTCAATAACATATACATATGCGGCAACTGGTCCAAATATTTGTTTCTTGAACAATTCATCTTTTAATTCCTCTAATTTTGCTCTAAATACCCAGGTGATCAAGTCCGGCCTATTATGTGCTTCCTCATATGATTGCAATTCTTCTTTAATCTCTGGCCATGAAGGATTACATGTCATTGTTAAAAAAATATCAAGCTTTCCAAAACGTTGGACCAATGCAATTGCATCTATGTATCGGCACCGCATGTCTCTTGGTCCACCTATAAATGATGCTGGCAAAACAATTCGACGACCTACCTTGACAGCACGATTTTCTCCTATTGCAATGCTATCAACAATACCTTGATATAAATCTGCTCGAATTTCATCTTGTCAATATTGAAAGTAGTCCAACTGAGATGTCTCTAACTTGATACACATAACCACAACGTACTATTACAAAAGACGGCCCGAGCGTAATAGCATTGAACTCGTGCTTGATCGTATTTGTAATTTGTAACAATAGTACTCACGATAGGAAACAATTGATCTTTTATTACCTTTGTTTTGCAGCACTGGAAAAATAAATATATATATATAATAAAAAAAATATGTTATTATATGTTTGATAGATATAATAATTTAGTGTAAATAAGGTCATAATCATGTCATAAATACCTTGTTTTTCTTAATGAAAACTATTATCTATTGATGTCAACTCTGAAGGGTCAATAGATATTTGTTCTTGACAATATCTTCTCCTATTTGTTCGATCAATTCTTCGAATGCCTTCGTGTCAGCCCCTATCTCCATATGGAAATAACAATGGATATTGTAATGGATCATAACATCCAAAGTAGTATTTTACTTTATGACTATATCCTAAATGACTGTAGACAACGATATCATGTTCAGCACGCTCACCAAAATTGTTATTTTCGATCTATATCACTGCCACTTGAGATTTGATGGAGTATTATACACTCTTTGATCTAACCCAGTGCCACTCTTGATAAGAATCTGATGACTTACCAATGTGGGCATGTTGTGAAGAGTTCAAAAAAATGAACAATATGGATTGATTGACATGATATCGATGAGCTTTTGGATGATGCTTGAATTAAGATTTGATGATCTTTGCATCCGATTCTCAACTTCATGCTCAGTATCATAAAAATATAACTGTAAATGAAAATGACAACCATCTGTTGGTATTACCTCATTAATGTAATGATACACCTGACTTTGTACCTTAAATGTATAGACACCTTTATCTCTTTTGCAAAGACTTTGCCATATTTAACACCAAGAGATGTGAATGCAAAAGTGTTGTTGTATGTACGGATGTATCTTCTGAATTCATATGCATCTTTCGAATTTGAGTTAAATAATGTATGAAGTTCTTCTGGGACATCATTTGAAACCAATGAAACTTTTCCATCAGAGCAACAAAAGTCTGTAGGCTCATGATAAAAATTTTTTGCACCGCAATACTAACACATTGGTCTAGACGGTTAAACACTCGCCTGTTGAGCTATATTTTGAAGAATGATGTCTATATATGTGAAGCTATGGTGGCTTTTATCTGCAACACATAAAATTTGAAATATTAGTTATCATTTGAATTTTTAATGCTTATTGGAGGAAATAATAGGTGATTGTACCTTTTTTGGCCTTTTTATGCACTCTTGAGCTATTTGATTTTGTTGTCTCTTTCTATATAGATTTTGTCACGTAATTAATGTCACTATTACTATGTTATTTATATGATACTAATTTAAATCTTTTATGTAGGTACATGTTGAAATTTATATAAATGTGTACATACCTTGCAATTCTTGCCGATGTACCCCTTCAGATGAAGCAAATCGATGAGAGGACTTTGATGTGGACCCTATTACAAGTAATTAAGATTTTTGATGTTTCTATGCTACTATACATTTTTATTCTACTTAATTACTAATATGAATGTAAAATTTCTTACCAACTTCATAAGAACTATAGACCGTAAGTGATTGTTTGCCTTTATTTGACATTGAGGATTCAACTTGATTTTCTACAATAATAGGCATAGTAAAGATGAAATAGTTCATAAAATCGAAGGTAATTTTTATGAGAAAACGATATTACTTCTTACCATTTTCTTGCCAAATATTATTGTTTGGGGGCAGTGTCTTCATTTGTAGCACATTCAATTGTTTCTTCCTTCTATTAGCATATCTTTTTTTCCTTCGTAACTCGTCTTTTTTCTCTTCACTTAATGTAGCATAATATTTTCTAAAGTACTCTCTTCGACTTTTCTTCTTATCCATTTATATATCTACTATGTAATTTATGTAATAAACAAAACAAATTAAATCAATGCTATGCTAATAAATAAAAAAACAACACATGCAGAAATATTTAAAATTATTAATATCACTTGAAACATAGTAAAGAGATAAGTGGAAAAAAAATAAAATAATTAAACTAAATATATGAAAACAACTTGCAGAAAATGTGTTGTTCTCAAGTGTATTGGGAAAGTCGTCTTATGTGTCTCAACTTCTGTGTTTTTGGGAGGGATGGATTTCCTACTAAAGTAAATTCTATGGTATTTGAGACTATCTCCTTTTTGGGCTACCTCCCAGCATATCCTCTTCTAAGAGTAACTATAATTAGTTTTTGAGGGGGTTAGATTATTTAAAGTCATAGGTTGGATATTATAATTCACACACCAAAGGTTTCTTATCTACAATGTGCTCTTGAACATTGCAGGTAAATGGTAATAATGTATGTGAGCAAAGATGATGGCTCCAGAGGTGGAGGCACCACTAACACAGTGGACTATCTAGAAGAAGTGATTGTGTTTTCCTATATAAAGTTCTGGATATGCATGCTTTGACAGCTAGTTGTCCTTAGTGAGAATACATACATGTGTATACATACATAAAGTACATGGAGATCTCCTTGATCCTTGGCTATTTATATCAGTAGTTGATGATTGAGCTCTAGAGCTAGTAGACCGATAAGAGTCGTTCCATTAAAAAACTTTCAAGAGAAATTTAAATAACATATTCAATGTCTTTTGAAGCTATTTCCTATCCATGAGTTGTAAAATGGTATAAAACTGATGCATAGGTAGTTTGGCAGTACTGCATAAAGGTGTGAAATATTTATTTTACCATATATATATATTCAAAATTGCTTCTCTTAGTTTCTTTGAAGGATTAATATTGATCGAGGCACCAATATTTTCTTCTAATGCTAACTGCTAAGTTAATCAGAAGTCAATAATCCTGATATATATTTTGCTAGTAATACTATTATTTTTTACTGTAATAATAATTGCTAATTCAAAACAATCAATTGGTATAGTTGAAAGGAAAAACAAAAGCACTCTAACTTCTAATCCCAGTACAGTATGACCAATAGCCTACCTGTTGTAGTCTAATGGGCTACAATAGGGCTGTAGCCCATTTGCTCTCCAAAACATGGGTTTCAGAGTGTTTATGCAAAAGAGCAATAGTCCCCTCGTCGGCCCAAGGAGGGGACTATTCGTCCTCGCTCTCACATTGCCGGCCCTTCAACTCCCATTAACTCGGGTTAGTTTTTCTTATCCCTTTAGTTATAATTTATTTTATTTTATTTTTCTAAAAAATTAAGGGTAAATGGGTGAACTTTAAGGGTGGATGAATCTTAACCACAGTTAAACGGGGTTAGATGGGGGACACATGGCAAGAAAATGGAGCCGAGACATCCCTCCTCGCATCACAGACCGAGGAGGTGACTATTTTCCTATGCAAAACGCGTGTTTTCTTGAAAAAGAAGAATACATGCATTCTACTGAAGAAAATGTGGCTGGCATTACCCAATATAAATTGTTATGAACAAAAACATCCGTAAGATTACTTTAATATATTTTTTAAATCCATGAAAAAAGAAGTGTTTTGTGGAAAATCGGTGGCAATCCTCTTGTAATTATTGAGAGAAATCTTTGTTCTCAATATTCAGCAGGTGACCCCTTCACGCGTGCTCACGTCCTCCCTTAAATGGTGTTTGCAGCAACAATAGCTACAAAGATCCAAGTGAAATTGAAAAATCCAGTGGGGGAGGCAAAAGGAGAGTTGATTTGCACAGTTGATGAATACGAGGTGTTGGTTACTTGGTTCTAGGCCTTGTCTATAAAGTTCAGTCCAACTTAAAATGGTTTCTGTATGATAACAAAGTTCAGGATCTGCATTGACTGCTAGTTGGCCTTAGTGAGAATAGACTGTCCTTAGGGAGAATAGAGTCCTAAGCAGACCCTGGGTCCGTTTTCCATTTCCGGTGAGAATACATATGAATGCATGCATCATGCATGCATTACTTGTGATGCATGCATAACTTTTCTCAGGAAACATCATAGTTTAATTGGATGGTTATCTTCACCACAATTTTAGTGTAATAGGTTGGATCATAGCCTATTATTATCTACAAAAGAAGATTTCAAGGAATAACAACTGCATTCAAGATATATATTTGTTATGACCAAATTGCATGCAATAACAAAAAAAAAAAAAGGACCTGTTCAAAGCAACATACTGAGGTTACTAAAATCTACACTCACTTCATCGGAAAAGAGATTTCACTATACTTTGAACACCCTTGAATGCTGATAAGTAAAGGGAATGGAGAGTTACAAGAACATTATAGCACTGTAGCACTTGGTAAGGGGAATGGAGAGTGACGAGAAACCTGTAGCACTTGTTTGAGGCTGGTGTTTAGAGCATTTGTTTGTGATGAGAAGTGAGAGGGATGGAGAGAGAAAGTAATATAATAGAGAGGATAGTAAAACCAAAGTATGAGCCCACAGATTTGCTAACCGTGAGTTATTTTTTATATTAAAAAAATAATAATAAATACTCTGTCTAACCATTAAATCACTGTCTATGTCATTATGCTTTTGAGATGGATTAAAAACACATATTCTAATTGCTTAAGAAAAACAAAGAATAATAAAAAATTCAGACTTTGATTGGTCTACTGGGTTGTAAATGCTCTGTCTAACCATTAAATCACTCTCTATGTCATTATGGTTTTGAGAGGGATTAAAAACATTGTCTATGTCATTATTCTAATTGCCGGTTAAGAAAAACAAAGAATAATAAAAAATTCAGACTTTGATTCGTCTACTGGGTTGGGGGTACGTGAGCCCGAAGTAAAAAAAATAAAATAAAATTCTGAGATAGTCCTAACCATAGATTACGTTCACACTTGATTGCTCTCGTCAGAAATTGAAACATATTAACATGTTAAAACAGGTATACGTCATAGGTAATAGGTTCAGATACAAAAAACAAAATTAACACTTGATTGCTCTGCTGGACTGTAAGAAATCTGAAACACATTGCTATGTTAGACATGCAAATGTATATGTGATTCTATGGATTCAAAAGGATATTTTTGGAAAAGAAAAAGTTGTACAACATGTACCTTCAATCTTCTTTTTGTAATAGGTTATAGATAATGCAGTTTATAATGATGCAGTTAAACCAAAAAAATGATGTGGTTTATAAAGGACTAGAAATTTGAAGAGATAATCAATTGTACTTTACTTGAAAAAGCAAAATGAATAATATGATATCTGTGAATAATAATGTAATCTTGATTAATAGTGTTGAAGATTTCATAGTCATATATATATATATATATATGTGTGTGTGTGTGTGTATTTATATATGCGCAGTGATTAGCCCGCCCACCACGCATTTGACTATGTAGTCAAATGTTATGTCCATGTGTCCCTTTTAACACCTCTTTAACGATGGCTAAGTTTAAGAAAATTAAGGTAAATTTTTCTTTCTATAAAACCAAGATTAGAATACTTAATCTTAAGAGTGGGTGAATCTTAACCACAGTTAATAGGTGTTAAAAAGGAGGCATGGATCAATGAGGACCGCACATTTCACTACATAATGGAATGCGACTGTAAGTTAAACAGTATCCCTTTATATTTTGTACCAACGTCGAGCTTGATAAGCTAGTCTTGTTATGCGGATTTCTTATTTTGTTAAACTTCTTCATTTGCCAAATGTAATCCCTTCCAAAATTTTCACCAGACATTATTTGTGCCCTGTAGAATAAGAAATTTCAAGTAATCTATTTATGCTATAGTAATATGTTGAATTGATAAGATAAATTTTTGTCAATTATATTAACATTGCAAGAGGCTCAAGTTGTCACATTTCCAGTTTGAAAGAAAAAATAGAAAAGCCAATAGGTCCCATGCATTTTAAGTAACCATCTAAAGAATTAGTAAAAAAAGAGTACACAAAATTTTCATGCTTCGGCATAGTAGCCTACGTGCACAGGAGAAGAGAGGAGGGATCGATCTATTCATTGTGTCTCAATGGAGATCACACCGAAGAATAAAATTAGTTACATGTGAAAATAGAGAGAGACGTGATTAAGAAGGTGTTGCCCAAATAATTGACCCTAGAGGGGGGGGGGGGTGAATAGGGTCTTGGCAAATTAAAATTTTCTTCCTAATCTCTTAAGCGGAATTTTAATTAATCTAATAACAAGGGAATGAAATTCTAGCAATTCTATAATCAATGCAACAGTAAATAAAGAGGATGGAAGAAGAGAGCAAACACAAGATATGTTATTGAGGTTCAGCCTTCCTGCCTACGTCCCCACCTCAAGCTACCGACTTGAGGATTCAACACGATCCACTAATTGCACGATCTTCTTCACGGGTGAAGACCAAAGCTTACACTTGCAAGAGAATCCCTCTCTTGACTTCCTTTACAATGAAGCTTTAACTTTAAGGACAAGACTTACTCTATAACGACCCATAAATTTTATATAATAAAATTATTCATTTATGGGTCCTTAATTGAGATTAATTAGTTAAGACTGTCGGTGGATTCAGGAGATATTGCTTTATCCTGTCAAAGACCTATTGATATTCTGCTGTTCAGACTGTCGGTGTGTTCTTTCGGAGAAACTTGAAGATCGGCTCACAGATCGGAGTTAGCTGAGAGATGAACCGACTGATGTACTGAATTCTGCCTAGGAAACCATGGATTTCCTTCTCAGTCTCGGGTGCCGGCATTTCAATGATAACTCTGGCTTTAGCTGGATCGATCTCAATGCCTCTTTTGCTGACTATGAAGCCAAGGAGTTTTCCTGATGAGGCTCCAAAGACACACTTGGCTGGATTTAGTCTTAGGCCATACTCACGGAGTCTGTTGTAGAGTCTCTTCAAGTCTTCAGGGTGTTGCTTAGTAGTAGGAGACTTGATGATCATGTCGTCTACATAGATTTTAGTGGACTTGTGCATCATGTCGTGTAATAGGACCGTCATGGCTCTCTGGTAGGTGGCCCCTGCGTTCTTGAGTCTGAAGGGCATGGCCTTGTAGCAGAATGTGCCCCAAGGTGTGATAAATGAGGTTTTCTCCATGTCTTCTTTTGCCATCCTGATCTGGTTGTATCCAGAGCAACCATCCATTAATGAGAGGGTCTCGTGCCTAGTAGTATTGTCGACCAGAACGTCAATGTGTGGGAGAGAAAAGTTGTCTTTGGGGCTTGCCCTGTTTAAATTCCGGTAGTCAATACACATGCGGACCTTGCCGTCCTTCTTGGGTATCGGTATGATGTTGGCTAACCACTCAGGGTAGTTTGCAACTGCTAGAAAGCCTGTGCTGATCTGCTTTTAAACTTCTTCCTTGACCTTTTGTGACCATTCGGGTCTCATCCGTCTCAGTTTCTGCTTCATTGGTTTGACGTTGGGGTTCAAGGGCAGTCTGTGTACCACCAATGTTGGGTCTATGCCTGGCATGTCAGCATATGACCAGGCGAAGACGTCACTGTAGCTTCTCAGGAAACTGATCATGTCTACTCTCTGCTGAGGGTTCATGCTTGTGCCGATTCTGACTAGCCGGGGGTTCTCCGTGGATCCCAGATTGACTGTGTCAGTGTCCTCCTTGTTAGATTGCAGAAGTCCTTCGCTGTGCTCCAGGAGGTCCAGAATTTCTTGAGGTGGTTCCTCTTCCTGTTCTGAGTCATACTCTGCTTCGGAGAATTCAAGGAGGGTTTCAGGGGTAGCCCTGTCAGAGATAATTTCCTGGCAAATCAATTAGCTTCAGTTTAGAATGCTTTGATGATGATGATTTGTTAGCTTCAGGACACTAGGCCTTCCAGGGGAAGAGTCCGTGTGATTTCATCATCAGCCGATATGTAATGTTTTTTTGAAAAAATGATTTTTGAGTCAAAACAATCTGATTTTCATTAGCAAAATGACTTGTTACAAAAAAACTCAGAAACAAAAAAGAGGCCGACAGTGGCCTGACTTTTAGATTTTATAAATGGGAGCAAAAGAGAGGTAGATGAAGGAGAAGGATGATGCTGGTTCACTGAATCTCGAGCCAACCTGTCTTGCACTGTGCTTGCCCCAGCCCTGGCTGGCCTCGATGGTGA
The DNA here is from genome assembly GCA_015143295.1 of Tetracentron sinense. NCBI lineage: Eukaryota > Viridiplantae > Streptophyta > Magnoliopsida > Trochodendrales > Trochodendraceae > Tetracentron > Tetracentron sinense. The sequence goes on from CM026567.1 coordinate 18,020,217, forward strand.
GAGCCTTAGTCCACCGATAGATTAGTGGCTGGTAACTAGATGACGCTTTTGCGCTGCTGGAGAGGGTGCAGACCTGCTCTCCCGCTGGATATTCTACTTCAGTAGCATCTTCGACAGTCAGCTCGTCGAACATCTAAGCCATGGTGAATACTTCTGGATCTGGAATCCTTGAAGACTCGTCACTGGGCTGGGGTATGAAGGCAATGGGTACAACAGAGGTTTTCGGGTAGGTTTCGAAGATTCCCACAGGGAAGGTTACAGAGATGTGTGGTCGGGGTTCAGGTTTCGCCGACTGTCTACTCTTCCTAATCAGCTTAGAAAGGTAGTCTTCATACCTGGGCTTATACCTCAAACCAAAGGGAGGTGTATAGCGAGGAGGCGTGTATCTTTTCTTCATGCCCTGATTCTTGGCACCGAGACCATTTTCGGGCTGATAGTTCATTTTGGCTATTATTCTGACAAATGGTGGCACTGCTTGCTTGCTTTGCTATTCTACCTGGGCGATAGAACTAACCTACTCGAACTGGAATGTCATGAAAGCAGTGCCTCGCCCCAGCTCTTGGACATCTCCAATTGAACTTGCTAACTCTTTAGACAGAATGACAATCAGACGGTCATCCTGGATGAACTTGATTCTTTGATGCAAAGAGGAGGGAATAGCCCCGGCCACATGGATCCATGGCCTCCCTAGGAGCAGAGTGAACGAGGCTGGCACGTTCACAACCTGAAAGTTTGTTGAGAACTGGGCAGGCCCAACCCTGATGGTTAGGTCGATGTCACCCAGGTTTTGTCTGGTTGTATTGTCAAAGGCCCTGATGATCATGGGTCTCTTCTTCACTTGATTGAGGTCCAAACCCAGGTTTTACAGTGTGGAGAGTGTGCAAACGTTCAGGCCGGAGCCATTGTCGATGAGTACTGATGATAATGTTCTGTCCATGCACTGAACTGCAATGTACAAAGCCCGGATATGGTCCCTATCGCTGTCTGATATCTCCTCTTCTGTAAAGGAGATGACTTTGGGTTCAAGGATCTGCCCTACCATTTGCCCCAGTTTCTCGGGCGTTATGTCTGGTGTTACATAGGCATTGCCGAATACTTGAAGCAGTTGCTTCCTATGGTGCTCTGAAGTGAGAAGAAGACCCAAGATGGATATCTGTACTGGGACCCTGCTCAATGGTTGAGTGATATTGAACTCTTCTGCTTTTTCTAGGATTTTCAATAAAACTGCTGAATCGGTTGCTTCCTTCTGTGGGTCTGACATCCCTGCTTTCTCTTTCTCTACACTCTTTACCTTTGCCAGCTCAGCTACAGGAGGTTGATATACCCGGCCAGATCTGGTTAGGTTGGCTATGCTCTCGCTCTCAAGGATGGAAGAGCGGGGAGCGGGTACTCGGTTAAGGTTGAAGGGAGGCTTTGGGATGTAAGGGATCTGGACAGGGCCTGAAGAGGTTAAGGCTTGAGCTGGTGCTGTGGGCTAATTTGCTGGGCAAGGAATGGTGTAGACGATCTGTTCGGGGACAGGTATCTGGGTTGGAGGCTGGATAGTTTGTATGTTTGACTGGGGGAAGGGGATTACGACAGGTAATCGGTAAGAGGGCCTGATGATGTTGTCATTCACTGCGGGTGTGCTGGGTCCTGGCTACCCTGCCCCAGTGTCACGACTATTTGTCCAGCAATGTTTACATGGCCTTGGTGGTGGCACTATTTTATGTGTCTTTTTATCTATTGTAAAAGGGTAGTTTAGTTGCCAAAGTCTTAGTGGCATTTTTGTAATAAGGGAGTATGACTCCACCAGCACATAGGATGTTTCCTTCTGCCAACTGGTAAAAGGTTTATATTCCACCTTATAGGGGAGGTGGTAGTTCACTTGAGTGGGTTTTCTTTGCACCATCTTTGATCACCTGCTCCCCTAGTGTCTTTTATTTCCAGTACTTGTATAGTGTCTTGTAACCTTTCCCTTTATGTAATAATATTGATCTTTGCTTCTTTCTTGTGCATTATGGTGTGCTTTACTCTTGTTTCTTAGGTAACTGTTTGAATAGGCTGACTTGATCAACGGATTGATCAAGTGCCGCACGGGATTTACCTGACAACGTAAATTGCCCGTGATAGTTGGTATCAGAGTAAGGTCGTGACCGTGTATTCAAGGCTAGAAGACATGGCACAGGGGACAGGAGCGCGCACTAACAAGGATCGTCTGGATGATTTGGGAGCCTAGACAGCACAGATTGATGGGATGTTGCATACCTTGGTGCATATGGATGACCGAGTAAGCAACATGGAACAAGGACACCAGGAATTGGTCGGATCAGTAGAGACCTTGACCGAGGACGTGAAGGGGACAGTGGATGCTCTCCAGGCCAAGATTGAGGAGATCTTAAATCGGTTGAATGTGCTTACCATGGCAGTTGGTTCGAACCCTCAGGGCCCTAATGAGGCGTATAGTCGGGTGAAGGTGCCAGAGCCTCGCTCGTACAGTGGTGCGAGAGATGCAAAAGAGCTTGAGAATTTCTCGTTCAACATGGTACAGTACTTCTGAGCCGTGAGACAGGAATCAGAGGAAGCCAAGGTCTCAATAGCAACAATGTATCTATCGGGTGATGCCAAGTTATGGTGGCGTACACGATATGATGACATTCAGAATGGGAGATGCATCGTGGATACTTGAGCGGACTTGAAGCGGGAGTTAAAAGCCCAATTCTTGCCCGAGAAAGTAGAGTACATCGTTAGGAGGAACTTGCGACAGTTGCATCAGACAAGCACGGTGCGTGAATTAGTGAAGCGGTTCTCGGCCCTCATGCTAGACATCAAAGACATGTCTGAGAAAGACAAGATGTTCTACTTCATGGAGGATTGAAACCTTGGGCACAGACCGAATTGCAGAGGCAACGTGTTCAAGACTTAGCTTCAGCACAAGCAGCAGCAGAGCGTTTGAATGACTACTCCCTAAATGACCCTAACAAGAAGAAGGTGACCTCAACCCACACTAGCCACAATAAATCTTCTCGACCATCGAATGGGAAGAAGTAGGGCAATGGCAAGTCTAGGTCGAGAAAATAAGCTTCAACATCAAAGAGTTTGGGTTCCAAGCCGATGCAGTGCTTTTTTTGTGGTGGACCGCACCGAGTAGCAGTTTATCCACAGAAACAAGCCCTCAATGCCCTACAGGCATTAGTGAGTGACTTGGCCATGCATGAGGAGCTATCCGAGAGTGATGATGATGAGGAAGAGCAGCCTAGGATGGGAGCCATCAGGTTGCTCAGTGCTCTTAAGACTCAGGGTGATGAGAAGGCGCCACAGTCAAAAGGGCTCATGTTCGTTGATTTGAAAATCAATGGGAAGGCCACTCGTGCCATGGTGGATACGGGGGCCACACACAACTTTGTTACGGAAGGAGAAGCTAAGCGACTTGGATTGAAGCTAGAGAAAGATTCAAGTCGCATCAAAGTCGTGAACTCAGCAGTGAAGCCTATTCACGGGGTAGGCAAGGGGGTGCCTATTGAAGTGGGAGCTTGGTCAGGAAAGACCAACCTGACAGCGATTCCCATAGATGTCTTCCAGGTCATTGTGGGGATGGAGTTCTTACAGGAATCTAAGGCCGTGCCAATGCCATACCTGCGATCGCTGTGCATCTTTGGTGACTCTCCATGTATGATTCCAGCAGTGGCAAGCAAAGGTGGAGAGAAGATACTTTCAGCCCTACAACTTAAGAAAGGGTTGAAGAAGGGAGAGATGACTTACTTGGCTACGTTGAGGGAAGAGTCTCAACTAGAGCAAGATCCAGTTCCGAAGGAAGTGACCGAGGTGTTGGCAAAGTTTACTAGCATGATGCCCGACAAGTTGCCAAAGTCCATTCCTCCTCGTTGAACAATTGATCATGAGATAGAGCTTGTTCCCAGGGCTAAGCCGCCTGCGAAAGCCCCTTATCGTATGGCCCCTCCGAAGCTTGCTGAACTTCGGAAGCAACTTGATGATCTCTTGGAGTCAGGCTTCATTCGCCCCTCCAAGGCACCATTTGGGGCACCAATCCTTTTTCAACGCAAGCATGATAGGAGTCTTAGGCTTTGCATGGATTATCGAGCGCTAAACAAGTTAACCGTGCGGAACAAGTATCCCATCCCATTGATTGCCGATTTGTTCAACTAACTTGGGATAGCCAAGTACTTCAGTAAGCTTGATTTGCAGTCAGGCTATTATCAGGTTCGCATCGCGCAGGACGACGAACCTAAGACGACTTGCATGACGAGATATGACGCATTCGAATTCATGGTGATGCCTTTCGACCTTACCAATGCACCTGCTACCTTCTCAACACTGATGAACCAGATATTCCATGAGTTCCTGGATAAGTTCGTTGTGGTCTATTTGGATGATATCGTGGTGTATAGCTCAACTCTTGAGGAGTATGTTGAGCATTTGCAAAAGGTGTTAGCCTTACTAAAGGAGAACTAATTGTATGTTAAGAAGGAGAAGTGCTCATTTGCGCAGGAGCACATTAGTTTCCTTGGCCATGTGTTAGGCGAAGGAAAAGTGAGAATGAAGGAGGACAAGATCCGATCTATTCAAGAGTGGCAGCCACCTACGACTACCACCGAGCTGCGATCTTTCCTAGGCCTTGTGAATTACTATCGTAAGTTCATTAAAGGCTATTCAGCAGCTGCAGCACCATTGACTGACCTACTTAAGAAGGAACATGCTTGGGTATGGTCAAGGGAGTGCTAGGAAGCCTTCGAGAGACTGAAGCTTATCGTGGCTCAACATCCTGTCCTTGCACTGCCAGACTTAGTGAAGCCTTTTGAAGTACAGACTGATGCGTCAGACTATGCTATTGGAGGAGTGTTGGTGTAAGAAAAACATCCGGTTGCTTATGAGAGCCGGAAGTTATCTGAAGCTGAGCGTCATTACACAGCTCAAGAGAAAGAGTTACTTGCAATGGTGCATGGCCTTCGGGTGTGGAGGCATTACTTACTTGGATCAAAATTCGTGGTGAAGATCGACAATGTTGCCGTGTCTCATTTCATGACGTAGAAGAAGCTCACGTCCAAGCAAGCGCGCTGGCAAGAGTTACTAGCGGAATTTGACTTTGAGTTAGAGTACAAACTGGGTTGGTACAACAATGTTACCGATGCCTTAAGTCGCAAAGTGGAACTTACGGCCCTAAAGAAAGTGATGCATAGGAGTGTGCAGCGGGTGCAGTCTACCATGCATGATAAGATCCGTGAAGGGTTGAAGACAGATCATCAAGCGAAGGTAATTTGGCCGCTAGTTGAAAGTGGCAAGACTCGTCGCTTCTGGATCAACGATGGACTTCTTTACACAAATGGAAGCCGCATCTTTGTCCCAAGGATGGGGGACCTAAGGAAGGATCTTATAAAAGAGTGTCATGATACTCTGTGGCTAGGCCATTAGGGATGGTGTCGCACATATGCCTTGCTAGAACGGGGTCTACTGGCCTCGTATGTGAGATGAGGTTGCAGAATACGTGAAGACTTGTCTTGTGTGCCAACAAGATAAGGTGGAAAGGAATAGGCCTCTTAGGCTCTTGGAGCCATTACCTATCTCTAGGAGACCATGGGAGAGTGTCTCCATTGACTTCATTTCGGCCTTGCCAAAAGTAGGGGAGTTTGGGTCGATCCTGGTGATGATCGACAGATTCTCAAAGTATGCTACTTTCATCCCCTCACCATTGCACTGTTCAGCAGAGGAAGCAGCTTACTTGTTCATGAAGAATGTGGTGAAATACTGGGGTGTGCCTCAGAACATTATGAGCGACAGAGACTCAAGATACATGGGAAAGTTCTGGTCAGAATTGTTCAAACTTCTTGGGACCAAGCTCAACTTCTCAACAAGTAGTCATCCTCAGACTGATGGCCAAACCGAGCATTTTAACACTCTCCTTGAAGAATACCTTCGAGACTTTGTCAGTGCCAATCAAAAGAATTGGGTGAACTTGCTCGATGTCGCTCAAGTTTGCTTCAACTTACAACAAAGCTCTTCTTCCAACAAGAGCTCATTCAAGCTAGTAACCGGGCAACAACCACTAACGCCTCATACAGTCATTGTTGGTTACCAAGGAACCAGCCCCAGTGTATACAAGTTTGCCAAAGAGTGGAACAAGAATGCAGAAATTACCCGAGCTTACCTTGAGAAAGCTGCTAAAAGGATGAAGAAATTTACGGATCCAAAGAGGAGGCAAGATAAGTTCAAGGTGGGAGACTTAGTGTTGATAAAGCTAAATCCAGTTAACTTGAAGTTCTTTCGTAAAGGCAACAAAAACTTAGTTCGCAAGTATGAAGAATCATTTCCTATCACTGAAAAGGTCAAAAAAGTCTCCTATAAGGTGAAACTGCCTGAGTCATTTCGCAGATATCACCCGATCTTCCATGCCAGTGTGTTAAAGCCGTATAATGCAGACAAGGAAGACCCCACTCGTAACACTCCAAACCGGCCTTCAGCTACCGTAACGACCGTACCTTAAAGAAAAGTTGAACGTATTGTTACGGATCGTCATGTCCAAGTATCATCGACTAGGCCCGCGCACATGGAGTATTTGATAATATGGAAAGGGCTATCTGACGCTGAAGCTAGTTGGGAACTGGGCGTCACCCTTCTCCCATTCGCAGATAAGATTGAAGAATACTTAGTGAATAAGTCGACGAGGGCGTCAACTTAACAAGTGGGGGAGTATGTCACGACCATTCGTCCAGTAATGTTTGCATAGCCTTGGTGGTGGCACTATTTTGTGTCTTTTTATCTATTGTAAAAGGGTAGTTTAGTCGCCAAAGTCTTAGTGACATTTTTGTAATAAGGGAGTATGACTCCACCAGCACATAGGATGTTTCCTTCTGCCAACTGGTAAATGGTTTATATTCCACCTTGTAGGGGAGGTGGTAGTTCACTTGAGTGGGATATCTTTGCACCATCTTTGATCACCTGCTCCCCTAGTGTCTTTTATTTCCAGTACCTCTATAGTGTCTTATAACCTTTCTCTTTATGCAATAATATTGATCTTTGCTTCTTTCTTGTGCATTGTGGTGTGCTTTACTCTTGTTTCTTAGGTAACTGTTTGAATAGGCTGACTTGATCAACAGATTGATCAAGTGTTGCACGGGATTTACCTGGCAACGTACATTGCCCGTGACACCGGGCTCTTCCCACTGGATAAAATTGACTTGATTGTTATGTGGGAGCAGTGGCACCTGATTGATGCTGGTGTTGCTGGGGCCAGCTCAACCCTTCAGTCATCTAAAAGGTCTTGGATAGCACACTTCAGGCTAATGCAGTAGTCTGTAGCATGACCTAGGCCTCGGTGGAAGGCACAGTGATGGTCGGCATTGTAGTTCTTGCTCTGCTTATCTGGAGGTAGAGGAGGTGAAGGACCTCTCAACTCGAGAAGGCCCTGCTTGGTGAGGAATTCCAATAACTGGTTGAGGGTGTATGGAAGAGGGGTAAAGTTTTTAGGAGGACGGTTTTGCCCCTGGGATGGTCGGGTTGGCCGGGTATTCCTGCTAACTGACTGTTGCTGAGCTGCTGGTGCTGGTAACCTGATGGGTGCCGTAGAAGCAACCATATGTACATCTTCCTTTTTCTGTGGTCCCGGGGACAGATGTTTCTGTTGGACGAGGCTGTCGCCTTGGGGGGATCAAGTCTTAGACTGGAATGAATGGCCCCGCTCTTGATAGCAATCTCAATACGGGCACTTGTTCTAACGATAGTGCCGAAGTCCACTACTGGTAAGCTCACCATGAGTGTAGAGTAAGGCTCTTCAGGGTACCCATGAACATGCCTGCCAGCTCCTCCTTAGGGACAGGAGTCGAAATCTTTGCTGCCATTTCCCTCCAGTAGGTGGCGTACTCCAGGAATGATTCGTTCTCGCGTTGGCCTAGCTGCTCAAGCTAGTCTAAGGGCGGAGCTCCTGGTTGAAGGAGTACTGCTCTACGAAACTGTCCATGGCATCCTGCCAGGTCTTGACTTTCTGCTTGTCCACAGACATCCACCACCTAAGGGCTGCCCCTTCAGACTCTTCTGAAAGTACTGGATGAGAAAGGGCTGGTTCTTGTTATGTTAGAGCATGTCCCCCAAGTATAATTACAAGTGTTGTCTTGGATAGCCCGAGCCATCATATTTATCAAAGTCTGGGACCTTGAAACCCGTGGGAACAACATCCACTGATGAGAAAGTCAAGTCCTCCAGTGATAGACTTGTACTGGTGGATGCACCCTTCATTCTTCTCATCTCTTCTTTCATCTGTTTAATCTCGTCCTGTAAAGAAGAGGTTGGATTTGAGGATGACGGCTGGTCCTGGTGGATGTGTGAGATCTTCAGCTACTCTTCGTACTTGTCGTACTCCTCTCCTCTGCCTGTTACGGGTATGGGATCAGGTATGACGAAAGGGTGAGGGCGAGGCCCTGGTATGGTTTGCTCGGCTGGTGCTCTGGTTGGGATCTGGGTGGAGGGTTCTTCGGTCTGGGTGCCAATTAGAATCTTCAGGGATTCCAGAACACTGTCAAGTTTTGACTGCATGGCTGCTATGTCCCTATCATGCGACTGTAGGATTTCACTGGTTCACTGGTGCTGATCTACAGGTTCTGCCATTGAATCGGCGCTGCTTTCTGATTGTGCGGTATAAAAGTTGCTCTCTGATTGGGCTATGCAAGGGAGTATCTCTGTGATTGGTACTTCCGTCAAGACTACGTCGGCAGCTGCTGCTTCTATGAGAATCCCAGTCAGAGAACGAGTCATAGGTCAGCTCATGCAACTGAAAAGAATGCAACGGCTAAACGTGATTATGCATGATGACAAAAGACAGATGCTAGACAAATATTTCATTGATGCATGAAGAGTGCAGTGAGTACAAGGATAGTGCGACTCAAAGAAAGGGGAAAAAGACTCGATCTTAGGGAGGCACTTCAGGGATCGTAAAGTCAAGTGGACGAGGCACACCCTTAAGATCCATGATCTATTGCTGGAGGGATGTGACTTCAACCTCCATGCGCGTACAGGTTTCAGTAGCCTTGAACATGCGGTATCCAAATTATTGGATACGGGAGGTCATCTCCGCCTTTGCACTATCAAGCTGTTCTTGGTGGAAGAGAAGCTGGGCCCGGATGCCGGCTATTTCTCTGGAGTCGCCTCTGCGCCTCCTGTGAAGAGATTTGATTGTCTGCTCCAATTGTTCAACCTGTTCTGGCACTACTTGGAGCTCATGACCTTGTTTTGCTTCTTGCTGCCTGAATGCATGCTGGGCTCTCCGTAGATTCTTCTATTTCTGCTAGATCTGGAGCTGTCTCTCTAGGAAGAAGTCTGTCCAGGGAACCACCATCTCTGCTAAGGGTATGGTTCTTTGTGATGGAGCTATGATTGGTGTGGGCAGTTCCCTAGGTGCAGGCATGCCACTAAAATGTCAGGATTATCCACCCATTGTCGGTATGCCGAGTTGGTTGATGGTCCTGATAAAACCATGAAGTCTGGCCATTGGTCTCATCTGGAGCTGCGCCAAGGTGACTGGAAGCGTCGGGTGAGGTTGTCGGAGTGCACTGTGAACGTGATCCAATCATTTTCCTACCGGTCTATCACTGGGATACGTTGAGGGAGTTCAAACTGTCGGAGGACTCGGAGTGGTGTATAGATTGCGAAGCCTGTTAGACCAGTAAGAATCATGCATCGTCTGCCGATGATGACAATACGGGGTAGTCTGTTCAGAACAAGCCAATTGCATTGCGAAGTGATTTCTTCCTCTGAAAGGTCTTGGAGGAGCTGGTAGAGCTCTCCCATATCTATAGTTACTATCGGCCCTTGATTCTGAGAAATCTTTCGAGGCAGACTGTAGGCATTGCGGATGCCGTCCGGTACTGAAATGACTGTATGCAAGTGACTTACCAACCAGAGGTATAGGAGAGGTGTACTGGCATAGAAGGTGCCTTTTCTGTAGTTTGCAGACTCGTTGAGAGCTCTGAGAAGCTCGGCTAGGATGACTGATACAACTGAGCAGGAGTTATGCATGTCCTCGATGACCCCGACCAGAACTGCTTCGACGAGCGAATGGCACCTTGGGAACACCAGCTGAGACATGGCTATCAGTGCAAGGGCATTGAGACCGGGAAGTTCCGCTGAAAGGGAGTCAGGGTTCCATTTACGCTTGTACTTCTTTTCGAGAAAAGACACTGGTATCCGATCAAAAGAGCCGTTAGGACCGGGCTACAAGCAGGCAGGCTTGATATGCAAGAACCTGGATAAGTCTGCTTGGTATGCTGTCTTGTAATGCGGTACTATGGCTTCGCCGTCCATGTTTAACCCTAGAATGCACTGAATCTCTTCCAGTATTGGGCGGAGCTTATTTTTACCAAAACGAAATACCATGTGAGATGGGCTCCAACACTGGATAACAGTGTTCATGAGGCGCGAGTCCGGGTTAACCACAGATAGGTCTAGGACATTTCCGATTTTGTAGTACTGAGCCCAAATCCGACGCTGACTCGAGGTGAAAGCCCCAATTGATGCCTGGAGGTTGTCATCACATGCCTCCTGAGAAGTTAGATGCATGGGTCGTGACTGTCGGCCCATTGACTGAGTTGTCCCTAAAGGACCTGCTATCTACCTGGACAATGATACAGACTCTGTGAGTGCACTGTGTATGCAGATGGGATGCAATGATGATGCAATTTGTGATTTTGGTTGGGTGTGATAAGGCATATGTGATTCGATAGGGCAGACGGACGGAGGTCCGACGTGCTTTAGCCCAGGTTTTTTGAAAATCGAGGGACCTATCAGATCATGGTCGGGACAGGCCTGGTGAAGGCCTGTCTGCCTAGGATTTGGACCCCATATGCTATATCGGGAAGAAAGGTTGGATGTAGTTTATTATAAGCACAGATTTAGCTCATTATATGCCCCTGAGTGGGTGGTTATCCGGGTAGAATGTGCTCGGGTAGTCAACTATGATTGGGGACGGATATAGGGTACAAACAGGTTAGGGTTTATGGTAGCCCTTCCAGAATGGACTGCTTGTAGACTATACCCTAGCCTAGACTACATGTATGAATGCTGGTTTGATGCAAGGGTATTCCTAGTAGGATGGGGGGATCACTTAACACCGTATATATGACTCCCCGGTATAGAACATACCTGAAAAGGGATGATTGGTGTAAGCGGGAGCATTCAGAATCCTTCCCTGAGGGATATCACCCAACAGGAGTAACTCCTCGGACCTCCAAGGTATTTAAGTCACTGACACTGAGGATGATCATCCAGCAGCCATTAAAGTAATAAGCCTATCTACTGGGTCGAATGGGATAATTACGCTATTATGACATGCATGGATGCACAGTACACAATTAACCAAGGGATGTAAAATGATTAGTGTTTAGTTAAATGTTTTTAGGCATTTTAAACAAGATTAAGATTTAGTTCGCTTAAACCCGGGTTCTTGGTTGAACCCTATAGATAATCCCCAGCAGAGTCGCCAGAAGCTGTGAGCGCGGGAATTCACTCCCTGATTTGGTCTCACGGGGTTTTGAGAGTCGCCACCTATTCATTCAGAAGGGATAAGTCCCCCGGGTTTTGGATAAGGTCTTGTTCCACGGGAGATATCGGGGTAAGGGGTTCGGTTAAGTCCGGGGAAGGTGTTAGGCACCCCGAGGCTTCCGTCTTACAATGGTTCTGTACTCCCCGGGTTTAAGCCAAATAAAGTTAATCTTGTTTAGAATGTCGAAATGCTTGAGTGAACACTAATCCAAGAAAGGAAAAGCTAACTGGGGTCGGGCCCGTGTCGGGCTGCCTACGTACTCACAAGGTGAGATTAGACCTAGCGTAGTTCTGGCACGTGAGCCCGTGCCGAGGCTAGGGGCGTGTGTGTATGCACCAAGGGTGGCTAACATGGACTAGTCCAGTAGACTAGGGTTTAGTTGACCGAGGAGGGTCAAGTGCAAGGTATGTAAGCCTGGTAGGTTTAGGGAGTAGTCCGATAGACTAGGAAGGAGTCCGGCCTGGGTTAGGGTTGCTAACCGGGATTAGGTCGAACTAATTGCAGTTAGGATTGCTAACCAAAGTTAAATGGATGTGATGTGTAGCCCGGTAGGGTAAGGGGAGGCCCGGTAGGCCGAGGTAAATCCTGTAGACTTGGTTTTTAGGCCCCGTAGGCCGTAAACCGAAGTTAACTACGATTAGGGTTGCTAACCGCGGTTAAGGAGGGTTAACTGTGGTTAGGGTTGCTAACCTAGGTTAGGGAGAGGGCCAAAGTCAGGATTATGGTCTAATTACATTTAAGGAATTTTTGTTTAATTTTCCAAAAGTTTATGGGGTTAAGGGGTGTTTAACTACGGTTAAATGTTAACCGGAGGTGGATTTAACCACGATTAAGGGTCTGGTATAGTCCAAGGTGGGCCCAGGGGGTTAGGTAGGGCCTAAAGTGGCCTTCTACCAGGCCTGGGCCCCTATAAAAGCCTAGAACAAAAATAAAGATAATGTCGGAAATTGGATTACTGACATTTATACAGTGTTTTTGTTCAGTGTTTTTACCACTGTTAACTAGGGTTAAGGTGTAACCCGGGGTGAACCAAGGTGATGCGAGTGTAGAGGGGACTCCTGGGTAGAGATTGGGCTCTGTGTGGGCCCCAAGGGATGCCTAGAGTGGGCCCTACAAGGTTGCAAAGCCACTGCGACTGAAACAGTATATTGGCGGTAGTTATTCTACCACCAATGCTGAAATAGGCCAAAAATAAATTATCGGTAGAGGATCTACCGACAGAGAGGAAACAGGCTTCACCAGGAATGGCGAGACTAGAATTGCCGCCATTCCTGGATCTTAGTAAAACCTGGACCGTGGCTACTGGGCTTGTGCACCAATGCTACTAGGGGTTCCCTCATGATCTGAGGGACCCCCAGAAGCTTTGTGGTGGTCTGTAATATGCTCAAGGGAGAGGCTATAGCTGTAGGGGTTCACCACGCCTATAGGCGAGGTGGGTGAACGCCCTGCTCGAGCTTGGACTGTTAACTAGACACCAACAAAGATATAAAACGTCCCCTGGAGATGACCAAGGGCTCATAAGGATCGGAATAAGAAATAAAACATGGGTAGGGAAAGTCCCTACCCTGTACTCTGTTTCAGCCAAAGAGGTGGTGGCCTGCAACTGCGGCGGTGGTGCTCTGATAATGCTACGGCTGCTGGGAGAGCTTGAGGTAGGTCCAGGGGAGTCTTGGGATCAAGACCAAGGGAGATGAGAGGTTTTGCAGCAGGGGTTTTACCTTTGGAATTTCTGTCGACCGTTTAACAGTGGAGGGGAGTTTGGTTTTTTAAGCAGGGCAACTAGGGACCTATGAGGGATTAGGAAGAAGGGAGAGAAGGTGGTTGGACCAAGGGGAGGTCGACTAAGGACTGAGGAGGGAGAGCCCGAGGTGGAGGTAGAGTGTGCAGGGGTGTTGTAGGCCTGTAACTCGTAACTTGAAGATGTCGGTAGAAGGTTTACCGATAACTTGAAACAAGGCTTATTTTTAATGTCGGTAGACCTGTTACAGACATTCTGAAATCTGTTTTAAAATAGGCTGGGCCCTGCACACTTGGGTATAGGGGGTTGTCTTAAGGTTTTTTGGGCCTTGTGGGCCTGGATAAAGGGGTCAGGCCCTAGAGGCCATAGGCTTTTAAGGTCACCTAGGGTTTGGTCCTAAGGGTAGGGTTCAACTAAGGTGAGGGTTTAGGACCTGGGGTTTTGGTTCTAGGGTTTTCTAGGGTTTGACTAGAGGCTTACCTAGGTTTACGGGACTGGGGTTGAGGTGAGGAGATAACCATAATTAAAATGGGCTTTAACTACAGTTAGGATGGGGTGTAAAAATTGGGTGCTTACAACACACATACATCATTCCTTATGTTTCACACCCATTCAATAACATAATACTCATGTGAAAATGAGATACCTCATTCCCATTTAAACCAACACCAAGTTCACATGGAAGACCTTGGCCTTTACATACACTGTTCATAGACACTATTCACATACTATTCATAGCACTATTCACAACATTATTCACTCTATAGTGATCCTAAGTTCCAAGGTTCTATAATGATAGAGCGTCGGATGACAGGTTAGATGGCAGACCCTTGTGTGGAGGATGAGTCATCCCAGGAGAAAGCTAGGAGTAGTTCGTCTACCTCGACAGAGTGTTAGATACCTTAGTATAGGGTTATGAGAGGAGACTGTAGGGCATTTGTGTCATTTTGAAGTATAGTAGATGCCCTAGTCGGTCTTCTTATCACTCAACTCACTTTTTGGTGCATATACTTGTATAGCGTACATGATGTTTTGTATACTTTGATGTAGTATGTTTATGTACATGGTGTGGTTATTGTATATATTAAAGATGCAATGTCTCTTTTTAGATATCGAACTCTCAGTGCATTTTAGTTTCATATCATTATTAGTAAAAGTTCATTATTATATAATTATAGGAGAATCATGCCACTACGACGAGCACCTGAGAATACCTTGGTTCCCAACCTTTGAGGCTATTTCGGTTATAGCCAGTCTGATTTAGCAACAGCAGGCCCAAAATATGAATGGATACAGAAGTGGTAGTCGTAACCCTATTGCTACCATATTGGAACATGGGCATGCGACTAGATTAGAGAAGTTTAAAAGACTTGGACCGTGAACCTTTTCGGGTACGACTGATCCGCTGAAGGCGGAGAACTGGATCAGAAGTTTAGAGAAAGTTTTTTGGGCTATATCCTTACCAGAAAATGACAAGCCTGACTTCATCATTTTCCTGCTCAAGGGAGAGGTGGAGCACTGGTGGACCACAGTGGAGAGAACAGTTCCACCACACTAGAGGCCTATGAATTGAGCCAAGTTCACAGAGTTGTTCTATGAACTCTACTTCTCGGCGTCGATGAAGAAGAAGAAGGAGATGGAGTTTCTCCAGCTGGTCAAAGGAAATATGTCGGTCAGAGAGTATGAACAGAAATTCAACCAGCTCTCAAAGTTCGCTGTGAGTTTTGTTGAGGACGAACAGTGGAGGGTTGAGAAGTTTGAAGAAGGATTGAAGCCGGCTATCAAAAAAAAACTAGCGGCTCAGAGGTTTACCTCATTTTCAGAGATTTTGGAGAGCGCTCAGGGTAGAGTGAGTACATGAAGAAATGACACAGTCTAGTGCTGACAGAGGCAAAGAGCCAGTTGGAAAGCCCTGGGAAAAGAAGAGCAACCAGCAGTTTGCTGGGAAGAGAAAATTTAAAGAAATGAAAGGTCAAGGATCTGCAGGAAGATCAAGGCCTAAGTGCGAGAAGTGCGGCCAGATACATTTTGTATCCAATGAGGAATCCAACACAAGTTGAATCGTCAAAATCCAATAAGCGAGTCAAAAGTTATGGTCGAAATATCAAATCGGGAAAAACCGAAAAAATGGCGACCAATCCGGTCGACCGAACTTTTGACCGGTCGACCTGTCACCTACGTATTTGTGCTCTAGCCGACTCCCAAGGATATTTTAAGGGTGGTTTGGGGTTTTGGCAACCCTCAAACACTTATATAAGCCCATAATTCGTGTATAAGGGTTTCACAAACTAGAGAGAGTTGGAGAGGGATTTTTAAAGGAGGAGCTTGGATCTTGATTTTCAAGCTTGGATCTTGTTTCTCAAGCTTTCTAAAGGCTTTGAAATTGAAGGAAATCAATCATTCAAAAGGTAGATACATTCTACTAACGTGCTTTGCTATAATCCATTACTATGTATAGCTTTTTTGTAATCCTTTTAGTAAAAGTAAGTCATAAACCATGATTTTCGGATGAAAACTAGTAGAACAATCTACTAACTAGCTATGTTATGATTCATTAATATTAACTATGGTTTCATGAATGATTGTTATGAAAGTTGAGTTGTTTTGGTCAATTTTGTAATTCCTCTATTACATGTTATAAGTAACTAATGAAAAGGAAGATAAAGGGGATGGGTTTTGATAAGGAGAGTGTGAAGACACTCTCCAAATTGGTTTTGTTATGACTCATGTGTATGTTATTGAAGGAATGGAAGGAAATTGGGAATTTCACTATATTTAATGATTCTCCCTTGCTTACCCTATTGATCACAAATGATGTATATTATCACCATGCTTTTATGATGAGTTTTGTATTAAGCATAAGTATTAAAAGGATGGTTTTACCATGAAGTGAGCGTATAATTATGATTTTTACAAAATAGGCTAAGTAGCCCATGTATATGCTATGATAACTCCATGAATGAAATCCCATGATCTATTTCGATGTTTTCAATACTCACTATGATGATTATGATGCTCACAAGGTGACTCAATGTTTATAAGCTTCCACGAATATAATTATGTTCACAAGAACTCTATGCACTCTATGGTTTTCTAAGTACTCTAAGGCTCATAAGTCTCGCATGACACCATGATTTCTCATAAGAATGGTATATCGAAGCATTCATAAGTTTTCTAAGAAATTATAAGACTCATAAGCTCCCAAGCTCAAAAGCAATGATAAAGCCAAACGGAAGGGTTGGTCAAGGGTAGGGTATATCCAAGGATATATAATACCTGGATCAAAGTGAATCTCATAAGAAATTTGATAAAGCCAACAAGAAAGGTTGTTAAAGAATCTTGGTAGCCCACTTCTATGTATTTGATGAAGGATATTTACATATCCGGCTCATAAGTCTTTTTACGGGTGCTAAGGTCTGGCTCATAAGAAAATCTCATAAGGAAATCTCATAAGGATGCTCATAAGGGAATCTCATAAGGAAGCTGATAAGGAATCTCATAAGTCTCATAAGCTCAAAGATTTTATAAGTTCAAAGATCTCATAAGTACTTGAATCTCATAAGCTCAAAGATCTCAAAAGAAACTTGATTCTCATACAAACTGATACGACTCATAAGGTTTTGTATTCATAAGAAACTCATAAGTAAAGGCTCATAAGAGACTCGTAAGACTCATAAGATATTGAAATATGGTTTGTGAAAGTACAAACTCAAAATATGATTTAAAGTATACTGTTGGAGAATATGAAATTGTTATATTGTTTTAAACTTCCGCACTCTGATTATGCATATGTTTTGATGAACTGTACTCTATATGGCATGTTAATGCTTTATAACATTGTCTGTTAGTAGTTTGTATACATTGAGTATTCCATGCTCAGTCGTACATTTTATGTCGACAGATCTATTTGACATTTGCAACCCAGAGCTACGGGTTGAAAAAGAGTAAGTGGAGGAGGATCCTGCTTGGGGTCATCATGTGAAGATGAGGGTCTTGATAGGCGACCCTATTATTATTGCTTTGAATGATGAGAGGGAGAGACATGTATATTTAACTTAGTGTGTATGTCCACTTTGATTTGTCACACTTGTATGCACTTGGAATACAGTTAAGTTATTAAGAAATTTTCAGGTTTGCCTTTTAGCACGCCTTATGTGTCATGACACAATGGTATGACACGGCGGTTATGAGCCAAAAGTCTCCTAACTCCTAGGGGGGATTTTGGGTCGTGATAGAAGTGGTATCAGAGCTTAGGCATTAGTTCCCTTAGGGATAAGGCATTTGTCTTAGAGTCTTCTTCCAAGTTGGGCATTCTTCTTTGAGTAGGAGTATGTTCTAGTCAGAAGTTGATACCGCGATAAATTTGGTGTCAAGCCTAGGCATTAGAACGGTGTTAGGTCCATGTAGGAAATGGTATTCCAAGTATAGACTACTTAATAGTCTTCATCTAAAACCGGTTGATATATCAACCGACTTGATTCCTAGCTTCGCTAAGTTATATAGGAATCACTATGTGTGTATACTATATGTATTGCATTGTTGGGTGTTACTGTATGCTAGGTATTGTGTTCGTACTATATGTTATAAATTATTGGAAACCAGTTCATCAAGCATAGGATTCCAACATAATTGTGGGTTCTTAGTTAGACTCATGAGTTGTTGTAATACTCAGGCTAGAGTCTAGCCTAGGTGTTGGTTGACAAGGGATTGGTATGTCCTTTGTCATGCATTGTGTTATTAGGTTTCTGTAGGGAGTTGACTTTTGAGTGAGACTATAGGGTTCTCTTTCGTCTTACAAGTCTAGTAGAGTCGTTGCAGAACTAAAAGACTTAGTTTTCGTTATATATATGCTATTATGTGTATCCTATGTAATTTCATCTGTTAAATTATGCTTAATGCGTCTTTTATCACAAACAAGCACAAGTTGCACATCATAGGGTGATGATAAGTCTATGTGAGTTCATGCACCATGACTAGTGAGAATCCTGGAAAAAAAAATAATAAATGAATATTTATATAATTTTGGTCGAGCTCGTGGATGTTTGATGCATGTTTCTAGATACAGATGCACGTTAATTCTGTAGTATGTTCTAGACTCAGTGCTTAGTCCAAAAGTTCTAGATACAGATGCGCGTTGATTCTGCAGCACGTTCTAGACCCCATGATCAGTCCAAAATGATAAATATATTACAAACTCTAAGAGTAGTTTTGGTCTCAAAGTACAAAAAAATTATACACATCTCATAAGCATCATACATAACATAAGCATCATATATCTCATAAGCATCATACATAGCATAAGCATCATACATCTCATAAGCATCATCCAAACATAAGCAGCATGCACATATCATACGCATCATACACATATCATATGCATCATGCAGATTTTAGAAGCATCATACATGTCTCAAAGTTTCAACGGATTTTGCTTAAAGAACTCAATTGTATAAGCTAATCATTTGTCTTAGTCCTAAGCTGGTTAATGTCTTAAGTATATAGTCGGTTAATACCTTAACCGAGTGTGAGAACTTAGCTTCACTAGGGAAACCAGTTGTATGATTATACTATTATGTGTGTACTTAGATGTATATGATGTACTATATAAGCCCGATATGCTCTTTGAATTATTCAAAGAACTTGATTCAAATTAGACTCATGTTGTGTTATTGCTCTTAGGACTCTTGTCATGAGACGCGGTAACTGAAGAAGTAGGAACCCAGTGTGAAATTCCAGGATTATGGTAGAATAGGTCATTATACAAATATATGTGCAATATCTTGTGATGTATGAACTTATGCGTGCTGAATGCAAGAATTACTATTCTAGTGGATTGTGCTGAGAATAGTGCTTTCGCACTAAGCTCGTTTGAGCCAAGGTCTTGTATGTGACTTCCGTATTTGATTTATGGAATGAGGATTTCACATGACCCGAGGTGTGATTGGTGTTGTATGTGTGTGGGATGTTCAAAGTATGGGTATAAGCACGCTAGGTAAGTTATGGGAACAAGTAAAGAATATGTAAAATACTCTAAGTGTGGAAAATGGAGAAAATAGACAAGATAGGGAAAAACAGGCAAAATCGGTCGACCGAACCACTATCGGTCGACCGATACTCACGACCGCTCGACCAAATGGACGAAAATCTGTATAGGAAATTTAGACAGAGAGGGTGTTTTTGACTGGTTGACCGATCATGGGGCTTTTGCCTTGAACCGACCCTCTTGAGATATTTTAAGGGTATGGGGGTCTTTAGCTAACCCCTTTGGCTATAAATCGGTGTATCGTCCTAATTTCGAGGACGAAATTCCTATAAGGGGGGGGAGGATGTAGAGCCCCGGATTTCAGGTGCACTGTTCATATGAATTGTGTAGTGAATAGTATTAGTGTATAGTGCATGTAAAGGCCTAAGGCCTACCATGTGTTCTTAATATTGGGGAAAGTGAAGTGAGGATATTATATGTGTATGTTGAGTCTCAAAACAAGAGTATAATAATACTGAAGTATCTAGGGTATAAAATACTCTAAGTGGGAATGTAGAACCCTGGGAACCAATTCGCAATGTTGTGAATAGTGCCATGGGCACAACTCTTGAAAAGGCCGAGGGTCTTTTATGTAACTTAGTTTATGAGGCATGATAAGAATAGTTTAAATTAGTTGATTCTCATACGAACTCATACGACTCATAAGGTTTTGTATTCATAAGAAACTCATAAGTAAAGGCTCATAAGAGACTCGTAAGACTCAT
This sequence comes from Tetracentron sinense, assembly GCA_015143295.1. NCBI lineage: Eukaryota > Viridiplantae > Streptophyta > Magnoliopsida > Trochodendrales > Trochodendraceae > Tetracentron > Tetracentron sinense. The sequence goes on from CM026567.1 coordinate 18,040,226, forward strand.
AAGATATTGAAATATGGTTTGTGAAAGTACGAACTCAAAGTATGATTTAAAATATGCTTTTCAAGAATATAAAATTGTTATATTGTTTTAAACTTCCGCACTCTAATTATGCATATGTTCTGATGAACTGTACTCTGTATGACATGTTAATGCTTTATAACATTGTCCATTAGTAGTTTGTATACGCTGAGTATTCCATACTCAGCCATACATTTTATGTCGGTAGGTCCATTTGGCATTTTGCAACCTATGGCTACGGGTTGGAAAAGGGTAAGTGGAAGAGGATCCTGCTTAGGGTCATTATGTGAAGATGAGGGTCTTGACAAGCAACCCTATTATTACTGCTTTGAGTGATGAGAGGGAGAGACATGTATATTTAACTAAGTGGGTATGTCCACTTTGATTTATCGCACTTGTGTGCACTTGGAATATAGTTAAGTTATTAAGAAATTTTCAAGTGCGCCTTTTGGCATGCCTTATGTGTCATGACAGGATGCTATGACACAGCGGTCACGAGCCAAAAGTCTCCTAACTCCTAGGGAGATTTTGGGTCGCAACACATTTGACCAAGGATTGCACAGTAAAATTTTGTTTTCAGTGCGGAAAGCTTGGTCACTTTAAGAGGGATTGCCCTCAGGCTCAACCATTGGCGTTGGAAGGTGGAAAGGGATGAATTTTTGCAATCACTCAAGAGGAAGCACAACAGCTCGATGGTGTCATCGAAGGTAAAATTTTAATATTTCAATCACCTACTTATGCTTTGATTGATACTAGTGCTACACATTCATTCGTCTCTTCACACTTTGTCAGGAATATAGCGTATAAGCCTGATACATTTGCACATGCAATGTTTATTTCTACACCGTTAGGGAAAGTACTTCGTACAAAAATGATTTTTGATAGGTGTCCCATACTTGTCAATAGTGTACGAATGTTAGTAGATTTGATTGTATTGGATATGAAGGATTATGATATTATCCTTGGGATGGATTGGTTGGCCAACTACCATGTAGTGGTAGATTGTAATGCCAAGAAGACAATATTTCGAATTTTGGACATTCTAGAATTCGAAATGCAGGGGATTGTTCGAGGTCAAGCACCCAATCTAATATCAGCAATTAAAGCATGTCACCTTCTAGATAAGGGGTACTGGATATTTAGCAGTAGTGGTGGTTGATAAAGAAGAAAATGACACTTTAGGGAATACCTCGGTAGTCTGAGAGTTTCAAGATGTGTTTCCTGATGAATTACTAGGACTCCCTCCTACCAGAGAAATCGATTTTACAATTGATGTTACTCTGGGTGTAGACTCAATATCCCAAACACTGTATCGAATGGCTCCATTTGAGTTGCAAGAATTGAAGATTCAGTTGCAAGACTTATTAGATAAGGGTTTGATCCAGCCTAGTGTTTCACTGTGGGGAGCACCGGTGTTATTTGTCTGAAGGAAAGACAGGAGTCTGCGTATGTGTATAGACTATCGTCTGTTGAATAAAGTGACGATCAAGAATAAGTATCCTCTTACCAGGATCGATGATCTATTTGTTCAGTTGCAAGGTGCCCAAGTATTTTCAAAGATTGATTTACGGTCCAGCTATCACCAATTGAGGGTCAAAGAAGAAGATATTTAGAATACAGCATTCCGAACTTGGTATGGTCACTACGAGTTCTTGGTGATGCCTATTAGACTGACAAATGCGCTTGCAACCTTTAAGGAGTTGATGAATCGTCTTTGCTGGCCATACATGGATCAGTTTATTGTGGTATTTATTGATGATATCTTGGTGTACTCATCTAATCTTGATAAGCATGCTGAACACTTGAGAATTACACTGCACACATTACGAGATCATCAACTGCATGTTAAGTTCTCCAAGTGTGAATTTTGGATGGAAGAGGTAGCCTTCCTTGGGCATATTGTGTCAAGGAATGAAATATCTATTGATCCCTCTAAGATTCAGGCGGTAACCGATTGGATAAGGCTATCCACTGTAACTGAAGTTTGAAGTTTTATAGGATTGGCTGGTTATTACTACCGATTTGTGGAAGGTTTCTCAAAGATAGCTACCCCATTAACGGAGTTAAATAAGAAAAATGTGAAGTTCGAATGGATGGCATTTCATGAGCAGAGCTTTCAAGAATTAAAGAAGAGATTAACAACTGCTCCGGTATTGGTAACTCCCTCAGGATATGGACGATTTGAGGTTTATTGTGATGCTTCCTATAAGGGTCTCGGTTGTGTTGTGATGCAGAACGGTAAGGTCGTTGCTTATGGTTCTAGGCAACTCAAAATTCATGAGCGAAATTATCCCACGCATGACCTGGAATTGGCAACCATAGTGTTTCATTGAAAATCTGGAGACATTATCTTTACAGAGAGAAGTTGGTGATCTACAGTGATCACAAGAGTTTAAAGTACCTATTCTCCCAAAAAGAGCTCAATATAAGACAACAGAGATGGATGAAATTCTTGAAGGATTATGATTATGTGATCCAATACCATTCAGGTAAAGATTCTATAGCATATTTGAGGGCAAAGTGTTGGATGATGGTAGAAGAATTCAAAAGTTGGAATCTGAGTTTGGGATTCTAGGGTAAGAGTGCCCAATTGGATAGCATTCAGGTCAGACCAGTATTATTACAGAAGATTCAGGAGACACAGTTGGAAGATCAAGAGATCAAAGCTATTAGAGGAAAATGATTCAGGGAAAAGTGGGTGATTTTGAAGAATCTGAAGATGGAATACTTCGATTGAAAGGTCGAATATGTGTACTTGAAAACCCTGAGTTAAAGAAGGAACTGCTCAATGAGGCACACCGCTCTTGTTTTGCAGTACAACCTGGAAGCACGAAGATGTATCACGATGTGAAAAATAGCTACTGGTGGAACGACATGAAAAGAGAAATTGCAGAGTATGTATCTCGATGTCAGCAGGTAAAAGTAGAACACCAGAAACCTTTTGGATTATTAAATTCATTGCCTATTCTCGAGTGGATTTAGGAGCATATTACGATGGATTTCGTGGTGGGATTACCAAAAACAAGAAGTGGACACGACGCTGTTTGGGTGATAGTTGATCAATTGACAAAGTCGGCCCACTTCCTCACTATCAAGGATACCATCACTCTGGAAAATCTATCGAAGTTGCACATCAAGGAGATTGTGAAGCTACATGTTGTGCCGGTATCTATTGTGTCAGATCGCGATCCGCGATTTACTTCCCGATTTTGGAGGAGCTTGTAAGAAGCTTTGGGTAAGCAACTTAAATGAATACAGCTTATCATCCGTAAATCGATGGACAATCTGAGCGCAAGATACAAACACTAGAAGATATGATGCGCACTTGCAGTCTGGACTTTAGGAGAAACTGGGATGATCTTGTCATTGATCGAGTTTGCATATAATAACAGTTATCAAGCAAGTATTCAAATGGCTCCTTATGAGGCCTTATATGGCAGACTAGTATGTTGGACTGAAGTAGGAGAACGTAAACTACTGGGACCTATGTTGGTACAAGAAACAACAAAGAAGATCGAGTTGATTTGATCGAGATTATTATCTGCACAGAGCCGACAGAAAAGCTACGCAGATGGAAAGCGTCGAGACTTAGAATTTCGAGTTGGTGATCATGTCTTCTTGAAAATCTCTGCATCAAAAGGTATTGTACGATTCGGAAAGTAGAGAAGGTTAAGTCTGCGATTCATTAGACCTTTTAAGATTTTGGTAAAAGTAGGAGGCGTAGCCTACCGTCTGGCATTACCACCAGAGCTGGAGAGGGTTTACAATGTATTTCACATATTCATCTTGAGAAAATATGTACCTGATCCTTCATATATGATACGATATGAACCAATTCAACTAATAGAAGATTTAATTTTTGAAGAAAAGCCAGTGATAATTTTGTACCACAATGAGCAAGTGTTGTGGAATAAAACGATTAAGCTGGTCAAGGTTTTGTGGCAACACCACGGCATAGAGGAAGCCACTTGGGAGCTTGAGGATGCCATTATAAGTAATCATCTTCAGTTTTTTGCAGAATAGTGTATATGTAAATTTCGAGGACGAAATTTTTATAAGGAGGGTAGATTGTAACAACCAAAAATTTAATATAATAAAATTATGCGTTTATGGGTCCTTAATTGAGGTTAATTAGTTAAGTGTTTGTTAAATTGGTAGAATGTGGGTTTTGTTTGAGACTGGATTGTACCGATAAAACTTCAGGATTTTTCCTCAAAAATCATACACAATGTACAGGTCGACTATCTGGACGATCACCTGTCGTTCCAGTTCCGTCATGTATCGATTCGCGAGATCGCGAGTGTCTTAAATGTAAAAAAATCGAGAAAACCAGGAAATTATAGATTTTCTGGAATTCAGTTGGGACTCAATCTTTGTTGGGGATTCTAATAGAAATCTGCAAAACTCATACCACGGCGTGTCAGTAGACCCTCTGGGCGATTTTCTGTCGTCTCAGACGCTAATCATCTCAAACGAAGAAACTACAACGTGTTTTGTGTCCAAAATCTGGAAAATTGTGGGTTTTGCAATTTTCTTCCGGACTTATTTTTTACTATCAAAACTCAACATTTTTCCCCGAAATTTTTACAGCTGGTGTCGGATTGGCCCAAGTTTGGTCACCTGAAGTTTTGTCAAAATCAGAGGTCATTTAGTGGGGTTTCGAAAGCCATATGGGTGGAAAAAAAAATCAAGAAAACAGTCAACCGGTCAAACGAGTTGACCCGGTCAACTCTCCATACCATTAATGGTCATGTGCTTTGCACATGATCTTATCCCACCACCTTACCTATATAAGAGGGGTAAGCCCCCCTCATTTCACACGGTTTGCATTTGTGGGGGAGGCTCTGCTCCAGAATTTCTAGAGAGAGAAATTCTAGAGAGAGAAAGTGGTACAGAGAGAAAAGAAAAGGGAGTTCCCCTTGAGGTTTGTCAACATCCCCAATGCGTTGGCGGTGTCTTATTTTATCCTCAGCACCTTGATTGGCGTGTAGAGAGAGAAAAAAAAGTTAAAGAGAGAAAGTGAAAGTTAGAAGGCAAGAAGCTTCACCTTGGGACTAATTGTCCTTCTAAGCGCAGTGGCGACATTCGTTTCTTCTTCTGGAGCCTCGAAAAGCACGTAGAGAGGTAAAACCCCTTCCCTCTCACTATCTTCCCTTATCTAAACTATTTTTACAATTTATGTGGAATGGATGATGTATGCAGTCGGAGACTCTGTGGATGATGTGTGAATGGGATGGATTTGGGTGAAAATTGAGCAGAGGGGTGTAGCCCTCGGTTTTGGGCTGTTCATAGTCTGAAATTTAGGCTTAGTGTGATGTACATTCGATCGCAAGGCAGGTGCGATCGATCGTAGGCATGCAAAAGGCGTGCGATAGATGTTGCAATTGATTAAGACGATTGATCGTAGACAGACGAATCACTTGGGGTTCTGTCAAGACCCTGGGCAATCGATCGCAGACAAAATGCGATTGATGATGCGATCGATCACAATTGATTAAAAATTTTTTAGAGGCCTGTGTTTCCTCTTCTATATGTGGCAAAGTCATCCTAGGATGATAAATGTTATATGATGTGTATTTTTAGGCAATGGAAGGGTCCATTGGCTTGGGGATGTTCCACATCGGGATAGTGTACTTTGGAATTGGTTTAGGAGCGTGAGGCCCAATTGTTTCAGTTAATCAAGCGAGGTTTAAGTTAACTGGGGTTGGTTCTATGGTTAGAAAACCTAACCAGGGTTAAGTATAGTCTGTGGTTCCTCTTTGAATAGATCAGGAGTGGCGGTGTCTAGTACAGCCCGTGGTTCCTCCTTGAATAATAGTCAGGAGATGTCAGTCTGTTTGTTTAGGTTGTCCGTGGTTCCTCTTTGACTAGGTTAGGAGTAACGGTGTCCAGTAAGGCCCATGGTTCCTCCGTGATTGATAGTCGGAAGATGTTGGAGTCTTAGGGAGTTAAAGTGGTTGAACACTAGATAGTGTATAGTCCGGGGTTCCTCTTTGGGTGGGTCAGAAGATGTCGGCACCATGTCTATCGGGGTCCCTTCTTGGTGGAACGTCAGGAGATGACAACTTCGGTAAGGATGTTGGGGTTCCTCCATAGACTAGCCAGAAGATGACGGTAGGTAGGTTGGTCGTGGTTCCTTCTTAACTGATACTCAGGGCGATGGCGGTGAATACACAGTAGATGTTGTCAGTCAGTTGAATTGAGAACTATGTCCTTCTTAGGTAAAGGCCTATGTTGTGTTTGTAATCTTCGGATACGAAGTTATCTAGGTCAGCGTACTCATGGTTTGTGTATTTGTCTGAGTAGGTGTACTTAGGATTCGGTATGGAATCATTGGATTCCAGGTAGTTTGGGTTGGTATACCTAAGGTTGGGTTGTATTCAGGTGAAAGCTGGAAAAACGTATGTGAGTTTAAATGGCTCCATGTATGGTTTTGATTTAGAGACTTTAAGATAAATATTTATGGGCCGTGGCCAGTTAATAGAATCTAAGGACTCGAAATAAAACTTGATTGATGATTGAAATGATAACTTGGTAATATGAACAACATTACATAAATGAAATCCATAATTGGAAAATAATGAGGTCAGAAACCTCGGTTAGGGTGACGTAACCCTAAGTGACTTTGGGTCGTAGTTTATTATATATTGTTCTATTTTACTATAACATGCAACTGAATTGTTTATTATATCATTACTGATGCGTGTTATTATGTGGTAGAGACCCGAAATTTAGTTTCTCGACATTCGTGTCATTTATATGAATTTCTTAAAATATGTGCCCGATTTTAAATGCATGCGTTCCTATAAGAATTTAATGTGAGATGTCTAGATGTAGTAACCCATTGTATAATAATAATAATAATAATAATAATAATAATAATAATAATAATAGTGATTAACTTATTATTATTATTAAATTAAAAGTTTTGGGTTTAAGAGGCACCTCATTTCTTAAAATTAGGCTAAGGTATCTATTTTCTAACTTCAAGGAGTCTAGGGGTTCAAACCTTGGGTTCTCAGTATTAACCCAAATATTTCGAGATTCGCTTTCACCTTCATCCAACTTGATGAGACATTTTGACCTCCATGAACTTGAAATTGTGACTTGTCTATTATACAAGAAATTGTTCCCCTTCGAATATCGGTTCCAACGCAAGTTGAATCGTCAAATTCCGATAATCGAATCAAAATTTAAGGACAAATTACCGTAGCAAGGTTCGACAAAAAAGAGGGATCCGACTGATTGGCCAACTAGTGCCGATCGATCGGTGGTGGTGGGGATTAATTGGCTAAAACTCGCTGATCGATTGGTGGGCGCTAAAATATGCACGAAAACGTTGATTTTTGACTTTTTGAGTTCCCATTGGTCCCTAAACTTTATAAATAACCCTCCAACTCGTGAGTTAGGGTTTCTATAGGCTTTTAAACCTAAAAGAGAGAAAAGAGAGAACTTTCTAAGAGATCAAAATGGGGAAATTTAAGGAGTTCAAAGATTTGATCAGAATAAGGAAGAAGGACGCTTGAAGATTGAGATCGAGCTTTATTCTCAAGCGCTAAATCGTAGGAAAGCGATCAAGTGAGGTAAATAACGAACCTAGTTTTCCATATTTTGGATATTAATTTAAAAGATGAATTAAAAGTAGTAAACCTAAGTAAGAACGTAAAAATATGTAGGATCTATGAATATGTTTATGTTTCCTACTTCATTATTTCTTGAATCGGTAAAGTAGGATGTAAATAACCATGTTTATGATTCCTATTTCATTATTTCTTGAATTGTTAAAGTAGGATGTGAATAACCATGTTTATGATTTCTGTTTCATTTTTTCTTAAACCTTTAAATTAAGATGTGAAGAACCATATCATATCTTCTTTATGATTCAACAAGGGGATTGAGAAATTATATTGAATGTATGTGGATATATGAGGAGAATGAGATGAATGTATGGAATTGAATAGAAGATGTGGAATAATTGAATGATTGAGATGAATTATTTGTGGGATTATAATTATATGTTAATTTGATTTTGTGATTATAATTCGTGAGAATTATTATTGATAAGATGTGTGGTATAATTACGCTATTGATCTCGATTAAACAAAAGGGGATTTGGATATTTAAATTAGATTGTAACTTATGTGTATTTAAATATAAACTATGATTTTAGATTGTCGAATCATTGAAAATATAAAAGGTTGTGTGTTTATTTTATGCTTCTTTATACGTGATATACATTTAGGTGAATGAACCTTTGATGAGAGTCAAGCTTGCTTAGGCCTGGTTAACAAAATGGAATGGGACGCTATGGTGAGATGTCCTATGGCCCTTGACGGTTAGTCTTAGGTGTAATTTAACCAAAGGTGAATGTATCATTGTGCACTCACCAATGAAAAATATGCACATGTATGAAGAGAGAATTAAAGACATTAATAAGACTATAAGTAAGACCAAAAGTAAAGTAAATAAATAAGTAAGAAAGAAAGACACACAAAAGCGATAATGCATGTTTGTGTTTAGCACCACCGAATACCATCAAAAGGGCAATAAGTATGCCAAAGTAAGTAAGCCGTCGTACCAGGAAATATACTAAACCGTCCATACTGGATAATGTACGAAGGGTGATATTTCGGTAAAGTAAAGTATAGTAACCCATTTCCTTATACGGTAAAGTGGTATTTTAAGTTATTACCGATGCATGTGGATGTGTTGTTCATAAAATGATAAAGTAAAAAGTAAAAAAAGTAAGAAAGTAAGAAAAGAAAGCAATTGACATAATGTATCTGTTTTGTTCCCACACTTTGATTTATGTATGTGAACTGATGTATAAAATGCATGTAAGTTAATGTCAATATATTGTTTACTATTGTTCGTTATAGACGTGGAGTAACTTGTTACTCAACCGATGACTTTTGTTGTCGACAGGTTCGAGATTTGAAAATTGTGCCTAGGAGCCTTGAGTTGAAGAGGAGTACGTAAGGAATATCTTGCAGGTGATCATCCCGAAGAGGAATGAGATCTTGATCGATGACCCTACTATTGAAGTTGATTTATTAGTAGTTAAATTCCAGAGAGTCTTTGATTGACTCTATGGAGAATCATGTTTAGTTTAGTTTTATGATTATGATCATAATGGATGATCAGGTTATTATATTTTAGTTGCAGTTATGGATTATAGATTTAGTTGATGTTATTAATTGAAGAAATTTTCAGGTCCATAATTTAGTATGCCTTAATTGCTTCTAACAAGATGATATGATAAGTAAGTCACATGCCAAAGATCTCACATTCTTTTATGGGGGATTTTGGGGTGTGACAATAACTCACTGACATTTCATGTCAGTAGATTTTGGAGCTACTGAGCGGTAGATGTTGGATCTCCGGACTTTTGGATAATGTACAGACTTTACCCGACGCGTTAGTGGCTCCTGTTTTTGTCAACAAACTTGATGTAATTAATACATGTATATGGTTTGTATGATGGTTATTGTGATAATAGTGTATATTGCTTTATCGAAAGCATCTGATAAATGTTTAATTTTCCACATTTTTACGGGTAAAGTCTTCCGCTTGCATGTTTATGACGAACGGGCGCGCGTCTCGGAACTTGATTCCCTAGGCGGGGGTTCGGGGCGTCACATACTCAAACTCTTGATTTCAAATATACTTTGTATAAGCTTGAATACAATCCAAATTTTCTCCTTAGATGAGCTGATGGATGACTTAAACACTCACTAAGAGTCTCTCAAAGAATGGAGTTGCAAAACTCAATATGGACTTTTTCAGGATTCTGGGGTTTTCTCAAAAAATGCTTTGAGTGAATGATTGGAGTAAATAAAATGATCAAAGGTTGTTTGTCATTCATAAATGATCCCAATTTATAGCCCAGGAAAAATTATGGCTGTTGGAGGTGTATTCAATGCAAAAATGGCCATTGAAAACTAGCCGTTACAGTGCATTTAATGTTTACTGCGATCAAATCAGTCAACTGGTTTTATACCATCAATTTCCAGAAAATTCATAACCAAATATGTTGACTGGTTTTTAAGCCAGTAAGGAACTTGTCAACTGGTTTTGAAACAGTGTCTAAACAAGACACAAAGCATGAATCAGTCAATTGGTTTTGAATACACCAGGGAATTAGTTGACTGGTTTTCTGATTTTTCACAGAAAACTCCTTTTTAACCAACCTAAATTAAATAAATGATTTGATAGGTAAATTAGATTATCTTTACCAAGATTATAATTATTTCATATGATGTCTTAGGATCTTAGAATGATATGCAAATATGTTCTCAAGGTTCCTATGGTCTGTCACAACCCAAAATCCCCATAGGAGTTAGGAGACTTTTGGCTCGTGACTTATCATATCAAACCATCCGGCAAGAGCATGCAAGATAGACTAAAAGGTGAACTTGAAAATTTCTTAATAACATAATTGTATTCCTTGTGTATAAAAATACAACATAATCAGAGTGGACATTTCCACTTAGTTAAATTATACATTCCTCTCCCTCTCATCTCCCAAAACAGTAATACTAGGGTCGCCTTGCAAGACCCTCTTCTTCACAGGATGCCCCCGAGCAGGATCCTCCACCAAGTACTTTTCCTCTAACCATGTTTTTGGTGTGCATCATCAAGTAGTGTACCTGTGGGCAGTGAAATCTCACCACCCGTAAGGCGGGTGCATGGTGCACCTGCCTATATAGGATCACCACCTATGAAGTGAGCGGTTAGGCTTCGCGCATGCCAAAGGCACACGCACCAGCTGGCTAAGGGCTGACTTATCGCCAGCCCGCTTAGCATTTAATGCTGGCAGCAGGGTAATGATGCCCCGCGGATACCCTTCATGTCAGTCCCCATGGGACTGACACGTGGTTAGGGTTTGCCTTTGTCGGCAGACCCCCATTTAAGCTCTGCGGATAGACTCTATGAGTCTATCCACTGGCTAGTAAATGAGTAGCCCAATCCCTGACCATAAATGGTCAAGGACTCAACCCAGACCATAAATGGTCAATGACTCAACCCAGACCAAGGGCTGGACCCATGGTCCCACCCTATTTTGGTCTGTGGGCTGACCAAGGTCAGACCTTGGTCCGCAGCCCAAATAGGATTCGGACCTAACCTAGGCCGCAGGTGAGACCCATGGTCTCACCTCTTTAATTGGCGGACTGACCAAGGAAATTCCTTTCTCAGCTGACAATCAAATACTGACTGCCAAGTGGCAGAAAATCCCTGATAAAGAAAGGACTCTCTGCCAGCTTTGGGGGATCCCGAGATAGAGATTCCCTCTTTTCCTCCAATAATAGTGTCATATGACACCCTATTTGAGAGGGGAAGTAATCTCTTCCCTTTTTTGGGGAGATAAAAATTCTTCTCTCTTTTGAGGGAAGCCTTATCTTCCTAGGTTTCCCAAAAAGGGAAACCAATTTGGAGTCCTTCAAGAAAGAGGACTCCCATGCGTACCAGGTTTCTCGATGTTGTTTGCTTTTGCTAGTCATAAAAACTTTAAATTATTTCAAATGGACGTTAAGAGTGCATTTTTTAATGGTTTTATCTCAGAAGAAGTATATGTTGAACAACCTCCTTGCTTTGAAAATTACAAATATCTCAATCATGTACTCAAATCAACTAAGACTTTATATGGATTGAAAAAAACTCCTAGAGCTTAGTATCATAGACTTAGTGGATATTTGCTTGAAAATGGTTTCATTAGAAGAAAGATAGACACAACATTGTTTGTCAAATGCAAAAATGGTGATATGTTAATAATATAAATATATGTTGATATTATATTTGGTTCTAGTAATGAATCCTTGTGTCAAGAATTCTCTAAGACCATACAGGATGAATTTGAGATGAGTATAATGGGAGAATTGACATTCTTTATTGGACTTCAAATAAAGCAAACCAAGGAAATAACCTTCATCAATCAAGCAAAGTATACAAGGGAGCTAATCAAGAAATTTGAAATGGAGAATACCAAGGCAATGGACAATCCAATGAGCCCCTCAACTAAGCTTGACCAAGATGAAGCTGGCTTAAGTGTGGATGAAAAGAAGTATAGAGGTATGATAGGTAGTCTATTGTATCTCACTGTTAGTAGGCCAGATATAATGTTTAGTGTTTACATATGTGCTAGATTTCAATCTAATCCCAAAAAATCACATATGTCTGCAGTAAAAAGAATTTTTAGATATTTAGTGGGTACAATTGATTAGGACTTTTATACTCTAAAACCACTACACTTGAGCTAGTTAGTTATTCTGATGCTGACTTTCCTGGATGCAAAGTTGATCGGAAAAGCACAAGTAACACTTGTTACTTCTTAGGACAACCCTTAGTTTCATGGTTTAGCAAGAAAAAAAACTCTGTATCTCTTTCTATAACTGAGGCCGAGTATATAGCAGTTGAGAGTTGTTGTGCTCAAACTCTATACATGAAATAACAACTAGAAGATTTCAAATTGTTGTATGATAAATTATAATCAAATGTGATAATACTAGTACAATTTGTATGACTAAAAATCCTATCCAACATTCAAGAACAAAGCATATTGAGATAAATATCATTTCATTAGAGACCATATTCAAAATGGGGATGCTGTGTTGGAGTTTGTTGATACAAACAACCAAGTTGCTGATATTTTCACAAAACCTCTACAATATGATAGGTTCAGTACACTAAGAAGAGAACTAGGCATTGTAACACCCCGTCCCGGGTAGTGGAATCTTGACCATGTTCATTTTTAAAATACTAAAGGAAAAATCGGGCAGAGTCTCGTTTGTATTATAGAGAAATGGGTCCTCCGGACCTAATCACCTAATAAACGAACAATATAATGTATAATTTGCAGAGTTGGATATCTATTTCTTTTTTTTCTTTTTTTTTAACATAATACAATTCTCATATAAAGAGATATGATGTGAAAATATTACAAAAGATGCACGGATCATCATCACTTCTTAATCCTCATTTCCATCCATCCAAAATAAGATATGAGAATAATAAGTATAACCCATATCCAACTGTACGTCCAAAATGTAAAATCACCAAACACATCATTTATACATAGTTTTCAAACATAAGTCCAAGACAATATGATGATATGTGGCCTTCTTTCATCTAGCTCCACTGGCACACGCCTCTTTGTTACTATCTGCAAAATTATTAGGGAGTGAGCTTTCACAAGCTCAATAGAGTAACTCATCATAAAAACATAATGAAATAATACCTAGACAAAAATGAGTAAAGTTACAATGGCAATAAACATAAGCATTCTTTATCTAACATTTTATAAGGGAATAACTTCCGCTAATTTAATCCATCGTTCCTTATAATTCAAAAATGCATAAAAAGAAAAGATCCCATACTTGAGGGAATTTATTCCACACTTGGGGAAAGGGTTCCACACTTGGGGAACTACTTTCTCATGAATTTCCACACTTGTGGAAAGGGTTCCACACTTGGGGAACTACTTTCTAGTTGACTTCCACACTTGGGGAAGTTACTCCATCTTGGGGAGTCGTGACTTCATCACAAGCCATCACAACACAGTTTCATAGCATCATAGTAAACCACATTCCACAATAAAAATAGTTCTCATGAAATTCCAAGTAAATCATCCCAATGAATTTACCTCTACATAAACACCCATATGCCCAATTCCCATACACCTCAATCCCTTTTTCAATATAGTACAATTTGTCACATAACACATGCTTTCAAATTTTCAGTTGCAACATTTAACCTACTCTATGTAAATTGTTAACCAATTTCATCAATCCTATATATATATATATATATATTTTTCTAAACAGCCCAATCATCACATTTCTTTTTAGCACAATATTCAACCCCATGCAAAAAATCCCTTCCTCCATAACACTCCATTACTATATGTATATCCCATTACAAGTAGAAGAGTACATTTTACACACTAAACATAAACATAATACATCATTTATGCAAAAAGGAGGAGAAACCCTACCTTAAGAAGGAGAAAATCTCTAAAATTGTAAGTGAACGTTGATCTTCAAGCCCTAGGTGTGATCTTCATGATTTGTGGCAAGATCCACGCAAGTTATTGGATCCAAGAGCACTCCAGCCCTAAGATCCCCAAAAACCCTCTTCTCCCTCTCTTTTTGTTTTCTGTCCAAGGGTTTCTATACCCCTTCTTAAACTCACGAATCCCACACACATTTATGTGTTAGGATAATGCTAGCATCACTCTTTCAAGATTCAATCTCTTTTTAAATGGAGAGAGTGTTAGTGGACATGCTTAATCCATAAAGAAAGTGAGTTTCAAAGAAAGTGATGTTAGCATTGCCCTAAGCATTATTATTATTATTATTATTATTATTATTAATTTTTTTTTCAATTATATTAAATATATATATATATACTAATCATAATCAAATGAGCTTTTACTAAATAAAGGGACGGGATCTCACAGGCATGGCTAGGCTAAATGACATTAAATGGTCATATCTAAAATGCCTACATGTTTAAAAGTGAAAAATATGGTTGAATTAAGCTTAATGATGATATTTTGTTCAGAAATGGATTGAATATTGTATTAAGTTATATTGAATTGTTTTAATAATGATTTGATGTTTGGAATTATGATTTGGATGTTAAAATAATATTTTAATCAAGAGAAAATTGAATTCATGTTAAAAAATAAATTTTTTTTTGAAATTATGCTTGAGAAGTCGATAGATACTATTCATGAAGAATCAGACGTCGACAACACAAGATATTTTTTTACTTCCAATAACTTGCTAAGGCTTGACGTCGACGACAGAAGATGAAACCATCCAAGACGTCAACGATGGGGCTCGTAAGTATAAAAATAACCTAAAATCTTATTTTTTTAAAAAAAGCTTTTCAACTTCATCTCCTTTCATATTCGACTGTTCCATTCCCTCTAAACCCTATTCAAACCTCCAAATCACTCCAAAACAACCCAATCTCACTCCATTTGATCTTAAATCCTTAATTTCTACCCAAATCTCATTTCCCCAAATTCCTCTGAGCACAATGCCACCAAGAGTGAAGAACCCTGGCAAGAAACCAGTGGAGATGAAAAAGTAGAATGCAAAAGGAAAAGAAGTTGCAAGTTCGTCAGAGAAATCTCAGTCTCTCTTCATCTCATCCAAAGCCTCCAAGAGATATCAAACCATGTTCGCCAAGCGTACTCCCATATACAGTAAAATCGTGGACCTTTCTTTTTTCTCTTAAAATAGATTAAATCTAATCCATGATTGGTTCAAATCCCTCCATTGGACCAGATTCCTAGAATATAAGGAGTCTATGTACCTTGACCTTATGCAACAATTTTATACCAATCTAAAATATGATGAAAAATCCGCTGAAATCTCCACTCGTCTTCATGCTAAGACCTTCACCTTTTCCTGAAATGTCCTTGAACAAATATTTCATCTTCCTAGTGGTGAGTTCCAAGTTTACACCACAAACCAGTGGGTTGTACACCCTGGTTTCAATATAATTGATGCTCTAAAACTTATTTGCATTAATAAAAACATTTCCAAGGCTTTCCTGCTCGGCCTTAAGGACCTCATCCTAGAGGCTCGCTTAATCCATCATATTATTTCATATAATATCACTCCTAGGGGAGGTGACAGAGACCACGTGTTATACTTTGATGTTTTCTTGATGTGGTGCATCCTCACCACAAAGCCTATTGACCTGTCTTTCATTATATTCAATCATATGTTAGAGGCTTCCAAGAAAGACAGTGGTCGTTTACCATTTGGTCTTGCTTTGACCCGTATCTTTAAATTCTTCAAAATTTTCCCTTCATATCTATCCTGATAGAGTGGATGCCTAAAAAAAGATCATTACTCAAAGGCCACTATCAGAATGATGAGATATGCTTGGATCGAAGATAGTCAAGTCTGGGTATCCAAACCCCTTGCTCTAGCTCCTTCTCATGATCCAGCCACTACTCCTGCTCCCATTCCTACACCAGATCCTTCTACCTTAGTTCCTACTGACTCCATTCCAGACTCTACTCCTACTCCTGTTATTCCCATCATCCCTACCTCAGCTCCTGGATCTTCAGATATTCCATCTTCCTTAGCAGCAACAGTAGAGCCAGAGAGAGACATCCTTAAGCCATCCTACCAGAGGGAGGATTCACCTCATTATGAGGATGCGGGACATTTTGATTACCATGAGTCCCCACAGATTCCTACAATATCAGAGGACTAGATAAGCCTGATGTCTGGTCAGATAGCTTCCATGGCTTCTAGCATGGAACACTTTCAATTGGAGATGAGGGAGAGCCAGTTGAGCTTTCAGGCTACCATCAAGGACAGTCTGCTGAGCTTCCTGATCTCTAGAGTCTAGGATGGACAGCATTCGGGCTGAGTTGTATGGGAGAACTGAGTCAATGGATCCTCGACTAGAGAAAATTGAGATAGCAGGGGAAGTAATTAAGAACCGAGTAGACTCCATTCTCTCCTTGATTAAGAGAAAGGTTGTGGATGCCTTAATTCTTAGAGAGAGGTTGAGCGATGATGTCTCCAGCATCAGTTAGGTGGTTAATGTTCAAGCCTCATACCATCATCAGATATCTTCCTTAGTGGGTGCTCAGGCCCTGATCATTCGTGATACGGCTTCTCGAGTCACTCAGTTAGCTATTGAGATCATGGATATCCGGAACCGCATGACACACATCCCAGTTCTTTTAGATGTAGAGGTTCTAGTGAGACCTAGGGAGGAACCCCAGGCTCAATCTATCTCCAGTGAGAGCGCTCCTTCTGACCCAAAGGACAACATCTCTTAGAAGAGAAAGAGAGAAGATGAAAAATGAAGACTTCTCTATGTTTTGTTTTGTGTGCTACAAGGATGTATCTCTTTTGGTTGTAATTTTTCTTGAAGTAATCCAACTTTTTTTTAAACATTTCTGTGTCTTGAAAGTGTGAATTAGTCATGTATTTTACTTTCACAGTCTTCTTATCATTTTTTTGCATTTAAATTTTTTTGATGATGCCAAGGGGGAGAAAAATGAATATGACTTGGAATACTTGGATAACAATAAATATGTCAAACTTTATCTTATAATAATACTTAAATGGTGAAATATTGGAGAGAAGTTTTAAACTTCTTTGTGGAACTTCTCTTGGTTTATTTCTTTGTGGAACTTCTCTTGGTTTTTCTTATGACTAATCTTGTTTTGACTAATGTACTCGTGAAAATAAATATCTCATGAAGTGTCTAAAATATGCATATAAATTAAACTTTGTTACAATCTTTATTAATGCATATGTTTAGGGGGAGTCACCTCAAATATTTTATTTAAATCATATTTTGAGTCCCAAGTCATTTCATTATTATTCATCATCAAAAATGGGGAGATTGTTGGCCTAAAGGTTACAACCCTGTGAAGCCCTAATAATTTTGATTATGACACTATAATGTGATGAGCATTTTAGTACTAATTGTTCAACAAAATATATGTCAATTTCAGATTTAAGGAATATTAGTCCACCTTTTAAGAAAGATTCAACATGACCAAGAGATATCACCAAACAAAGTCAAGACTAATTGATTAAAAAGAAATCAAGACAAAAGGCTACAAGAGCCAAATTGCCATTCAAGCTCAGAGACAAATGATAATTCAATTGAAGATTCAAGATCTCACCCATAGTCCAAGTCGGATCATGAAGCTAAAAAGGATAACTCATTCAAGATAAAGTTTAGAAGAATAAAGACTCAAGAAGAAATAAATGGTACTATTTAAAAGAGTCTAGGACTTATGTAAGAAGTCCTTAATTAGTTGGAAAGTTCAAAAGCTCAAGTGACCTAGACTGACCTTAGGAAACCTTGGCCCATTTGGATAACAATTCCAAGGCCCTAAGACATCTCAAAACATGACTAAAAACAAATAATTAAAAAACCAAAGACCTATGAATTTATTTCCATCATAAAGGTTTTGAAAAGTTGAGAAAAATGTGAAAATTCAAAGGTGTAACGCCCCAAAATACCCCATAGGAATTAGGCTATATTTGGGCCCGTTACCTACCATACAACCATCTTGCGGAAGCATATAAGGCAAGCTAAATAGTGAACTGAAAATTTCTTTAATAACTTAACCGTATTCCAAGCACAACTGTTTACAATAACTGAATATAAACTTTGACATGTACATGAAATCCTTAACTTGAGTTGCCAACTTAAATGGTACAATATCCCCAACCAAAATTCCCAAAATACATGACTCTCTCTC
Source organism: Tetracentron sinense (assembly GCA_015143295.1). NCBI lineage: Eukaryota > Viridiplantae > Streptophyta > Magnoliopsida > Trochodendrales > Trochodendraceae > Tetracentron > Tetracentron sinense. Next base: position 18,058,500 of record CM026567.1, read on the forward strand.
TCTCTTCCCAACCATGGCCACAGGCCAACCCTAACCTCTGACTAACACTCCAATAACCTCCTGCTCCCCCTGAGCTGCCTCGATCCTCGTGTAGTGTACCTGCCGACATCAAAGTACGGCTGAGCATGGAATACTCAGCGAGTGCAAGCTCCTAGCTAACAATAATAATAACGAGCAAAACATCATATGCAAGTACTGAAAAGATATAATTCATAATTATTTTAAAACAGCATCATCCATAATCATTTATTTAATCACAACTCTAATGAAAACCAATCCACATCTATGAAACATATGAGTCTTTTCTTATGAGCCAGGGGTTAGCACCCGCACATCCCTGGGCTACCAACCCCCTTGACAATTTTAATGCTTTTCTTATGAGCCATAGGTTAGCACCCTTAACCGGGGCTACCAACCTCCTTGACAGTTCCTTTCATTTCCTTTCTTATGAGCCAGAGGTTAGCACCCTTGACAGGGCTACCAACCTCCTTGACAGTTCCTTTCATTTCCTTTCCTTTCCTTTCTTATGAGCCAGAGGTTAGCACCCTTGACCGGGCTACTAACCTCCTTGACAGTTCCTTTCATTTCCTTTCCTTTCCTTTCTTATGAGCCAGAGGTTAGCACCCTTAACCTGGGCTACCAACCTCCTTGACAGTTCCTTTCTTGTGAGCCAGAGATTAGCACCCGCACAACCCTGGGCTACCAATCTCCTTGACATTTCCATTTACTGGTGAGAGTTCTTGTGAGATATTCTTGTGAACAAGAGGTTAGCACCCGCACAATCCTGGGCTACCAACCTCCTTGACATTCCATGTACTTGTGAGCTTTCTTATGAGATATTCTTGTGAGCCAGAGGTTAGCACCCGCATTACCCTGGGCTACCAACCTCCTTGACATTCCCTTTACTTGTGAGCTTTCTTATGAGATATTCTTGTGAGCCAGAGGTTAGCACCCGCATTACCCTGGGCTACCAACCTCCTTGACATTCCCTTTACTTGTGAGCTTTCTTATGAGTTTCCTCTTCGTATAACCTTTCTTATCGTTCCTAACATCTTATTCTTATCTTGTGTTTAACTTCATGTAATTGTACTTGGGAATTCAATTCATGCACGCATGCGTGCTTGTGCATAACAATGTGAAACATTGTAGAGACATGAAACTAAAACATCATATAGCACTTTATTAACATTTCTATAAACTTGTGAGAATTTAAGGAAACATGTAAAGCATTTTCTCATCATTGCCAACTTGGGGAAAAATCCCCAATCATAATTTCATAGCCTTGAGTTTAAATCTCATGCATGCATTTAATCCAACATCTAGTATTCAACGTTTCTATAGGCGTTTATTCATATTTTCATAGCCAACATTTATCAAGCACTTAGCATTTCAATGTTTATGTAGACATGTGAGGAGTTTAACTTGGACATATAAAGCATGCTAACCAAGTTCACCAAGTTGGGGAGAACCCCTAAATCATATTTGCATAGTCTTAATTTCTAAAGTCCATATATGCATTTTATCATACACCTTGCATTTGACATTCTTGTAGATTATTTTGTTCATGTTTTCCCCATTCAAACATTTCATCAAACATATAGTGTGCATCCATTATGTATACCTTTCCCTTCCACCATTTCCCATCCATCACAATCCACACATCATTACTTAAACATCTTATGCATTTTTGGAGAACTTTAGTTCCTTTCAAAATTTGAAATACAAAATTTAAGTATAATCACTTTTTTAAGGGAAAATCTAGGTTATTACTAAGTTAACTAGGAATGGTGTACTAACCTTGAGGATTTACTCTTAATCTTGAGGAAAAACCCCCCCTTGCTTTGGAATCCTAAGCTTGAGGAAGAACACCACTTTGATTTGGAAGGATCCTTGCTTGATGAGGAAGATCCTTCCTTGAATAAGCTTCTCTTGATCTTCAATCCCAAGCCTTTCTTGCAAAATCCCCAAATCTCAAATCCCATTTTGGTAAATTTCTAGGTCTAAGAAGGAATCCTTGTGTAGAAATCCAACTTGTGGGAGCTTGATTGAAGCTCTTCTTCCACAATTCAAAACCCTCCTTTAAAAATCGCCAAGATCTTCCCTCTTCCTCTTCTAAGAACTCCCTTAGGTTTAGGTTCACCCAAGACCCTCTAATTGATCTCCTATTTAAAGGCAAAGGGGTGAAACCCTAAAAATTTTCGCACAAAAATAGTTGATTCGCGCTCCTACGATCGTTCGTAGGCTTCCTACGATCGATCGTAGGTTGCCCAGTAAGTTTCCCGCATTTCTGGGTCTTTACGATCGATCGTAACAATTCTACGATCGTTCGTAGCGCCTCTACGATCGTTCGTAGGGTCCCTACGATCGATCGCAACTTTTGCAGAAAGTTTCAGCATTTTTGCGTTTTCGTAATTCGGTCATAACTTTTGACTCGCTTGTCTGATTTTGACGATTCAACTTGTGTTGGATTTTTATTTCGAAGGAGAACAACTTTCATGTTTTTCACAACTTCCAATTCTTCCTTTTTCTTAGACCATTTTGCCCCTAAACCTGACTGATCCGAAATTGGGTTTCGTCAGTCCAGATTTTAAACCGACCCGACTTCAGAAATCGGTCTTTTAACCTAACACCAACTCAAAACCAAGACAATTGATCAACATAAACCCCAAAGAGGGTTCAATTACCTTTCCAAAAATCTAAGAATCGCTTGATTCCGACGAGCGGTGTAAACAATAGGACTATTTAAAGTCAAGGGTATGCTAAGGCATTCCCATTCTTGACACTTAGAACATTTCGAGTGTTTCACACTCTTTTCATTCGGTTCCAAAACCATACTCACACCTCATGACTCATTAATCCATAGGTTTTTTAACACACCTAGGTGATCATGGGGCACACCCCAACATGCATGAGAGGCCCCGGTCTCTTTATGCCTCGCGTAACAGCACTATTCACTCACAACTCATTAACACTTAGGGTACCTTATACCCATCTTTTTACCCACTTAGAGTATGTCATACTCTTATTTATTCATCCCAAACACCCAACAATAAACACTTAAGCTAATTTGACTACTCTTATCATGCCCCTTAACCAAGTCACATAAATGGCCCTCGGCCTTTACAAGACTTGTGCCCATGGCACTATTCACAACATTGCGAAATGGTTTCCCGTGGTTCTACGTTCACACTTATGGTATTTTATACCCTAAATACTTGAGTATTATTATACTCTTATTTTGAGACTCAACATACACACTTTAAAACCTTATTTAAATCGCCACACTACTTAGAACCAAATGGACCATGCTACCAAGAACAAAGTGTAAAGGCCTTAAGCCTTTACACACACCACACAAGGGCACTATCCACACACTATTCATGACACTATTCCCAGCCTAGGGAACTCGGTTCCGGGGTTTCTTCATACATACTAAGGGTATTTTCATACCCCATCTACTTTGAATCCAACCCTTACTCCATTCTCATAACTCACGACCCTAGGTTCTTAAACCAAACCAAGGTAACCTATTTGGGCACAACCCATATGCATGGAAGGCCCCGGCCGCCACAAATCCCTTGAATCGACATTATTCATACCACTATACATTTAATGATTTGAGTATTGTTTTATACTCTTTGCATGTTTTCTCAAAACACCTTACACTTCTTGATTCTAACATGAAACTCACATCGCACTTAGTCTATGAGGGAAACTCTCACTCTCATTAACCAAACCCAACTTATAATAAGGGCCTTTGGCCCTTACAATACTAGTGTCCTCGACACTATTCACTTGAACAGTGAACCAAATTTTCGGGGTTCTACAAAAGGTGTCATCGACATCTACAATGAACAGTAGCTAAGAAAATTTTTTTTGCTCTATGTCATCAACATCTGAGACACTCCCAGAAGATGTCATTGATGACAGGTTGCTGGAATCGCACATTAAAACTCCAACGACTATTTTTTTAATGGCTAGTTTGGCATTTAATGATCCCTCAACGGGATTATTCATCCAAGCTCTATAAATAGAGTTCATTTATAAACCTTCAAACAACCTTTGAGCCTACATTGATTATCAATCACTCACATTCAATTCTCACCTAGAAAATACGATCAAAAGCTTAGAAATCTATTTCTCTCTTATTTGAGCTTTAAAACTCCAAATCTTTTGAGAGATTTCTAGAGGGTATATTTCAATCTCATCTAGCTCATAAAGGAGCTTATTATTTGGGTTTAGTTCCAATTACTCACTTGTATTAAAGGAAATCAAGAATCAGTGGATTCTTGTCCGTAAAGTCGAATTGCTTTGGAAGTCAAGAGAGGGTGTTCTCTTGTAGCAAAGGTAGTGTCCCAACCTGTGAAGGGGTTGTTTAAGGTTTTGAGCTTCACCCTTGAAAGAAGCTTGTGAGAGTAAAATCGTGGATATCCTAGAAGTGGGAAGTTGAAAGGCGTAGATGTAGGCAAGTTACTGAACCTCGTGAACAAACTCGTATTGTTTGTATCTCCTTATCTCTTATCCAATATTCTTATTGCTTTAATAATTTATATCTCTTGTTTAAATTCCCAAATCTTAAAAATCCGCTAAATAGGCTTAGGTAGAATTTTAAATTTCCATTGACCCTAATCACCCCCCTCTAGGGTCCATTTAATGGGCAACAGGGGTCTACCTAACCCCAGATTACTATCTCCATAACAAACTTCTAAAATTTGAGGTTTTGTACTCCATCAGAACTGTATTGAATCTAAGAAATAATGTTGTTTTCCCCTTGCACAAGAGAGGCTTTGACTATCTTCAAGAAAGACTCAATCGAGTGCCTCTCAACTTATGTGATTCATTATATATATTCCTTTTATATTTTGTCACGCTATTGTTATTTGTCTAACTTGTGGATGAATTTTATATGAAAATCCAACATTTTTTTATATCTAATGATCATTTTATTTTATAAGTTAATTAAACTACAAACATGAGCTTTGGTTCAAAGGAAATTCGAAGGTCGCAGAAGCAGGCGGCCTGCGCCTGTTGCATAACATGTAGACCCTTAAATCAATTTATGGAAGGGACTAGCTATTGTATATTTCTCTCTTATTTTCCAATTAAATCGAACCATCTCTTTTTCGTAGAGCTTATTCCGACAAGATTATCACAGACAAAGACCACCCATGGCTTCAACATTTGAGCCAATGAGTTTAAGATTCATCCAAGAAAGAATGGACAAAATTTGAAAATTGGTTCGATTCCTGAGAAATCTTCAACTCTCTTAATCAAAACTTGGAAAAACACTGCTTGCAGTTGTTCATCAATTAATGCTATTGTGCAATAGGAAAAATGTGCAAGAACAGTATAAAAAGAAAGCTTATGCATACCATGTAGATGGAAAGGATCAAATTTATATATGTTGATGTCTTTAATGATCCTAGGAGGAATTTGTCATCCAAATACCTTTGCAAATAGATAATCTCCCAGGAGCTCTTGGTCATTAGGCCAAAATTTCATGCCCGGGGGAAGGCAACACTTCTAGACATCTTCTCTAATTATGTCCGTTAGCAGTTCCATTCCAGACTGCATTGATGATATGCTATTTGCTTTCTTCCTTTGAACAGAGTTGGATCATCTTTAATAGGTGTTGAATCATAATCCTACTACGTTTTTGAATTTGAGTTTTCACATCTATTAGTTGTACAAACAATAATTTTCTTTTTTGTAATTTTATTTCTTCTTATAGAGCTTAACACCAAGAAAAATTTATATCGAATGTAATCAAGTACTTGTCATCGAGTTGGATTTTCTATTTTTAGTTTGTATTATTTAACATAGTCTACATTAATTTTTAAATTGATTTTTCTTCAGTTTTTTCAGACCAACATTATTAATGATGATCTTGCAAAGATAATTTGAGGATGATTGTTGTCTATTATATTTGTTGTGGTCATGCTCTCCTCTATTCATGTGTATTTTTTTCTTTCCTCTTTTTGTTCATTTGATCTCACCACCTTCACATGAGAAGTGTTATAAGCTCTTGCTATGTTGTGGGAACACAAGTGAGCATGTCTTAAAATGAGGGATTTCTGGTTTCCATGCCTATGTATTAGGATTTTTCTTACTTGGAGAAACTATATACTTCACCAATGATGGGAAAATCACTTTAATAGGGAAAAGACCTCTTGAAAATCTCATAGAGTAAAAATAGAAAATAACAAAATGAGCTCAGGATACCTGAGCCTACAACTTATGCCGGTGTGTGAATTTTTAATAGGACTTTACAAATCAGTGGATTAATACAGATCAAGATCTTTTTATAGGGTCTGCATTAGACAACACATTTGACAATGTGCCCTGCAAAATAGATCAGGATAGTGACATGTGAGTAGCTTTTCCGGTTACCTAACTCAAAAGCCATGTTGTGGATGAAAAAGATTCACGATTTTTCTTTAGTGCATTGATTTTTTTTTGGGATGAAATCTCTCGCATTAAATTTAAGGTTTATTTTTTGTTTATATTCAAGTTGTAAGCATCTATTCCCAAGTTTAGTATTTGAATTCAAGAGATATGTAGTATTTTAACTTCAAGTATGGGTTCATGAGTAAAACCCATTAAGATAATTCTAGATATATTAGCCCACAGGGAGGATGGAGGATGACTCTCTATTCACCCCGTACCTTGTATGTAGTCGTTGATTTCCTCTCTAAGCTTGGTACAGTTAGTGGTGAAGTTGTTTTGGATCCATCATTATTCCCACCTTTGCTTTCAAAGATTATATATCTTGATGCGAGAGGTTGTAAATATATTCGGTTGTAATTCCTTTTGCTTTAATTTAGCTGGTTGGGGTTTGGCTAACCCCAGTTTACCATCTCCAAAAAAAACTTCTAAAATTTGAGGTTTGGTACTCCATCAGAACTGAGTTGAATCTCAGAGATAATGTTGTTTTCCCCTTGCACATTAGAGGCTTAAACTATCTTCAGGAAAGACTCAATCGAGCGCCTTTTAACTTATGTGATTCATTATATATATTCCTTTTATATTAATTTCATGCTATTGTTATTTGTTTAACTTGTGCATGAATTTTATATGAAAATCCAACATTTTTTTTTATATCTAATGATTATTTTATTTTATGAGTTAATTAAACAACAAACATGAGCTTTGGTTCAAGGGAAATTTGGAGGTCGTAGAAGCAGGCGGCCTGCGCCTGTTGCATAACATGTAGACCTCTAAATCAATTTTCAGAAAGGACTAGCTGTTGTATATTTCCCTCTTATCTTCCAATTAAAACAAACCATCTCTTTTTCGTAGTGCTTATTCCGACAAGATTATCAAAGACAAAGACCACCCATGGCTTCAACATTTGAGCCAAGGTGTTTAAGATTCATCTAAGAAAGAATGGACAAAATTCGAAAACTTGGTTCGATTCCTGAGAAATCTTCAACTCCCTTAATCAAAACTTAGAAAAATACTGCTTGCAAATGTACTTCAGTTAATGCTACTGTGCATTAAAAAAAAAGCTTGTACATACCTTGTAGATGGAAAGACTCAAATTTATATATGTTGATGTCTTTAATGATCCTAAGAGGAATTAGTCATCCAAATTCCTTTACAAATAGGTAATCTCCCAGGAGCTCTTGGTCATTAGGCCGAAATTTCCTGCCCGGGGAAGGCAACACTTCTAGTCATCTTCTCTAATTATGTCAGTTAGTAGTTCCATTCCACACTGCATTGATGATATGCTATTTGCTTTCTTCCTTTCAACAGAGTTGGATCATCTTTAATAGTTGTTGAATCATAATCCTACTACGTTTTCGAATTTGAGTTTTCACATCTATTAGTTGTACTTAAATTATAATTTTTTTTGTAATTTTGTTTCTACGTATAGAGCTTAACACCGAGAAAATTTTATATGGAATATAATCAAGTACTTGTCATCGAGTTGGATTTTCAAATTTTATTTTGTATTGTTTAACATAGTCTGGATTGATTGATAATTGATTTTTCTTCAGTTTTTTCGGACCAACATTATTAATGATGATCTTGCAAAGATAATTTAAAGATGGTTGTTGTCTATTATATTTGTTGTGGTCGTGCTTTCCTCTATCCACGTATATTTTTTTTCTTTCCTCTTTTTCATTGGATCTCACCACCTTGCCATGAGAAGTGTTATTAGCTCTTGCTATGTTATGGGAACACAAGTGAGCATGTCTTAAAATGAGGGATTTCTGGTTTCCATGCCTATGTATTAGGATTCTTCTTTCTTGGAGAAACTATATACTTCACCAATGATTGGAAAATCACTTTAATAGGGAGAAAACCTCTTGAAAATGTCTTAGAGTAAAAATGAAAAATAAAAAAAGGAGCTCAGGATACCTGAGCCTACAACTTATGTCGGAGTGTGAATTTTTAATATGACTTAACAAGTTAGTGGATTAAAATATTTCAAGTTATTTTTACAGGGTCTGTATTAGACAACACATTTGGCAATGTGCCCTGCAAAATAGATCAGGATAGTGACATGTGAGAAGCTTTTTCAGTTACCTAACTCAAGAGGACATGATGTGGACAAAAAACATTCACGATTTTTCTTTAGTACATTGTTTTTTTATTTTTTCATGAAATCTCTCTCATTAATTTAAGCTTTATTTTTTGTTTATATTCAGGAAATGTAAGCATCTATTCCCAAGTTTAGTATTTGAATTCAAGAGATACGTAGTATTTTAACTTCAAGTACGGGTTCAACCAATTTAATTAAACCCATTAAGATAATTCTAGATATATTAGCCCACTGGGAGGATGGAGGATGGTGCAATGTTCACCCCGTACCTTGTATGTAGTCGTTGATTTCCTCTCAAAGCTTGGTACAGTTAGTGGTGAAGCAGTTTTGGATCCTTCATTGTTCATACCTTCGCTTTCGAAGATTATAGATCTTGATGCGAGAGGTTGTAAATATATTCGGTTGTAATTCCTTTTGCTTTAATTTAGCTGGCCGGGGTCTGCTTAACCCTAGCTTACCATCTCCAAAACAAACTTCTAAAATTTGATGTTAGGTATTCCATCAGAACTGAATTGAATCTCAGAGATAACGTTTTTTTCCCCTTGCACATGAGAGACTTCGACTATCTTCATGAAAGACTTAATAGAGCGACTCTCAACTTATGTAATTCATTATATATATTCCTTTTATATTATTGTCATGCTCTTGTTATTTGTCTAACTTGTGAATGAATTTTATATAAAAATCAGACATTTTTTTATATCTAATGATTATTTTATTTTATGAGTTAATTAAACTACAAACATGAGCTTTGGTTCAAAGGAAATTCGGAGGTCACAAAAGCAGGAGGCCTACGCCTGTTGCTTAACTTGTAGACCCCTAAATCAATTTGTAGAAGGGACTAGCTATTGTATAGTTCCCTCTTATCTTCCAATTAAAGCGAACCATTTCTTTTTCGTAGAGCATATTCCAAATAGATTATCAAACACCAATACCACCCATGGCTTCAACATTTGAGCCAAGGAGTTTAAGATTCATCAAAGAAAAAATGGAGTAAATTCGAAAACTTGGTTCGATTCCTGAGAAAACTTCAACTCTCTTAATTAAAACTTGGAAAAACACTGCTTGCCAATGTTCTTCAATTAATGCTATTGTGCATTAAAAAATGTGTAAGAACAGTATAAAAAGAAAGCTTGTACATACCTTGGAGATGGAAATGCTCAAATTTATATATGTTGATGTCTTTAATGATCCTAGGAGGAATTAGTCATCCAAATACCTTGGCAAATAGATAATCTGACAGGAGCTCTTGGTCATTAGGCCGAAATTTTATGCTCGGGGGAAGCCAACACTTCTAGTCATCTTATCTAATTATGTCCTTTAGCAGTTCCATTTTAGACTGCATTGTTGATATGTTATTTGCTTTCTTCCTTTGAACAGAATTGGATAATCTTTAATAGGTGTTGAATCATAATCGTACTACGTTTTCGAATTTGAGTTTTTACATCTATTAGTTCTACTTAAACTATAATTTTTTTTTTGTAATTTTCTTTCTACATATAGAGCTTAACACCAAGAAAATTTTATGTGGAATATAATCAAGCACTTGTCATCGAGTTGGATTTTCTATTTTTAGTTTGTATTGTTTAACATAGTCTAGACTCTCTTCTATCCATGTGTATTTTCTTCTTTCCTCTTTTAGTTCATTGGATCTCATCACCTTCCATGAGAAGTTTTATAAGCTCATGCTATGTTATGGGAAAACAAGTGAACATGTCTTAAAATGAGAAATTTCTGGTTTTCATGCCTATGCATTAGGATTCTTCTTATTTTGAGAAACTATATACTTCACCAAGGATGGAAAAATCACTTTAATAGGGAGAAAACCTCTTGAAAATGTCTTAGAGTAAAAATGGAAAATAAAAAAAGGAGCTCAGGATACCTGAGCCTAAAACTTATGCCAGAGTATGAATTTTTAATCTATGACTTTACAAGTCTGTGGATTAAAACAGATCAAGATCTTTTTACAGGCCTTTCTTTATAGTTTGACTACGTAACCTTAACGTACTTTCTCAGGTGTAACCTTCGCCACTTCAAATGGGCGCTTCGCCCCTATTTTGTTGAATTAGAAAGAACAAGCCCTAATAGTAAGTTGGGATGAAAGACAAAGAAAGGGATCAGGGGGCTTTATGATCGGAGAAAGGGAAGGGGTGTGGTTGGTGTGTCACTGGGTCGGTGGGGGAACCCATAGGAAGGGGGGATGACCCGCCGAATTCACATCAGAAATCGCCAACATGAACACAAACGAAATCTTGAATTGCATATAGAAACAAAACAAACCACTGGTCTGTACTAGACAATACATTTGACAACGTGCCCTTCAAAATAGATCAAGATAGTGACATGTGGGTAGCTTTTTCAGTTACCTAACTAAAGAGGCCATGTTGTGGAACCGTTGGGTGGCATTTCTAAAAACTTGAAATCTAATAAAGTTTAAACCATGTTGACCGTTTGAAAAGGTACAAGGAGAATTTGGTTATAACTACATATGAATGAGTTGGTTTGATTATAACGGTTATAATAACTTCTTAAAAGTTCACTACAAATCACCACATATAAGGTCACGTGAGATCACTCATATATCTATGAGGTTTCCTTCTCGAAAAGAAAAAAAAGGCAATACATGTGCAAGAGCATGGATGTGCAAGAGCATGGACTTGCTATCCAGCACCTTACACACTAACATCTCTCTCCAACCTACATATATTTTGCAAAATTTTCAAAATCTATAAGGACATATAATTTAGGCATTAGCTCTGTGGTTCCATGTCCTACACTTTTTACAAATACCACCTTAATTATCTAATTTGTTAGTTGTCAACTTTCCTTATTAGTCTGATAAGTATTACATTGTGTATATAAATTTGTCTTACACTAGTTCATATCTAGTTTTAAAGTGTTCTGGTAAGCATGGGTGTATCCTTATAAACTAGAAAAAGGCAACCAAAAAACTGATTAAATCATAAAAGAAAAGAGAAAGAAAAAACTGATTAGGTCATAACTCATAACTGAATATAATACCCTCATTTTTTTTTAGCAAGAGCCATAATATTGCATATGCATAAAAGTTGATATCATTTTGGTTTTATACTTACATTGATTATATTCTATCAACATCTCTCTACACAGCAGGGGCTTGATATCTTGCTCTTTTACATATAGCTTTTATACTTCCATTTTGATTTATCCTTTCTCAAGTATTACCTAGTTTATCCTTTGGAAGGTTTATAGGGAGTGAGTACAACACTATTATAAACATTCACGATTTTTCTTTAGTGCATTGTTTTTTTTCTCTTTGATGAAATCTCTCATTAAATTTGAGCTTTATTTTTTGTTTATATTCAGGAAGTGTAAGAATCCATTCCCAAGTTAGTATTTAAATTCAAGAGATACGTAGTAGATATATTAGCCCATTGGGAGGATGGAGGATGGGGGATTGTGCTCTGTTCACCCCGTACCTTGTATGTAGTTGTTCATTTCCTCTCAAAGCTTGGTACAGTTAGTGTTGAAGTTGTTCCCACCTCCGCTTTTGAAGATTATAGAACTTGATGCGAGAGGTTGTAAATATATTCGGTTGTAATTCCTTTTGCTTTAATTTAGCTGGTCGGGGTCTGCCTAACCCTAGCTTAACATCTCCAAAACAAACTTCTAAAATTTGAGGTTTGGTACTCCATTAGAATTGAGTTGAATCTCAGAGATAATGTTGTTTTCCCCTTGCACATGAGAGACTTCGACAAACTTCAAGAAAGACTCAATCGAGTGCCTCTCAACTTATGTGATTCATTATATATATTACTTTTATATTATTGTCATGCTATTGTTATTTGTCTAACTTGTGCATGAATTTTATATGAAAATCTAACTTTTTTTTTTTATATCCAATGATTATTTTATTTTATGAGTTAATTAAACTACAAACAAGAGTTTTGGTTCAAGGGAAATTCAGAGGTCACAGAAGCAGGTGGCCTGCGCCTGTTGCTTAATATGTAGACCCCTAAATAAATCTATAGAAGGGACTAGCTATTGTATATTTCTCTCTTATCTTCTAATTAAAGCGAACCATCTCTTTTTCGTAGAGTTTATTCTGACAAGATTATCAAAGACAAAGATCACCCATGACTTCAACATTTGAGCCAAGGAGTTTAAGATTCATACAAGAAAGAATGGTCTAAATTTGAAAACATGGTTCAATTCCTCAGAAATCTTCAACTCTCTTAATCAAAACTTGGATAAACACTCCTTGCCAATGTTCTTCAATTAATGCCATTGTGCATTAAAAAAAAAAGTGTAAGAACTATATAAAAAGAAAGCTTGTAGATACCTTGTAGATGGAAATGCTCAAATTTATATATGTTGATGTCTTTAATGATCCTAGAAGGAATTAGTCATCCAAATACCTTTGCAAATAGATAATCTCAGGAGCTCTTGGTCATTAGGCCAAAATTTCATGCCTGGGGAAGCCAACACTTCAAGTCATCTTCTCTGTTAGCAATTCAATTCCAGACTGCATTGATGATATGTTATTTGCTTTCTTCCTTTGAATAGTGTTGGATCATCTTTAATAGGTGTTGAGTCATAATCCTATTACATTTTTGAATTTGAGTTTTCACATCTATTAGTTGTACTTAAATTATAATTTTTTTTTGTAATTTTGTTTCTACATATAGAGCTTAACACGAAGAAAATTTTATGTGGAATATAATCAAGTACTTGTCATCGAGTTGGATTTTCTATTTTTAGTTTGTATTGTTTAACATAGTCTAGATTAATTGATATTTTGATTTTCTTCAGTTTTTTCAAACCAACATTATTAATGATGATCTTGCAAAGATAATTTGAGGATGATTGCTGTCTATTATATTTGTTGTGGTCGTGCTCTCCTCTATTCACGTGTATTTTTTCTTTCCTCTTTTTGTTCATTTGATCTCACCACCTTCACATGAGAAGTGTTATAAGCTCTTGCTATATTATGATAACACAAGTGAGCATGTCTTAAAATGAGGGATTTCTGGTTTCCATGCCTATGTATTAGGATTCTTCTTACTTGGAGAAACTATATACTTCACCAATGATGAGAAAATCACTTTAATAAGGAGAAGACCTCTTGAAAATCTCATAGATTAAAAATGGAAAATAACAAAATGAGCTCAGGATACCTGAGCCTACAACTTATGCCGGTGTGTGAATTTTTAATAGGACTTTACAAGTCAGTGGATTAAAACAGATCAAGATCTTTTCACAGGGTCTGTATTAGACAACACATTTGGCAATATGCCCAGCAAAATAGATTAGGATTGTGAAATGTGGGTAGCTTTTTCGGTTACCTAACTCAAGAGGCCATGTCCTGGATGAAAAATATTCACGATTTTTCTTTAGTGCATTGATTTTTTTTTTTGGAATGAAATTTCTCTCATTAATTTAAGCTTTATTTTTTGTTTATTTTAAAGAAATGTAAGCATCCATTCCCAAGTTTAGTATTTAAATTCAAGAGATATGTAGTATTTTAAGTTCAAGTACGGGTTCAACCAAATGAGTTCAACCCATTAGGATAATTCTAGATATATTAGCCCACTGGGAGGATGGAGGAAGATGCTCAGTTTATCCTGTACCTTGTATGTAGCCGTTGATTTCCTCTCAAAGCTTGGTACAGTTAGTGGTGAAGCTGTTTTGGATCATTCATTGTTCCCACCTTCACTGTCAAAGATTATAGATCTTGATGCGAGAGGTTGTAAATATATTCGATTGTAATTCCTTTTGCTTTAATGTAGCTACTCAGAGTCTGCTTAACCCCAGCTTACCATCTCCAAAACAAACTTCTAAAATTTGAGGTTTGGTACTCTATCAGAACTGAGTTGAATCTCAGAGATAATGTAATTTTCCCCTTGCACATGAGAGGCTTCAACTATCTTCAAGAAAGACTCAATCGAGCGCCTCTCAACTTATGTGATTCATTATATATATTCTTTTTATATTATTGTCATGCTATTGTTATTTGTCTAACTTGTGCATGAATTTTAATTGAAATTAAACATTTTTTTTTATATCTAATGATTATTTTATTTTATGAGTTAATTAAATTACAACACATGAGCTTTGGTTCAAGGGAAATTCGGAGGTCACAGAAGCAGGCGGCCTGCGCCTGTTGCTTAACATGTAGACCCCTAAATCAATTTGTACAAGGGACTAGCTGTTGTATATTTCCCTCTTATCTTTGAATTAAAGCATACCATCTCTTTTTTGTAGAGCTTATTCCGACACGCTTATCAAACACAAAGACCACCCATGACTTCAACATCTGAGTCAAGGAGTTTAAGATTCATCCAAGAAAGAATGGACAAAATTCGAAAACTTGGAAAAACACTATTTGCCAATGTTCTTCAATTAATGCTATTGTGCATTAAAAAAAAGGTGCAAGAACAATATAAAAAGAAAGCTTGTACATACCTTGTAGATGGAAAGACTTAAATTTATATATGTTAATGTCTTTAATGATCCTAGGAGGAATTAGTCATCGAAATACCTTTGCAATTAGATAATCTCCCAGAAGCTCTTGGTCATTAGACCGAAATTTCATGCTCGGGGGAAGCCAACACTTCCAATCATCTTCTCTAATTATGTTTGTTAGCAGTTCCATTCCAGACTGCATTGATGATATGTTATTTGCTTTCTTCCTTTGAACAGAGTTGAACCATCTTTAATAGGTGTTGAATCATAATCGTACTTCGTTTTCGAATTTGATTTTTCACATTTATTAGTTGTACTTAAACTATAATTTTTTTTTTGTAATTTTATTTCTACTTATAGAGCTTAACACCAAGAAAAATTTATATCAAATATAATCAAGTACTTGTCATTGAGTTGGATTTTCTTTTTTTAGTTTGTATTGTTTAACTTTGTCTAGATTAATTGATATGTTGATTTTTCTTCAGTTTTTTCAAACCAACATTATTAATGATGATCTTGCAAAGATAATTTGAGGATGATTGTTGTCTATTATATTTGTTGTGGTCGTGCTCTCCTCTATTCACGTGTATTTTTTCTTTCCTCTTTTTGTTCATTTGATCTCACCACCTTCACATGAGAAGTGTTATAAGCTCTTGCTATATTATGATAACACAAGTGAGCATGTCTTAAAATGAGGGATTTCTAGTTTCCATGCCTATGTATTAGGATTCTTCTTACTTGGAGAAACTATATACTTCACCAATGATGAGAAAATCACTTTAATAAGGAGAAGACCTCTTGAAAATCTCATAGATTAAAAATGGAAAATAACAAAATGAGCTCAGGATACCTGAGCCTACAACTTATGCCGGTGTGTGAATTTTTAATAGGACTTTACAAGTCAGTGGATTAAAACAGATCAAGATCTTTTCACAGGGTCTGTATTAGACAACACATTTGGCAATATGCCCAGCAAAATAGATCAGGATTGTGAAATGTGGGTAGCTTTTTCGGTTACCTAACTCAAGAGGCCATGTCATGGATGAAAAATATTCACGATTTTTCTTTAGTGCATTGATTTTTTTTTTTTTGGAATGAAATTTCTCTCATTAATTCAAGCTTTATTTTTTGTTTATTTTAAAGAAATGTAAGCATCCATTCCCAAGTTTAGTATTTAAATTCAAGAGATATGTAGTATTTTAAGTTCAAGTACGGGTTCAACCAAATGAGTTCAACCCATTAGGATAATTCTAGATATATTAGCCCACTGGGAGGATGGAGGATGATGCTCTATTCATCTTGTACCTTGTATGTAGCCGTTGATTTCCTCTCAAAGCTTGGTACAGTTAGTGGTGAAGCTGTTTTGGATCCTTCATTGTTCCCACCTCCACTTTCAAAGATTATAGATCTTGATGCGAGAGGTTGTAAATATATTCGATTGTAATTCCTTTTGCCTTAATTTAGCTGGTCGGGGTCTGCTTAACCCCAGCTTACCATCTCCGAAACAAACTTCTAAAATTTGAGGTTTGGTACTCCATCAGAACTGAGTTGAATCTCAGAGATGATGTAATTTTCCCGTTGCACATGAGAGTCTTCGACTACCTTCAAGAAAGACTCAATCGAGCGCTTCTGAACTTATGTGATTCATTATATATTCCTTTAAAATTATTGTCATGCTATTGTTATTTGTCTAACTTGTGCATGAATTTTATATGAAAATGAAATATTGTTTTTTATATCTAATAATTATTTTATTTTATGAGTTAATTAATTTACAAACATGAGCTTTGGTTCAAGGGAAATTTGGAGGTAGCTGAAGCAGGCAACCTGCACCTGTTGCATAACATGTAGACCCCTAAATCAATTTGCAGAAGGGACTAGCTAATAACAACTAAACCGTTAAGAATACATTCCTCTAAATAAATAGTTAAACTTGTAGATAAACTGTTAAGTGTTGAATTCTTAATTTATTGCAAGTAAAACAATGAATTGCATGTTTAACATTATATTCCAGATGAGATCGCAGTTGTAGTCAAACATGCCCAAATGGACTCCAAGAGACCCCAACAATACATACTTAACTATACATTTGAAGTTCATATATAGGAAGCAACGCTTGCCCCATTAGTAGAGTCTGCGTGGTGCCATTTGTCTGACCCGAGAGGGTGTGATTAGGGATGGCAACGAGCTGGGTTAATCGGGTAACGCGCTTTGCCTCGACCCTATTGGGACCGATTTGGTGAGTTTTTTAACGGGGTAATGGCAAGTTTGGGAAATGAGGGTTAAACCTGAGTCAAGATCGGACCAGGATGGATTTAAGGCACCCAACACCATCCCATTTTTAATGTAAAATTACTATTTTACCCTTAAATAAATCTTAAAATTATTTCAATATATTACTTATAATAATAAATATCGAACCGATGGGTCCCACTCCGACCTAACTAGTGCTTAACGGGATGGCAATGGGTTTAATCAGAACCGGCCCACCTCGCCCCGTGTTTGGGACAGGAACGGGGTAGGAGTCTTGCCATTAGGGGTGGGATAGGGTTGGGGGCATCTCGATCCAAACCCGACCTGTTACCATCCCTAGGTGTGATGTTGGAAAATCCACCCGACCACTAACCTTGACTAGATACTAACCTTGCTACATAGTTTTGCGGGCTAACTGTATATATCGATCACCCAACAAAAAAGTTCATATACACGAATATGAGTATTCTCCATCTTAAACATTTTAAGGCTATCATCCCTTATAATAATGGTTCCTCCTTTTTGCTTAACATAGCTAAACTTTTCCAGAGACCAAAAGACCATACGAATAACATGTGCTAAGAAAAGGAGTGCAACCGCGATGGTTTAAGAAAATCAACAAATAGTATGACAAAAATGTTTTTTTTAAACCTATTTTTCAAGGCCAGACCTTGGCCTTAGAGTAGGACTTGAACCTAGCTTTAAGCCCTTACAAGTGAGGGTTGGGCTTGGACAAATCTAACCCTTTTTTTTTTTTTTTTGAGTTCGAATCACAGCTAATCGTGATTGAACTTGAGGAGAGTTCAATCACACTCACAAGTAACATGTGTCTCTGTTAACTCCTATCAAATGTGGTTAAGATTCACTAATCCTTAGGGATCACCAATCTAGCCTAGGTTTTTTAAAAAATATTTAAGTATGATTAGAAATTTTTAACCCTTATATTTTCTTTAAGAGCACTGCTTAGCGGACCCATGGGTCCGTTTCATATCTTATCCTGTGTCTTAACACCCCTTTAACCTTGTTTAAGCTTAACAAAATTAAAACTAATATTTTAGTTTTTTTTTAAAAAACCATGGTTAGATTGCTTAACCCTAGGGGTGAGTGAATATTAACTACATAGGTGAGTATTTAAAATTGGGGCGTGGACCAATGAGGCCTAGCCATTCCGTTACAAAATGGGATCCACGGGTACGTTAACTATTTTCTTTTCTTTAATATTTTTTTCTTCTAAAAACCAAGGTTATATTGTTGAATCCTAAGGATTACTGAATCTTAACCACCGTTAATAGAGGTTAACAAGGACATGTGTTGACTTGAGGGTGCGATTGAACTCTCCCCGAGTTCAATCGCGATTGGATCTCATTTCTTTTAGTTGAAAAATAAAAGGGCAAGAGGAAAATTACTATATTGAAGGAATAATAGAGAGAATGATTTGAAATCAAAAACCTTATCACCCCCCTTATCACCTATATTCACAAGAGAAGAAACAGCCACACAAGTAAGTATGCAAAAGAAAGCATTGGCACCACCATTTCCACCACCTACACTTTCACAAAACTTCTCTCTACTCTCTTTCTCTCTCTCTCTCTCCAACCTTATCCATAAAAAAAGTATTGCATTTCTAATCCACAGTAGCAAAACCTCAGAGGTAAGATTTCTGTCTCGTTAAACACTTTCGAATTCGCTTTTCTATTTACCCCAGAAATTCAATCTAGGGTTTCTGTTTGTGCCAGAGAACAATATCACTGTAATTGATTGAATTGCTGGAAATCCCGTTGCAGAGAGCCTTTTTCATTCGTGAATTTGATTGCAGTTTGGTTTTTGTTAGTAAATGAGTTTCTGATTAACACCCACTGTTTGGATTGTTCGAGATTGTATGCAGAGAGAATATAGATTGATGAATTAGGGTTTATGTTTGATGGGTATTGTTTTCAGTGGTTCATGCTGATTGTTGGGTCTCTATAAGAATTATGGCTTCTCTGGCTTCCCTTGCAAGTTTGGGAAGTGCAAGAGCGAGTTCATCTGGTTACTTTGAAGGGTATCCATTGCTAGTTCGGAGAATTTCGGTAGTTAAGGGGAGTAATTTTTGTAATTCTGTGGGTGGGCAGCCGTGGAATTGTGTGTCGGTCTGTAAATGTATTGTCACGGCGGATTTGGTTACCGAGCAGGGGAATTCGGTTTCTTTGGAATCCACATTTAGAGGGAGCAAAGATGAGGATGCTGATATCATCCTCAAGCCTGCTCCCAAGCCTGTTTTGAAAGCCCGGCCTAAGGCTGAACCCATTATGAGCATGAATACACAGAGCTCGATTCCTTGGGTTCCGGAAAAACTCAATAGGAACCCAGGTAATGAGAAATCAGAGGATGTAGAGGAGAGAAATAAGGTGATAGAATCACTTGGGGAAGTCTTAGAGAAGGCAGAGAAACTAGAAACCACGAGTTCTGGATGGTTGGCTAGTAGTAAAGAGAGTGGGGTTGGTAGTAAACCGGCATCTAGTACAAATCCTAACCGGAGAATGGTTAGACCACTAAGTACGGAAAACGCTCAGAAGTCCAAGACTTTGAAGAGCGTGTGGCGGAAAGGAAACCCAGTTACAAGCGTTGAAAAGATCCTTAAGGATTCTCCTGTGGGTACTACGCTTGAGAAGGAGGAACCCAGGACAGAGGGGGTGGAGAAGGGAGAACCTCGACCCCGTGCTTCCTTAAGACCCCCTCAGCCACCTCTGAGAATTCAACCTTCGTTACAAGCAAAACCCACCGTAGCTCCTCCTCCTGTGATCAAGAAACCTATTATCTTGAAGGATGTGGGGGCGGCTCCAAGGCCGCTGGTTACTGATGACAATGGCCCGGGTCCAAAAACCAGAGAGCGGAAGCCAGTGTTGATTGACAAGTTTGCGTCCAAGAAACCGGTGGTCGATCCCCTGATTGCTCAAGTGGCTTTAGCCCCTTCGAAACCGGCAAAGAGCCCTGCCCCTGGGAAGCTAAAAGACGAGCATCGTAAGAAAAGTGGTGCAGTTGGAAGTCTACGGAGGCGTCTTAATGCTGAGATTCCAGATGAGGAGACTTCGGAGCTCAATGTTTCCATTCCTGGTGCCACTACATCGAGGAAAGGTAGGAAATGGAGTAAAGCAAGTCGGAAGGCAGCTAGGCTCCAGGCAGCTAAAGATGCAGCTCCTGTTAGAGTAGAAATTTTAGAGGTGGAAGAAAAAGGAATGTTGACGGAGGACTTATCTTACAGCTTAGCCATCAGTGAAGGCGAAATTCTTGGGTATCTCTACGCAAAGGGGATTAAGCCTGACGGGGTGCAGACTCTAGACAAAGACATGGTGAAGATGATTTGTAAAGACTATGATGTAGAAGTTATAGATGCAGCCCCTGTTAGACTGGAAGAAATGGCTAGAAAGAACGAAATTTTTGACAAGGAAGACCTGGACAAGCTAGAAGATAGGCCTCCTGTTCTTACTATAATGGGTCATGTGGATCATGGAAAGGTATTTAGACAGATGTTTCACTTCCCTTTCAAATCAATTACTTTTGGTTTGAGTATAGGAAAGTGTATTCCCTTGACATTGAGATTTTGCTAATATGTGCTTTAAATTCTCCACTTGGCAGACAACCCTTTTGGATTATATTCGGAAGAGCAAGGTAGTTTTTGAAACTTAATCATTTTCATGTTACTTTTCAATTTTTTCAATTGATGCGTATAATTTTCAATATATAAAGGTTGTTTATATTCTATAATGTGTATTCTTCTTAGATCATAATTACTAGTTACGAAGTTTATATCCTTACTTCCTCAGTGGCATCCCATCATTGAGTGTTGGTCCAGATCTCTAATACTCTTACTATAGAGTTACCATTTTTCAAGATGTTCTATGGTGCCAGCATGATACATATGTGCTCCATACGAAACCTGACTTCTAGGTTTACACAGGTAGTTGCATCTGAAGCAGGTGGCATAACACAGGGAATTGGGTCATACAAGGTGCTTGTTCCTGTGGATGGAAAGCTTCAACCATGTGTTTTCCTTGATACACCTGGCCATGAGGTAGTTTCTGGCAATCTCTTTTGAATTTTGAACTTCAGGTTTCTTTACTACAACTGTTGGTCTTTTGTCTCTCTTCTTCTGGCCCGTTTTGTGTTTTGATAATTCCTGCGAGATTCAAATATTCAGAATTTCTAAATAGCTTTTTCCCAGACTGTTTAACTCAACTCTGAACTATGACATGGATCATATTTTTCATTGATTGCATTTACATGTCGACATTTATTATATTCACTCCTGTAGGCATTTGGTGCAATGAGAGCACGTGGAGCAAGGGTTACGGACATTGCTATAATTGTGGTGGCTGCTGATGATGGGGTACGCCCTCAAACAAATGAGGCTATAGCTCATGCCAAAGCAGCTGGGGTTCCAATCGTGGTAGCTATAAATAAGGTATTCAAGTATATCGG
Source organism: Tetracentron sinense (assembly GCA_015143295.1). Classification (NCBI taxonomy): domain Eukaryota; kingdom Viridiplantae; phylum Streptophyta; class Magnoliopsida; order Trochodendrales; family Trochodendraceae; genus Tetracentron; species Tetracentron sinense. The sequence goes on from CM026567.1 coordinate 18,080,203, forward strand.
CACTTGGCAGTGTTTATTTAAAGGTGGCTTCATGACTTTCTGACTCTCATATCTAGTCCTTATTTTCTTCCAGATAGATAAGGATGGAGCTAATCCAGAACGAGTTATGCAAGAACTTTCTTCAATTGGTCTGATGCCAGAAGATTGGGGTGGTGATGTTCCAATGGTTCAGGTATGTATCTCCTGAACCTACGAATTGTACATACATCATTTCATGATGCTTAAACTCTTGTTGGATGCTTATGCTTATTTCATTTCTCCTTCAGATAAGTGCTCTTAAAGGGGAGAATGTAGATGATCTGTTGGAAACCATCATGCTTGTTGCGGAGGTACATAAAATGTTTTCGCTTATTCATTCAATTGAGCCTGCCAATATTTTTTGCTTTGATATTTCTTTGCATAAATAATTAAATATTCCTATTTCACAGATTTTTCTGCATTGGGTCGGTCAGTTCAAAGTTTCAGTACTTCTATTTTTTCTTCAAATATCTCTAACTAGTATTTCAGAATAGAAAACCAAACAATCATAATCTCTTTTTCCATAAATGAAAGATGTTGTGCCAACAACCTCATGCAAGGGTGGTTAAAGGCATCCCACACTAGGAGGTCTTGGGGTTCAAATCCCCTCTTAATAAAGGCTGGGCAAGCCTAGGAACTTCTGTACCTTCCCCCACCCACCAACCCAAAAAAAATGCAATATTTTGTATAATTATCATGATACTTTCACAATATTGATGTGCATAGTTTAATGAGTTATACATATAATATTTGGTTACGGAGGGTGTCCCAAAGGACCCAAACTCTTTGAGGCAAGGACTAGTCCCTTTGGGTGACACCGACCCACTCAGAATTATATGTAGATATTTATATATCTATATATGTGTGTGTGTGTGTGTGTGTGTGTGTTATGTAGTTATTTATCTTTTTGTTTTATGAATCGACAAAACCCGAGAAACTAAAAAATGTTCAAAGTTTCCTGAGGATTAGGATTTTCCTTGTAGAAAGATTTATGAGGACGAGATTGTGTACATGTTTAAGAGATCGTAATCATCTTTTTTCTTTCCTGTTATCTGCCTCCTATGCATTCTAACACTTTGCATGGTTGTTTATTGTAAAGTTGCAAGAACTGAAGGCCAATCCTCATAGAAACGCAAAGGGGACTGTCATTGAGGCGGGTCTTCATAAATCAAAAGGACCGTTAGCTTCATTCATTGTGCAAAATGGCACCCTCAAAGTGGGGGATGTAGTAGTTTGTGGTGAAGCCTTTGGAAAGGTTGGTCAATAGGAGAGTTGTAACTCTGAACACTTGTTTAGAGGCAAATTTCACTATCTAATTTTTCCTAGATGATTAAACTTGAATTGCTACAATGTGTTTTATTGAATCATATTATTTACATTTGAAGGATTACTCTAATTGTGGCCATGATCAGGTCCGGGCTTTATATGATGACAGCGGAAATCGTGTTAAGGAAGCTGGACCGTCTACTGCTGTGCAGGTTTTTTTTTCCTCTACCTTTTTTCATTGTTTTCATTTTTTTGTATAATTGTGTTACATCGTCTCTCCGATTTTATTCCATAGAAATAGTTGCATTAGGTAATTTAAATTTCTTGTCTATGGAAAAAGCTTTCAGAAACTAGGTTGGAAACTAATTGATTATTTACATTTAAATTCTTGAGCACTTCCTCTTTGGCTGAAAGATGAGGCTTTAAGCTTTGTACCTTGCTTCCTGAAATTCCCACTTCTAGTAAAGCCAATAAAAAAAAGAGACCTTCGAATGACTAAATATAGATACCAGAGTGTTTCTTTATTAATGACTAATGACTGCTCCTGTGATTTGGAATAGAGTAATAGTAATACGTTCCATGTGAGAAATGAAGTAGCTCTATCTAGGCACTTCTAATTGAGATATGAGTACAGTAGGTTGCAAAAAATAATTTTTTCATCAAGCCAATGCCCTCTTCGAAGGAGTAAAATATGGTAAAAGGCAATATTAGTAAAATGGAAAATTGAAACCAGCTTAATTATATGACAATACTTATAGGCTGAAGCTAATAGATTTGTAGAGTACATCAGCACCACTTTGTTTCTCTTTTTAGTCGAAGTGCTTTTGGGTCTCTGAGCCCAAGGAGAGCCAATATATGGGTGTGAAGGCTTCTTGGGAGAGATTGACCATGGGATGGAGCTTTTATTTTTGTTTGAAGATCTTTTGGTCCTCCAAGGAGAGCCAGAATTTATGGGTTACCTCAAGATTTTATCCAGCCAAATTGGATAAAAGATTTTATCCTAAACACTTCATGTTTTAGGATAATATCATCATTACTCGAGCCCTCAATTTTGTACTAACTCTTTCCATAGTCACCCATCCAACTAGACAGTAAAGTTGCTTTCTCAGCTTCCTGTTGTATCTCCATGGGCCACGCATATGTGGTTGAAATATTCCTTCATTGCACTACCAACTTCTCGAGGGCATAGCTCACAACTATGCACTTTGGATATCCACTGGCGAAAGGTGCTTTCATTGAGTTATTTCACCATCTTACTACTGGAGCCCACACCATTTTCTCTTTGTCCATTATCTAGTTCCATCAATTGGGTTTTCATGTTGTCATATGATTATGATTATGACATGTTAGCTGTCTTCTTGATGTTGCCAACATTTCAAAACCATAGAGGATATCAAATAATCAAACCTGTCGCCTGAAAGAAAATCGATGCAAAAATAGAATTTGTATGGGTTTAAAATTGGGTTCATAAGTCTGGAAATTGAAGATCTTTTCCAAAAAATAAAACACTTTTTTCTGATATGATGGATCATCCATATACTAATCACATATATTTCAATCAACCTAACATATTAGTATTTTTGAACTTTTTTTTCCAAATTTCAAATTACATATAAAAATACTTTCCGAATAAGCACAACTCTATGGATAAGATAGATCATTTATATACTAATCAAATATATTTCATTCAACCTTAAATTCTTAATATTGTTTTTATTTCCGAAAAATTTGATTTTTCAATTTTCCCCAAAAAACAAAGAACAAATCCACCATAATTGAACCCTATACCCCATTTATTGTAGATCCATGGATTGGGCAGAAAATTCATAATCTACATGCTATGATGCTGCTTTGGTGGCTTATTGCAAGTTTGAAGTACTATAATAAAAAAAAGAAGCAATATACATTAAAAATTTGAGAATAGTGCGTGTCAATCCAAATTCGTGACCAGGGAAATTCTCTTTAGATTCATTCTCCCTAAAAAATTGTTCCTTTTAGCTTAAAAATTGGCTGTGTTGGTATTTCGAGCAAGAAGAGGCATATTCATAGTAGAATAAATGTTTGTGCATGAGAAGCATCTACTTTAGGTAAAGGTTTATGCTTGAGACTTAGCCACTTTAACTTATTTCGCTCTCTGTGATATAGAAAATTTGCGATTGTCCTCTTTTATATGTGTGAATTCACTAGTAACTTGGTGATTACTATATGAAACCTTTTTATTTAAAGGATGACGGATAAGCTATCACAGATGCACATATATGCATATGCATATGTGATGTATGGCAGTGCTTGTCCTTTTTAGGATACTACTATATCATGTAGCATGCCAAAATTTCTCCAATATGTGAATTTTTTCTGAGTCCTTAGGTTTAGGAAAAGAGGAAGAATTTCTAGTTTCTTTTTTGGAGAAACTAGGGCCCCATTTTGCATCAATTATGGTGATTCTCTAATTCTGAAAATGAATCAATTCCAGGATTCTTAAATTCTCTGAATCAATTTTGTGTTGAGAACCCGTTTAGACACATTTTGTCAGTCCATTGTGAAGAATATAAACAACAAAATCATGTTTGGATGAAAAAAAAAACAAGCTCATTGTTAGTAGACCTGTATTTGAGTCGAGCTAAGCTGAGCTTGTCCACGATCAAGCTCAATCCAGTCTCAAATGTTCAAGCTTGAGCTCGGCTCAAACAAGCTTCACTGAGCTCGAGCTCGGCTTGAGCTCAAACTTGATTCATGTTGAGCTGAGCTCAGGTTGGCTTGAGCTTGATTTGAATTTCAGGGTTATTTGGTTAATTTTACATGATTTTAATAAAAACATATATAATTATAGTACAATACAAGATACTACACAAAATCGATCCATTCATAAACAAAAATAAGATTTGAGGAGAGTCCTTGAATCAGGGTTAGGGTTTTTTACTTTTAACTTCTTAACTTTCTTTTGTTTTTATTATCTCTTAATCTTGTTTATTATAAGTTAAAAAGTATAATAAGTTAGGATAAATAAAAGCAAAAGTAAGATTTTTAATATAAGCAGGACTACAAAAAAAAAAAATCATAGATAATTAGATATAGTATAATATATTATATATTGAGCTGAATCAAGCCCAAAACAAGCCGAGTTGAATCAAATAGTGTCTGGCTTGAGCTCGATTTGTTTAAACATTCGAGCTCAAACAAAGCTTGGCTTGGCTTGTTTGAGCATGAAATCCCAGCTTGAGCTTGGCTTGCATGGGCTGAGCCACGGAGCCAGTTTGGCTTGAGTGCAACCCTAATTGCAAACTAGTGAGGATGGAGGTATGTGGTGGAGGTGTTGTTGGGGCTGGTGAGAGTCGGAGTTTTTGGTTCAGAGAATTGATTCTCAGCAATGACTTTTTTTGTTCCCAAAATTCTGTTTCCAGAAACAAGATTTTTGTCGGAATATTTCCGTTCCAAAATGCATCCAAATGACGTTTCCGATTTTTATTCCTCAGGATTTGAAAATCACTCCCGGACACGGTTTAAAATATCGATACGTATCGACCGATACGTATCCTATTTGGAGCTACCCGATACATTGGTACACTGAAAAAAAAAAACTCCACTGTATCGGGCCGATACAAGCCCGATACACTTGATAAGGGGATTTTTTTGTTAATTTTTTTCTCATTCCAATTATACTACAATCCACAATACAGACTTGATATACACAACTAATTTACATAATATATTATTTAAGTAAATGATTTTAACTTGATTTTACTTTCATTTTCTTTAGATATTTATATGTAAATAAGGTTATCCCCCTGGTTATGATGCCCCAGCCCAACCCTACTTATCAGGAGCCACTGGTTATGATGCCCTAGCCCAACCCTACTTATTAGGAGCCATTGGTTATGATGCTCAGTCCCAATCTTCGACTGACAGTTTTGGACAGATCACGACTCAGCAGCAGACATATGTACAAATGTACTTGGGCATGTACTGCATGATGATGACTTGGGACACAGTGGTGTCATCATGTCTAGACCACTTATAATGTATTACTCTACTCAATTCTTGATCCCACAATGATAGAGTATGAGCCGACACGAAGCTCAATGTGGTACTGAGCTTCTATCATGTATGTAATTTGATTTGTGAATACAAGGGTTTACGTATTTTCATATTTTTGATTTATGAATGCAAGTGAGCTTCTATCACCTGATTAAGTAACTATGGTTTGTATTTTCATACATATTTATCAGCACGCACTCATTTTTTAACTTATAAATTTGTTAATATGATTATAAATGTAGTTGGAGGCCTTCATTTAGTTTGTTTTTAGCTTATATTTGCATTAAAAGAAGTTTTATACAAGATATCTAAGTTTTTCTTTGCATATCCAAACTTTTTTTAGCGTATCCTGAATTTTTCCGTCGTATCCAACCGATACGGTACCGATGCGCCGATACGTATCCTATTTTGGACTTACCGATACGGCAACCGATACCGATATTTTGAACCATGCTCCCAGAAAGTGGTTCCAAACAAACTCCCCCTAGAGATCTTGCAAGAACTTAAATTCTTTTAGTTTGCTGCAAAAAGGTCATAAAATATAGTGACAATTCACTACTTTTGATATTTATACCTAATAAGTATGGAACATTTTATTATACTTTGACGAAATTCTGATTCTTCTATGCAGGGCGATATGTTTTTCCTCTTCTCATACTTCTTGGTTCAACTGTTGCCTTCTAAATCTCATACCTCTTGGTTCAACTGTAGCCTTCTAAATATTTGCCCATGTATTGCCACAGGTTATTGGTTTGAATAATGTTCCAATTGCCGGTGATGAATTCGAGGCTATTGACTCCCTTGATATAGCACGAGAAAAGGCAGAGGCACGTGCTGAGTCGTTACGAGATGAACGTATAACTGCAAAAGCTGGGGATGGGAAGGTTACACTTTCTTCCCTAGCTTCTGCGGTTTCAGCAGGAAAGCAGTCTGGATTAGACTTACACCAGCTGAATATTATTATGAAAGTTGATGTTCAGGTATGCCTATCCAAATTAATATAATGTCAAGGAAGTATCTAATTTAGGATATCTTGACCGTCATATTGCAATCAGTTAAATAGAGAGGAAATTACCCATCTGTGAGGCTAGAAAGATTGTCTTCCAATTGCATACGGGTCCACCGTTTGGCGGGTGCTACCAAGGAGATAGCCTACCCCAAACATTGAGTCGGTCAGACGGTTTTTCTGTTCAACCTTTTGATTCTTTTTGTTGGTTAGGGAAAAGAAAATGGTGAAGTTGCAACCATCTGACTCAGTCCAGAATAAAATTGATAGAGTGGATGGTTAAGTATAATCTGATTGGCTCAATTTTTGGCATAGGATATTTCCTATTGAATGTTGTATCTCCACTCTCCCCCCACATGTCCATCACATCTGCTGCTGGTATGTTACTGGTAGACCATCCTTCTGGTCTACCTAACAGGTGCCTTAGAGTTCTGAAGTGAAACTATCCTTTTTATGTGTTTTTTCAGTGATCTACAAAACTTGCCTATTACACTGCATCTAACTTGAGATCCCTTAATCACTATCAGGGATCCATTGAGGCCATCAGACAGGCCCTTCAAGTGCTCCCTCAGGATAATGTCACTTTGAAGTTTCTGTTGCAAGCGACAGGGGATATAAGTGCAAGTGATGTTGATCTTTCTGTTGCGAGTAAGGCCATTATATTGGGATTCAATGTCAGAGCACCAGGTTCTGTGAAGAGCTACGCAGACAACAAAGGTGTTGAAATTCGGCTGTACAGAGTCATCTATGAGCTCATTGATGATGTGCGGAACGCAATGGAAGGACTTCTCGAGTCTGTTGAGGTGAACTTTCCTTCAGACACTAGCTTCAATTCCCTTCATTCCATGAAGGACATGTTGTAAATTGCCTGCACGGTAGGGACCCTTGGACAAGTTGTTCAAGTGGTGCACAAGCAGGAGAGTGTCATCCACCATCTTGCAGAACCTGACGAGATTCTACATGCTAAAATATGACCCCGTCGGTGTTAAGTAAACCATCTGTATTTGAACCATTAGGTTGTTTCTTTCACAGCTGTCTAAAAGAAGACGGTAAAACAGATGGTTATGATCATTGTCTCAAATTTTAGCATGGGATCTCCTTGGTGGGAGTAATAAATCGTGGGACCAATTCTTTTTTTTTTGGGTAATGGAGGGTGTCCCAAACCCTTCCAAGGCAATTTGGGTGTCTGCACCGACCCACTCGGAATTTTCCCTACGGACACCAGGGTAAGTCGAGGAGTGGGAGTTGAACACACCATGGGGAGCAAACCTATCATGCTAGGCAACTGCACCAAAAATCTCCTTGTTGGGAGCATTAAATCATGGGGACCATGCTCTGTTTTGCATTAAAAAAATTGATGAGATTTTTGTCACTGAAGATTTACAGTTGAGATCTACCTCTTGTATCTTGATAGGAACAAGTGCCAATTGGAGCAGCAGAAGTCCGGGCCATATATAGCAGTGGCAGTGGTCGTGTTGCTGGATGCATGGTCAGAGAAGGAAAAGTAGTGAAAGGTTGTGGTATTCGGGTCGTACGAAAAGGAAAAGCAGTCTATGTCGGTGTTCTTGATTCTCTAAGACGGGTGAAGGAAATGGTGAAGGAGGTATATATCTAAACTAATATTCCAGAATTCTCTTGAGATGTCACAACAAACACATGATTCAATAATGTTTCAGGAATTATAGTTAAGAAATACGTCAGGTTGATCTGGATTCCTTTCTTATGCACTTGCCGTTTAATTTAGAGTTCATAACTTCTTGCACACATGATGTGTAGGAGGTACTTGTATCTCTTATGTATAATGGTAATTATTATATCCTAATGCAAGTTGAATTGACCAGCCTATATCACCTATTTACTTAGCCTCCACAATTTCACGCTTCAAATCCTTATCTGCCAGTATCCCTACCCCAAATCTATTATCTTCCTCTCCCATACTATAGTTGGTAGCCACCAATCTCCTAATCTTTGCTTGTTTCCACTTGCTCTCTTGTAAACAGGCAGTTTTAAACTCCCTTCATTGAATCTACTAACTCTATGTTCTTACTTGTCAACGTTCTAGCATTCCAAGTGGCGAAACGAATCCTATTCTCATGGACTAGTCCCATTTTCCGGATCCTTTGGCACTAGAGAACATATTTGGAAGATATACTCCTTTGCTTGTTGTGGGCACCTTTGTTTTTATCATAGTGACAAAGTCGGGGTTCGGAAATAATTTGGCAAGGATCAAGTTCGAAAAGTTCGGAAAAAAATAAAAAGTAAATTAATAATTATAAAAATATGCGGAACAATTTGATTAAAATATTTTTTTAAAAGTAATTTTTTAAAATAATTCGGGAATAATTTGTAAAAAACGCGAATAATTTGGGAAAACGCCGTTTTTTTTAAAAAGTTTCAATTTAAACGCAGAATCATTTTGCAACTCCAAAATTCGAGAATAAAACACGTTTTTTTCAAAAAAACGATGTTTACAATGGTTTTTATGATATAATTTCACTATTCACAAAATTTGGGGCATAAAGTTCAAAAGGTGTAAAAATATCTATATATTGATCTGAAATGAATCCTTTTTTCCCCCATTAGTTTCACCATCATTGCCCACATGCTCATTTTTCTTTCCCATTTGGATCCTCTCTTTTGGTGCTGGCCTCACCAAGCAGAGGTGTCTCCATTTAACTTTATTGAGACCAAATTAACTTTCCGATCCTCTATACCTTCATAAAGTTCTCAACAGGACTAAATCCATTTAAAAAATTGGCTTGAAATTGCTCACAAAATTCTAGGATATTGGCATTTACGGGAACCTCTTTTCTTCCCTCCAATCAATGATTTTTCCTTGAAATTACTTTGTCGGGAAAAGAACAAAATGAAAGTCTCAAAGATGATAAGGACTTGGTATATCGAGCATGTGCAACATCTTATTTATGTGGATCTTCTTCACATGGAGCATGGTGTCAATCAGGTTCTTTAGGAACTACAAATCTCCATTGACTTGGTTGAAATCTATAATTGTGCAACTCATGCAGTTGTCCTCATTATGAAGTTGAGTTGGCACCTCATGTCCTGTATCTCCTCTTCCCTGCATGCATCACAATCCACTTAATTCTCTCAGAAGGCAATTCCCTTCTTTGAGCCATAAAATCTGCAAAACCACAGATTTTGAAGGTGATTACACTTACTGCCATGTGAACTGATTAAAGATAGAAGTAATAAGACTGAATATATTTAGGTCATGCAACCCTATGTAATAACTATCTTAATCAACCATTTTAGGGAGCGCTTGAGTTTGATTTTTTCATGATTTAATTGTTGAAAAGTGATTAAAATATTTAGCTTTTCAAAAAACATGTTTTGATAACAAGTGATGTAATCCATTTTATAAAATAACTACCATTTTAACCAGTACTATCTTATACAGCTCAGAAATGTTTATGATTTAATCAATTATTTTTTTAGTGGTTGAATGTCCAATGATTATATATTATAAACGTTTATGGCCAAAATAATCAAAGCCAAACGCACCCTTAATGTGTTGTCAGCCTTGAATTCTAGACTGAAAACTGCCGCTAAACCTTACTAATAAGCAATAACCAGCCCGCTTAGAAATTATGGATATGAAAATGTAAGGCAGTCACAAAACTCATTACTTTGACCTATTTCTAGAATATATAAGCTACTAGTTTAATGCAAGCTAACAGTTTCTTGTTTCTTTGAAATGATCAAAGACTCAAAATGACACCCCCCTTTTCCTTGGACGAACCAAATTCCATCTATTTGACTTCATGATGATGCAATATTGGCATATTGCGGCCTTCTACCCCTCCTTTCCTCCTTGTCCTTTATGGTGTGAGAGGAGAGAAAATTTCCTCGATATTTGTATCTCCAATTTGGCCACTCTGGAATTTTCCCACATGGTTATATAAAGATATGGCCTCTCAATTTCATAATTTTTAACAAGTCGTTAATAATTTGCGAATTTTTGTCAAACAATTAATTCACGAGAATTTGCGACTTTTGAGAAGAGCACAACTTTTTGAAGAAAAAAAAGCACGATTTTTTGAAAAGTTGTGAATTAAAAATGAATTCAAAACTTTTTAAAGAAGTTGTGGATAAATATCTAATATATGAAATGTATTTCTTTAAAAGTGATTTTAAAAAAAAAAAAATCTTTCCTTATCTTTATTTTTTCTCCTAATTTTCCTAATTGTGTCAATGTTTTCTGAACTTTTACCTCGCCTAATAATTCGCAAATCCGACTTGGTGACTATACTTAGGAAGTCTTCAATTAGGAAATGGCTGGTTTTGGTGAGTGAAACAAAACATATCAAGGGCATCCTGTTGCTTTCGAGAATAACTCCATTAAATACCTTTTTTTTCTTTGTAAAGATTAAAGATACCTTCCTTCCATTTACCTCAATAGAATGCACGCGGGAGAACTTTCGAGTGCATTCTTTAAAGATGTTCTGTGATGCGGACATTGGACCGTTGGATTTTGTTTGTAATGGAGATCCACCATTGGATCTTTATTTCGAGGAGGATCCACCATTAGATCATGAGATAGAGATCAGAGGGCCGAGATCAGCCCATAGATGGGCATAGGCAGTGCCCACTCCTTTAGTTATTGAGTTGTTTATTTTATCTAGTTTGTTTTTACTTTGTTTTGTCCCTTGTTGTTAGTTTATTATGAGAGAAATTAAAAATGGTAATTTGGTATTTTTTTTAAAGTAGGGTTTTATGATTTTATCTATAAATACTCTTTGTGCTGTAAATTCAAAGGATGATGAATGAAATTTTAAGAAGAACTTTTTTGCTTGTGAATCTTGTGATGAGAATGGTGTGATGTCAATCTTGGAGTGATTCTAAGGTAACCTTCTCTATTTTCTTCTGCTCTATCTCTCTCAAATCACTATTTACGAGTTACTGTTCATGGGCATTATTCACGAGTTACTATTCACATCAACTCTTTTCTATTGTTTCTTCCCTTTATTTTCTATTTTATTCTTTTCTTGCAAAACCTTAATTAGAGCAGCCCTATTGACAGTTTCCTATTGATGTCCTAGTCATCCTACAGCTCACTTCTCACCGTTACAGCTCTCTTAACCTTCTCCCATTGCTACTACATATTTCCTGCAGCCCTCCAAACACTGCCGCATCATCCCAGCTGCACTTATAGTGCTGTTGCACCTCATTCAAACCCTGACCTTGCTGTCCAGCCTTCCCACAGTCCCCCTCCTTGCTGTCCTGCCTTCCCCACAACATCCTACAGTCCCTACGCCTGTCCCCTTGATGTCCAGGACTTTTAACACCCTCTACAATCTGCCCCAGCCCCTGTCACAGCCCCCATCACCTACCCCAGTCCCTGCCGTAGCCCCAATCCATACCCAGCCCCTTACAGACTTTGTATTTGACTCTCCCAACATCCCTAAACCTAATCCATATTGAAACCTAAAAGCCCAATACAATTCCAAACCCTAAAACAGCCAATACCCCAAAACCTAACCCTAATCTTACAATCGCTATTTGCTATTGTTGCGCTTTTTTTTTAATTATTTTATTTTATTATATATATATATATATATATATATATTTGTGATTCAATTCAACTTTGTTTGAACCCTAATTCACATGCATACTTCAATTCATAGCCGTGGTTGAGCCTAAAGGATCTTCTTGAAACCCTCAATTGGACAAGGAAAGCAAGTTGATTATTGAACTAAAATCCCTAAGCTAGTGGAAGTTCCTACTTCCATTACGATCACCTGATCAAATTTGAAAGTCATTATTGCGGGATTGTGATTGACCTAGGTTGTTTAATAATTCTTACTTGATTTTCTTTTGAGTAAAAGTATGAATCTTGATTGTTTGTAGGTCTTATTAATGCTGCAATTTCAACATCCTAGGTTAGTTTGCATTGTCCTTCATCAACTTTGGTATCTAAGCATTAGGTTAGCTTAGAGTTTGTCTCTTGCACTTAGGTTTTAGGCTCATTAGCATCTCATGCATCACATATAGCCTTAGGACACCTAGTTGGTGCATGACCACTCGTTGTGGGAAGAGTTACCAACCAAGCATGGACCCCACACCATTCACCAAGTTTTTAGAGTACCTCAACAACTATCTAGCCTGCATGGAGGCTAGTATGGAAACCCATAATACCAATATCCGATTAGCTATCCTTAAGACTATCCTTCATAATGACCAATATATGGAGGAAGAAAAAGGATCCCATAATGTAGGTGTCGGTATAGGTAGAGACCGATGCTTAAAGCGTGGGAGAGAGCGAGATTACCATCGCCTTGTCGAGTATTAGGATCTATATGGTCCTGATGATCGACATATGAGATCCATCAAGACTGAGGCCCCGAGCTTTACTGGTTGACTCGATCCAAAGGCCTTTCTTGATTGGTTAGCAGACATGAACCGCTAATTCGAGTGGTATGAAATGTCTGAAGGTCGTAGAGTTAGGTTTGCCAAAATGAAATTGGTGGGCCAAATAAAACTCTATTGGATCAATGTTGAGTGAAGGAATGAGCGATCAGGTAAGGGCCCCTTGTCTAGTGGCCTGAATGAAAGTGAAGCTCAAAGAGAAATATCTTTCTCTAACCTATTGTGAGAAACTCATGGGCAAGTGACAATCCCTTCGGCAAAGCTGTATGTCTGTCACTGATTACATTACAAAATTTGATGAATTTATGATGCGTTGCAATGTATGGGGGGACTCTAGTTACACTTTCTAGGTTCAGAATGGGTCTCCACCCAGAGCTCCAGAGAGAGCTTATCCCTTATTATATTAGCACCTTAGAGCATGCCTATCAAATGGTGCAAGAGTTTGAGTGGTATCCGAAACTGCAATTTGCTAGGCAATTTGATTCTCTTAATCCTGCTAGTAGGTCCACTTCCCCTATGGAGCTACTATTAACTCTTGAGTCCCCTATGGAGCTACCATCAGTTCCTGAGTCCCCTGTGGAGCTATCATCAGCTCCTGAGTCTCTTGTGGAGCTACCACAAGCTCTTGAGTCTCTTGTGGAGCTTCCACCAGCCCTTGAGTCTCTTGTGGAGCTTCCACCAGCTCTTGAGTCTCTTGTGGAGCTTCCACCAGTTCCTGAGTCATTTGTGGAGCTAACACTATCTATGTTGCCGGTAGTCCCAAAATTTCAGGAGGTCTTCCTTGAAGATGTTTAAGATGAGCTCTCACCTATGCATGACATCCAGCACGCACTAGATCCCACTAGCATAGGTCATGATAATGAGTTCACAGATTCATTTGCACAACAAATTCATGGTTTGCATGATGAGATCGAAAAACGAGTTGTAGTCAATAATGAAACTCATAAAATATCTGTTGATTCACATCATTACTGTAAATAGCTTCAAGCGAGAGATTATGTGATGAGAATCATATCATAGGCCCGTAGTGCTTGACTACATAAGATCTTGAAGCAAGTTGGTCCTAATGGATATGTAGACTTTCCACTTGACATGGGTACTAGCCCAATATTCAATGTGGAGGATATTGTTCTTTTCAGAGGTCTAGCAACATCAGCTACTGACCAATATGATAGCCCACATGATGACCTTCCTAATGAGCCTAGCCTAGACTCACCCTTCATCCCAGACCCAGCTCCCCCAGACCCATCTCCCCCAAACCCACCTCCCCTTCGTGATGACCCCCATGCTCATCCTATTCCAGATCCATCTCCCCAAACCCAGCTCCCTAGACCCATCTCCTCTAGACCCACCTCCCCCTTGTGATGACCCCCATATTGAACTGATTCCAGACCCACCTCCCCCAGACCCACTTCCCTTGCCATTAACTCCATGACTAGACTCATTCTTTTCCTTAGATCTACTTCCACTATTATTGCCTCCTTCATATCTATTGCCTTTACTACTCATGCCTATTAGTACGGAAGAGATAAATGATGTCTTGGAAGTTCACATGACTTCCACTAGACACAGGAAATATCACAAGTATCTCGCCAAGTGGAAAGACCGACCAGGATGATCATGTCAGAGATAGATTGTATGTGACCTTCATGACGGATCACGCAGGTTGAGTTGTAGCGAATTCTTGGAGCAGTACGATAGTTCTATTTCGCCAGTGACGAAATCTTCTCGGCCGGGGGAAATTGATGCGGACATCGGACCGTTGGATTTTTTTTATAATGTAGATCCACCATTGGATCTTTATTTCGAGGAGGATCCATCATTGGTTCGGAGGGCCGAGATTAGCCCATAGATGATGGATGGGCATAGACAACCATAGTGGTTGGCCCACCCCTTTAGTTATTGAGTTGTTTATTTTATCTAACTTGTTTTTATTTTGTTTTGTCCCTTGTAGTTAGTTTATTATGAGATAACATTAAAAAATGGTAAGTTGATACTTTTCTTTTTAAGTAAGGTTTTATGATTGTTTATAAATATTCTGTGTTGTAAATTCGAAGGATGATAAATGAAATTTAAGTAGAGCTTTTTTGCTTGTGAATGTTGTGATGAGAATGGTGTGATGCCAATCTTGGAATGATACCAAGGTAATCTTCTTTATTTTCTTCTTCTTTTTATCTCTCAAATCATTGTTCACGAGTTAATGTTCATGGGTACTATTCACGAGTTACTATACACAACAATTCTTCTTTATTGTTTCTTCTCTCTATTTTTTGTTTTATTATTTCCTTGCAAAACCCTAATTACCTAAACCCTA
Source organism: Tetracentron sinense (assembly GCA_015143295.1). Lineage (NCBI taxonomy): Eukaryota > Viridiplantae > Streptophyta > Magnoliopsida > Trochodendrales > Trochodendraceae > Tetracentron > Tetracentron sinense. The sequence goes on from CM026567.1 coordinate 18,095,229, forward strand.
GAACAGTCCTATCTACAGTTTCCTATTCCTGTCCTAGTCATCCTACAGCCCCCCTCTAACCGTTACAGCTCTCTTAACCTTCTCCCATTGCTACTACAGATTTCCTGCAGCCCTCCTAACACTACTGCATCATCCCATCTGCACTTATAGTGTTGTTGCACCTCATTCAAACCCTAACCTTGCTGTCCAGCCTTCCCAGTCCCCCTCCTTGCTGTCCAGCCTTCCCACAGTCCCCCTCATTGCTGTCCAGCCTTCCCCACAACATCCTACAGTCCCCGCGCCTGTCCCCTTGATGTCCGGGTCTTCTAACAGCCTCTGCAACCTGCCCAAGCCCCTATGGTAGCCCCCATCACCTACCCCAGTCCCTGCTGCAGCCTCAATCCATACCCCATCTCCTACAGACTGTGTTTGACTGTCCCAACAACCCTAAACCTAATCCATATTGAAACCTAAAATCCCAATACAATTCCAAACCCTAAAACAGCCAATACCCCCAAACCTAACCCTTATTTTACAATTGCTATTTGCTATTGCTACTGGTTTTTTATATATATGTGATTCAATTCAACTTTGTTTGAACCCTAATTCACATGCATACTTCAATTCATAGCCGTGGTTGAGCCTAAAGGATCTTCTTGAAATCTTCAATTGGACAAGGAAAGCACGTTGATTATTGAACTGAAATCCCTAAGCTAGTGGAAGTTCCTACTTCCATTATGATCACCCGATCAAATTTGAAAGTTCATTATTGCGGGATTGTGATTGACCTAGGTTATTTAATTATTCTTACTTAGATTTTCTTTTGAGTAAAAGGACGAATCTTGATTGTTTATAGGTCTTATTGATGCTGCAATTTCAAATTCAGATCTCGAAAGCATCATCGAAGTTTAGTTTGCATTGTCTTGCATCAGTCTGTCTATATTAGGATTAGTTAGTCCCTTGTATATCCTTTATATTGCACCTTTCTCAAAATCCTTGCTTACCAAAAGGAAACATAAGATGTGTAGTGGATACAAATGAGTAGAGATAGATTAACACTGCCTTTCTGATAGTATGGTCAAGACTCTGCCTGACACAGAAAAGTAATAATTATCCATATTACATAGGCTACTGCAGATGAATGTCTCGATCTGAAGTTCTCTTAGTAATCGTTTTTCCGCTAAGATTGGAAATATGTTTGATGTTTACTTGCTCCCCTAATCATCTTGCCAATTAACAATTGGTCTTGTTCAGTTTTGCCTTATCTTTTCTTCTTCTTTTTCTACAATGCACAACTTAATTTTTTTCCTCTTTTGTGACCAGGTTAATGCTGGACTAGAGTGTGGTATTGGAATGGATGATTTTATGGATTGGGAGGCTGGGGATGTTATTGAGGCCTTCAACTCATTGCAGAAGCAGCGGACACTTGAAGAGGCATCGGCTTCAATGGCTGCTGCAGTGGCAGGAGGTGGAGACTGGAGTAGAACTGCGAAACACTTGAGCTGATGAAAGAGTCTTAACAGCTAAATGTTTCTTGAAGGTATTGAAATTATTTTACCTCCCAAATATTGTTGCCCCATTGCCAGGCGTTTGAAAATGCTTACCAGGTACGGATGGTTTCTGCTTGCCGTTACATCCAAATACGTGATTCTGAGAATCTGAGCTACTTCAAATGGGTCCATTATTGTACACTATGCTGTATATAGTGATATATCTCAGATGTCAGCATCTTGTTGTAAAGGAAGGAATATTCATTTGAAATCCTGAAGATTCAATGCTATAACCACTTGAACAGCTACAAACACAATTGAATGCGCAATTTCTACCTTTTTTTATGCTGTCACTGAGTGCATATTATGTTATGTATTATTAATGTGGTTAGTAAACAACTACGACTACTTTTTGATACTTCTGGGTCAAACCCTAGATACTAGACTCTAAAACTCTCTCATCCATCGTTATCTTTGATTTCTTTTCTTACATTGCCGATGACAAACCAATCTTCCATAGTAGATATGCCTTGGGTCCTACGAAGTTTATTTTCATGTCATAATTTTTAATTTTTTCCCCTTTTACTCCCTTTAACTGTGGTTAGGATCATGGTTCAAAAATCCGAAAACTCAACTCGACTCGAAAGTTGGCCGGGTTGAGTAACTCGGAAAACTAAAAAAAAACTCGGTCTAACTCGGAATATATATGTAATAGCTTGAAAAACTTGGATTAAATAACTCAAAGTATGCTGGATTTACAGCCTCAAACCAGTGTAGCCAAAATGTCACCTAGCCAATACCTAAGCCACCGTCTCGCCTAGCCAGTACCCTTATCGCCTAGATCATGATCTAGGCGGGCACTCATTAACTCTTATATAATATAAACAAAATAAATAAATTTTGATTGCCTAGGCATCGCCTTGCCTTGCCTAGGGAACCTATCGCCTAGATGCTTTGACTACATTGCCTCAAACTTATAAACTAGGTTCAACAGAACCCATAGTAGGTTGTCTTTGTAGACCCAACAAAAGATGATGCAAAAATAGTGTGACGTTCAAGTTTAAAAAATGATAAAATTACCCCTTTGTGAGTAGACATAGTCTGGCGAGTCGAAAAACCCTGCTTGACTCGACCAAGTCATCCGAATAACTCGGCAAATAGTACATCATTCGAGTTTTCAGGTGACTTGACTCGAAATTCATCGAGTTGAGTAACTTGGCTGAGTTACTCGGGTGACTCTCTGAGTTTTCGAACTATGGTTTAGGATTAGAGGGGCTTTGTGAGGGCGAGGAGGAATACTCCCCTCCTCAGCCGAGGAGGGGACTTGCTTGTTTCTTTTGCTTGGCCGAATCTCTTTGTTTGCTACATCGGGAAATTAAGGTAAGGACCATATAAATACCAAATCCATAGCAACTTACCTTGGTTCTGATAGTGTAGAAAACGGTAAAAAGATACAAAACTGAACAAATGAATAGCTTTTCATATTAAAGTAACTAGATACCTTACTCTTCCAAATAACGGATAAATAATCTGTGTAGAGTGTTTAGAGATTATTCAGTGTCTTAGATACCGATATAATCACGAAATGCAAGACCGGAACTGCCCCTGGATCAATTTTCGAAAGATCATTAACAGTGATTGCAAAAGTTGGTGAGCCTTATATTTGAACTTCCCTGACACTGAAATGTATTTTATCTGGTTGTTTTTATTATGGAGGCTCTTGCTTAATAAGCACTGCTACTTAACAATCATGTCTGCTTGACTCTTCAGTTTTGTCAAACAAGGGCACTATGTCAGCTCGAGGTTATTTGTTGTAGGGGTGTCAACGAGCTGAACTAGGCGCTGCGACTCATTGGATTTTCAAGTTTCTCAGGCTCGGCTCGAGCTCAGAAAGATCAGCTCGTGAGGGCGCCGCTATACTCAATCCCACAGGGAAAATAGGCAGTTTTTGAGGGTCAAGTTAGCTATGGCCACCACTGAATTGGGTAGTAAGTAGTAACCAAGTCGAGCCCAATAGCAGGTGTTCAGACTCGGCTCGTTAAGTTATAAGGGTGCTCAAGCTCGGCTCGAGCTTGACTTGAGCTTAATTATTAGCTTGGCTTAGTTGCCTTTTATACTTTTGAGATCAGAGGCCCAGATTCTTTTATTTTTAATTCAACGGACAAGATCAAAAGTCTAAACATGTATTTTCTTAGATACTTAACTTGCTTAAAAGTATAATAGATACTTAATTCAATAATTAACATATACATATAGTAAATAGTCAACTTGATAATTATATATATATTACAATACTAAACCAGCCAGCATTTAATGAGCCTAAGTACATCCATGTTCTTGAGGGCATCTCTCTCTCTCTCATTTTGTTTTTTTTTTTTTGTGTGAGAACAGGTAGCTCCTAATATAGCATAATTTTTGCAGGGCTAGCCCACTGGTTTGTGTATTTCCTCAGTAGGAGGGGGGTCCCAAGATTGAATCCCGCGTGGAGGGTGTATTATAGCCTTTTGCTAACCCTGAACAAATACTAACCCCACCTAACCCAAAGTAGTGATATACCCAAAAAAAGAAGATAATATAGTCATGCCACATCATCACCAGTGATGTTTTCAGGCAATTCTCATGAGAGGGGTGCACCTTGCCACGTGTCCTTCAAAAGTACTTTTTTTTTTCTTTTGGGTTAGACCCTTCAAAAGTACTTTGCCTTCCTCAAATGAGGGACATGCTTCGCCTTCTGAGCTAAAGGGTTACGTGTAAAAATTCTCTTTGGCTCTGATATGATTACATATTTCGAAATGTTTCAGTGGCTCCCTCAACAAAAAGAAAATTCATGTTTGATTTCCTTTCTTAAGAAAAATAAGGTCCATTTTCTTGTACTATCTTTTTAAGGGGATCAGCAGCCAAAGCTGACTTTGGAGAATTATTTTCACGCGCAAGAGATGATTTTCCCATTTCAGTACATGTTATCTTGCCCAAATGTTGCAACTTGCGACATGATTAACCTACCAATAAGATATCTTAATGTATCTATCGATGAATTATATCAACAGTTCCTATATCCATGGAGTATATCAAAGTGGTGTTTGGATCCAATTTTATTAGCCAAAATCAATTTTGATAAGAATCGATTGTGTAAAAATTAATTATCAAATAATCACTTTTACAAATAATAGTGTTCGGGTAATAAAGCTACTGATGCCATGTGGCCGTTGATACCCTTCCCTTTATTGATGCAATGCCCCAAAGCAAAGGAATTCAAATTCACTGGGTAATAAAAAATCACGATCATTAGTATAAAGCTGGATGAAATTAATCTGGGCAAGGGCACCGCTATGCCTCACTGCTCTGCTACGGCCAGCCCCCGGACTATGCAAAAGAATCGAGGTCAACGACTTCGCTCATTGGGTGAGGTAAGGAGTAGTCTAAGAGTGGCTAGGTCATGGGTAGGCCTGCTACTACGAAGTTATTATTTATAAAAGTGATTACTTGAATTTTTTTTTTGGTTGAAATGATATCATGTAACTACACACTCAACTAGACCTAAGATGACCACTAAGGTGCCAAGCAACCACTCCAAAAGGGCCTATCTTAAAGGAGGGTTGGTGGCGTTTGGATTAGATTTTTTTTGACCAAAAATCAATTCTGATAAAATTGATTGTGTAGAAATTCATGATCAAATAATAGTGTTCAGAGAAGACGAAGTTGAGAGACTCACCTACGTATTCTCCGAACACTATTATTTGAAAAAATAATTATTTGACCATTAATTTCTACACAATCAATTTTACCAGAATTGATTCTTGGTAAAAAAAAATCCAATCCAAACGCCCCACAACAGAGATTGTCACAAGTCACAAATCCGACGGGTCCAGGCCCCATTCGTTAAGGTACCATGGGGTCCAATTCAGACCCACATGAGCAGTTCTTGAAAACTCGTATACTGGTTTTGCCCATACATGAGCAGTTCTTGAAAACTCGTCACCAAAGACCCAATTTAAGCACACACACCATGATGATAGTTAAATCATTTGATCAAGCTGATTTACTGACTGGAAAACTCCGATGTGGAGCCAATGAAATAGTGGATCCCAATACCCAATGTATGAAAGCAACTTGTAGAATAATAAGTTGGATATTCACATTACATATTGTATTTTGAGTCACATTGAAACCGATGTCCAAGAAATAAGCAACCCTTAGCCAAATCCCATATAAAGCAGTCAAGAACAAGCAGGTCTTTAATCCCAACAACTTATGATAGGAAGCCAATGGTCAAGATGGCATAGCAGCACCTGCAGAAACAAAACCAAAACGGGGAATTCGAAAAGGATACTTGTAATAAGCAAACATTTGGTAGAGAGCAAAGGTTGTTAGTGCTCAAAAAGACTTCATTTGGAAGTTTCATAGCCAGATTTCTCCCCCCCTTAGTGGATCACAAATGATAATTTCGTATCATTTGTCGAGTTCTAAAGACAGGTGAAAATGGATAGAAATACCAAAATTTAGAAAGATGAATCTCTATTTGGTTGTGATGATACAGGAACCATCTTTCCTGTACTGTTAGATGGTGATCCCCACTGAAAACCTCTTATGCCAGATTCAACTAAATGATGGTAAGATATGACCATTCCCATTCTTTTGGAAAAGATGGCAAAATGATAGGAAAATTATCATCCAATTGGATTCATGTTTCTGCATATTAAATTTTCCTGAGTGGGACTCTTTGATTGGTAGGTGCTGAGCCTGTCAACCAGGTGCATATTTGCTGCATGCACGGCTTCTCCCATTCGGCCAAAACTATCATTTCAATACCATTTATTACTTGGTATATAAATCTATCTTTCTTGCAAAATTTGTGCACAATAATTGTAACTGTCTACTAACCATCATTCATTTCCTCCTTCTCATCCTCTCCTGATTTCCAGACGATATCTTTCAACCCAGTCGAGAGATTCTTGTAAAACTGAATATATTTAAGTCAGAGAACAATTGAAAGCTTGAGTTAATTGTGTGTAGAAAAGGAAAATTATCTCATTACATAGGGCAGTATTGTTTATTCTACACTAATTGCTGACATATAAAACAGCTCAAGGCATGGTTTCTGTTCCAGACATTGCAAATTTGAGTCCCATCGGCTATTTAAGAAAAGGTGCATATGATAACTGTGTTTGCGGTGTATAAACATTTGGACCTCTATGTTTACCAAATTTCCCAAGTGTGATGATAGTTTAAGACCATACCTTGTGAAATTCCAGGGTATCTCCTCCAGACTTGCGAAGCTCGACCATGCAAATTGAAGGGGCTACCTCAAAAATCTGCAGGACAAAAAATATGGGGAAAAGTTATTTACATCCAATGATCATATTCATCGGATACGTCAGTTGAACTATTTCTCTGATAAATTCTTTTTTTGATTTTCAATCAGCACATGATCCCACGGAGATGATAATATGGAGACAGACCTCTGTTGCGACGGATAAATGACCCTTCCGTCCAGTTTTCTCTCCTTGAAGCTTCATCTGAGATGGATAAAAGAAAAAGGTTACATCAGAAGTGGCAGAAGAAAAATGGTAGAACTCACAGAACTTGGTCAACAATGATGGGCTCTTAATGAGCTCAGATTCAATTGCAGTTGGGGCAGCTACTGTCCTCGGGTGATATTTTCTTTGTCAGAGCAGGGATGTCTGTATTTTGTTTGTTGCTGGAATCCTTTCTTCTACCATAGGGGTACTGTTGCAATTTGTTTTCTGTTCCCTGCTTTAATTTTTTGTTTCTCCTTGCCTCTGGGTTCACTTCCTTGTGAACCCCAAGCGCTTTATATTTTCTCCTCTTACGACGTATGATTTACCGATCAAAAAAAATAAAATTGAGCTCAGTTTCAACTCAGTACCAAAACTGTCTAAACCCATATGCATGTGTGCGACTCTGACAGTCTCTGAGTATTTATTACCCAAGTTCAATCCTGCTAAAGAGAACTCAGTACCATCTAAATTTGAACTGATTTAGTTGCTTGGGAAAAAGGATTCCATAACCCTATGTTTGGTTGCCGAGAAAATAAGTAAAAACAAGGGAAAGAAGAGAAAATTGGACAAAACACAACTAAAAATGGTATTAGAAACCCAAAATTTTCTTTTCTTTTCACATATTTTCTCGACAACCAAACATAGCTTAACGGTAACCAAAATTTTCCAAGGTCCATCACATTTGTGGAGTCTACAGACCTCGTAACTTAACAGGTAGCAAAGTGAAACATAATATGGAGGTGCAGACTAAGGGAATCACAACGAAATAAATCTAAATTATATGTATTGATTCATCAACTCTGTAGCCTGAATTTTTCTCCTTTTCACAATAAAATTTGTGTTATAACTTGCTCAAAAAGATATCAAACGAAGAAAACAAGTACAATAATGGTTAGACAGAGAGAGACTGTTTATTGCACCTTATTGTTATTCTTTTTCACGTCGAATCCCAAAGGCATAGCAGCTTCCTCGATTTTCGAGATAATCTCACTGGCAGGGCATTTGGATGTAAATCTTGTTTCACGTTTAACAAGTCCCTGATCACCAAAAGCAAAGTGAGCTGTCTTAAGCTTGGAAGTCCACAAAAAGTTCAGGATCAGATCAAAGCCAAAGAGGCAAGTGCGAGACATCTAATAATTAATAGTGGTTGTGAAACTACTTATGCTATATGAAATAACATCGTCACTCTTTCCTTTCCAGTTAACAATCTTTACTTCTTTATGATAAATCAATCAGGCCATATTTCATTGAGTTCTTTTTGAAAATAACAAAACGTACAAGTAAAAATTGGATGAAAAAGTAGTCCTATATATCACATGCTTTAAGACGGTCAACAAAGAAGCAATAATTATCTGCAAAAGGACTACAAATCAAGATGAGTGTGATCATCCAATCGGTTTGATTTTTAACGAGATCATCAAGAAGTGATTTATATCTGCAGATGTGTTGACATCTCAGGTTTTCCAAAGGGTTGCCATGCCTAACATCTCATATACCAAGTTCACCAATGAAATCTACAGCATACCATCTGCTTGGACAGCAAAAAAGAAGAAGAAGAAGCATACCATCTGCTTCTCAAATAGACTACCAAGGTTTAGACCCTGAGATTTAGAGATGAGCTCGAAAGCGTTCATAGTGATTGGTCGTTCTTCTCGCCTCTCAACAACCAGATTTTGAGATTCCTGTACACCAAGAGATCACTAAATACATTATTTTGCCCTAATGCCCCCTTCCAGAGTCTTAAGTTTTAACAAGAACATAAATATTTGATAAATATATTTCTTCATCTGAGAGATAAAAATAAACCAAGAAAAAGTACCCCCGATTCATCAAAAATAGCATCCACGTCATCGAGACTAACATCTGCAGATTCAAAACTAGGCGGCTTATATCCTTTCTTAAACCATTCGTTCTCTATCACCTCAGCAATTGTAATTCTCTGTTTCAGGCCATCAGAATAGATAGAAGTTTCAAGGAATTATAAATGAAAGAGGCATTATAGAGGATATAACTCACAGAGGACATTTGGACTACAATACGAATAGCTAATTTACAACTTGAATGAAGGTTGATGTCAAAAGAACAAGACGAGACGGGCATACTGTCAAGGGATTGGGGTCCAGGATCCTTTTGATTAGCTTCTTCGCACTTGAGGAGAACCATGGAGGAAAAGTAAAATCAGCCTTATATATCTGCAGTCATGTGGGAACCTCATAAAGCCAGTTTTCATCTTTATTCAAGTGTATACCGCGAAGATGAAAATAAACAGACATGAGAACACACATTCATAAAAAGATCTAACCTCAGAATGTGTCAAAAAGTAAATCATTATTTTAGAAGGCATTGATAAAAAATTGCCCCTTACTTCCTTTCGAAGCTCCCTTTCCCATATTTACAAAGGTAGTCTTTGTGCCAATATATGGGAAGTTGTGTGTATATTCTCCATGACAGTTTCTTAATTATAAAGGAATTATATGCGACAATCATCAGGAGCATTACCCACGCAAAAGCGGCAAAACTGAAATCCCACTTGATGTGTAGCTGTTGTTTTGCCTGTGAATTACATATAACATTTTCTTTTTCTTGTGTGTGGTTTTTCTCCTCTTTTAGTGGATACAATAACATTATTTATTTACTGATTAAAAAAATACAATTAGTGAAGTTTTGTGTTTGGAATTAGACAGGACAACTCGAATACAAAGGACCCACTGTACGTGGTTACTCCTAGTAGTAGAGCTGTAAACAAAGCAAATTCAAAGTTGCTGTGGTATATCCTATCTGATTACATGTCTAACTATTCGATGATAAACGGATAGTAAAAGTACTATTCGAATTCACTCCGTCGGATACCTAATTGGATAATTATGCAAGCAATTTATTTGGATAATCTATGTGTTTGTTGACACCCTTACCATGTAGGGGCAAATTGTGTGAGCTTTACTGAGACAGACTGACCCAACCTGACTTTGGGTTGGCCTTTTCCCTTAGGGATGGCCGGTGGAAATCAAAACCCGACTTAAAGTCAAGTTGGGATTGGTTGAGGCATCATTAATCCAACCCAACCTAGGCCTGAAATGCGTAAATATATATATAACCATTCTACTATTAAAAGTAATATAAGTGTTTCATTTTAAAAAATAACTTCAATAATTTTTCATTAAACAATATTAACATTATATTATTGCATTTTATACATGTCTCTATCAATATTTATAACTTTTCATTTGACAATATTAACCTTATATTATTGCATTTTAGATGTTTTCTTAATGTGGACACACTATTGATTATTAACATATTAGCAAATTACCTATTAGAAGTTCTTTATAAGTAAACTACTTAAGTTATATGCATTGATATTAGTAGAATAAGTATTCATAGAATTTTAGTTTAGAGTCCAGAGTAAACTTAATTACTAACTCGAGTACAAATTAGCTAATTACCTGATTAGAGGTTCTTTACAAGTATTTACAAGCATTAATATTAGTAAACTTGTTAAAACATTTTTAGAAGTATTTATAAAGTTTTGCTCTAAATTTAGTATAGAGTTTTAGAGTAAACTATGAGCTCAGAGTAAACTTACATATTAATAATTTTTATTTTTAATAAAAAATCTGTGTATCAAATTTTTTTTTTGGCAAGTATTTATCTATTTATTATTAAAGATAATATGATTGATAAATCTCCAATGAGCCCAAGAAATAAGATGATCAAATTTAATCTTTTTTCTGCTATAATATTACAATTTTGTCCATAGAAATTTATCATATGCAAAGCACATAAATTTTACTCGTGTATTATGTATATATACATGTTTCAAATTATAAATAACAATGGGATTTAGTTTAATCGTATCAGTATTGCTCTGAAGTGTGACAGTGTGGAATTAAATCTTAACATGCCTCTTATTTTCCTTTTAGACTCGACTTGGGCTCAGGTTGAGCAGCTTGGGTGGGTCGGGAGTCAGGTAACAGATTGATTTTTCAGTTCTTAGGGTTAAGTTTGGGCTGGCCCGTAACCCAATCTGACCTGCACAAGTTGCACCTGTAATTCCAAGAAATCAAAACCTCCAAACTGAGGTAAATAGTCTTCATGAGAATTTTCAACTTCTACAATGGTGCCTTATTTTTCTTCTTTCTGGAAAATTGCCAAAGTGGTTTCCTTTTATAGTCCACCGGGAAAGACATCACTGAATCATGGCTCCAAAGGAGAAACAAGGCCACTAATCATTTTGGTGAAGATGCTCAAAAGCCAATGTATGGTGTATATAACAAGCATTCTCAGATCAATAGATCACCTTTTTATATAATGCCATGAGGTTGGATTCTTCAAACGGCAAATAACCTGCCATAAGTACGAAAAGGATTACACCGCATGACCACAGATCTGCCTTAGCTCCATCATAACCTTTGTTGTTAATCACCTATCAAAGAGGAGAGGGCGATGAGAATAACCATGGGGGTTCAATCTTCAAAGGCATAGAGGAGATTGCAGCCAAAATTATATACCTCTGGAGCAACATAATTTGGGGTTCCGCATGTCGTGTGAAGTAACCCATCTTCCTGAATGAAATGGTTTTACAAGCTCAGTTTTGAATTCGTTTATGAATATTGAATTATGAAAGTGGTTCATTGCTTTTCTGTGGTATCATCTTGTATAGTGGGGGCACTCACCCGAACTTGCTGTGGTAGTGCGCTCAATCCAAAGTCTGAGACTTTAAGAACCCCGTTAGCATCCAGCAGGAGATTCTCAGGCTGTGATAAGCAAAGCATATGGATAAGGGTTTGAATGTTATCCAACTAATTTAGTTCAATAACTCTACTGTTCAGTTGAAGGGACTTTGAGGATTAACCAATAAATAAATAAATGAAAAAGAAGAGAGAGAGAGAGAGAGGGAGGGAGAGAGAGAGAGAGAGAGAGAGAGAGAGAGCCAATAATTCTCTCACCTTCAGATCCCTATGGAAAACGCCTCTGCTATGGCAGTAATCCACAGCATTGACGAGCTGCTGAAAATACTTTCTTGCTTCATCTTCCTTCAACCTCCCATTACGAGCCTGGCACATAAAAAAAGCACAAAAGCAAATGAAACTTTTACACAGTAAATTCCTGGACACACACCATATAGATTGCTGATTGTTCAGAAGGCCCAACAAAACTGAAGCAGACCAATATCTTACAATTTTGTCAAAGAGTTCACCACCAGTCACAAATTCCAACACAATGTATATCTTTGTCTTGCTAGCCATAACCTACATCCACAAATTCCCACTTTAAGACACTAAAACTATAATCTGGGTCATTAAGACACAACTTTACTGGTCTATAATAAACAAATATATGCAGAACAAGGGCTCTAGGGATGGAAAGATAACAAGCCATATGTCTTAAAAAAACATGTCCAAGCTTACTGTATGGAAATTCCCAAGGAAAGCTCAATCATCAAATATCCAATACAGAAACTAGATAATAATCCATGTTTCAGAGATAAGATCACTAGGAAAATAAATTAATAAATAAAAACCCTAAGCGATGAAGCACAACAAGGAAGATCAACCACAGCGCAAGTCGTGCCATCAAATTATATGGGATATAGGAAGAATGTGATTGCCATCTGACCTCATACATACGTATGACATTCGGGTGCCTGATCAATTTCATGGTTGAAATTTCACGTTTGATCTGCATAGGAAAAACATGAGAACCCTGTTACTGCAATACTAAAATAGATGTGAAAGATCGACAGAGTTTCACAGATATCATCAGAATAAAATTAGATCCCAATTAATTGATTTCAACAAACTTTCAATAAGGATTGCCATGATAAATTCATTAACATAAAGAAGAACTATTCAACTTATGCTTCAGTAATTCAAGAATTCAGGAACTAAGATTGCAGGAAAATACAGAGAGAAAATCAAGTTGATATAAAAAAAAATATATTTTTTTTTACTGAATTCCTTGATAAAATTCCATAAGAACACAACATACAATAAATTCAAGTTAGAAACTTTATCTCAGAAAACAAAAATCAAATACCTGACCGATCATCTTATGCTTGAGAACCTTTTCCTTATCGAGGATCTTAATCGCAACATTCTCTCCCTTCTCTACATTTCGAGCAAATTTCACCTTAGCAAACGTACCCTCACCGAGTGTCCGTCCAAGCTCGTACTTCCCCACGCGTGTCCGGCTGCTGCTGCTGCTGCTGCTGCTGCTGCTGCCGCGAGATGACATCGTCCCAAACCCTAGAAACAAGAATCCAAAATCCCCCTTTTTACTCCTTCCACCAAACTTTCTCTATCTTTCCCTCCCAGACCTCACGATCTCTTCTTCTTACAGGGCTGCCATACCCGAGACTTCGTCACATTCATCTTGCCTTGATTTCGAGATAAACACGAACTGATCGAAACCCTAACCCTATCTGAAGATCCGTTGAAGCTTAGCTTCAAAAAACTGGAAAGATAACTACGGAAAAACCGAAATCCGTTAGTTTATGACAAGGAACAGTATAGAAGGAATCATGGGAGATGAGAGAAATTCCATTGAAGTGTATGATTCGTGAAGGAAAACCGAGGAAGATGAAATTGATCGATATTTTTACCAGAAATTACGTCGAAAAATGTGTAAAATGTCGGATTTTTAATTTCTGTTCGATCAAAGCACAGATTTTTCTAATCTCTGTAGCGATCTTGAGAATTCACCGACTTCTTTTTCCTGCGATTCGGATCGAATCGCAAATCTCTATTCCTCCCGTGATGTTTCTCCTGATTGATTGCTGAAAGCTGAATCTCCTGCGAAAAGATTGGAGGTTTTTTGTAAAAGTTCGAATCTTCATGTACATACGAGGTTAGTATTTGAATAGTTAGGCTCGGTATCGAGCCTTAGCTTCGGATTAATAACTAATTGCCCGAGCCTGAAGGCTAGAGTCAACGACTAGATTCAATGTAGTGTTGGGAATAATAATAATCGATTATTGTGGGTTGTGATTGTAGCACATGCTTTGAACGCAACACGTGTCCTATCCACATCAAAAAAAAAAAAAAAAAAGGGACCCGGAGGAGATCGAATCACAGCCAATTACGATTGAATTCAGGTCGCTACTGGTCAACACGTGTCCCCTTTAACCCCTTTTAACCGTGGTTAAGATTTTCTAACCCTTAGTGTTCAATAATCTAATTTTAGTTTTTCGAAAAAAATCTTTAAAAAATATCAATCTTAAGAATTAAAAATCCTTAATTAGAGTTAAAATAGATATTTTTTAAAAGCTAAGATTAGATTATTGAACACTAAGGGGGTTGGAGAATCTTAACAACGGTTAATAGGGATTAAAAGGGATACGTGTTGACCTATGAGAGCAATCAAACTCTCGCTTAAATTAACCGCGATTGGCTGTGATTCAATCTCAACCCGGAGGTCCCAGACCCTCCCTGGAATGATAAACTATTATAAAAAGAGAATTGATTAGCATACTACATACGTTATTTAGCATACCCGTGTCCTAGGAAGCACAGATAAGGATATGGGATATGGGTACGATATGATACGATACGGGTATGATGATACAACAGAACTTAAAAAAACATGATACGGGTATGGCCAGGATACATCTGTAATTTTTTTAAAAAAATAATAATAATACTATATTTTGTATTATAATTACAAAATAACCATTCGTTTAGTTCTGTTTATGTATAAAAAAGACCATGTCCATGCACAAGCAAAAGAAATAAGGTCATCTCATCATCCACTAAGCAAAAAAAAAAGGTCTTCTTATCATCTACTAAGCAAAATATAAAGAAACAAAAGAGATAGGGTCACACCCCTAGATCTCTAAAAAAAAAAAAAATCATGTCCATTTCTCGGCCGTATCCCAACCATATCCCTGTGTATCTATGCCGTATCGGAGCCGTATCCAAAATAAAAAAATTGTTTTTAATTAACCGGTTACATCTAAGCTGTATCCTATACGTATCTCGTCCTATTAGAGGCGTATCCGTATCCGATACGGGTACGAGGACCTATTTCATGTATCCGTGCTTTCTAGCCCGTGTCCCTGTTAACCCATTTTAATCATGGTAAAGTTTAATAAAATTAAGATTAAAGTATATATTTTTCCTAAAAATCATGATTGGATGGATGAACCCTATGAGTAGGTGAATCTTAATAATGTTTAAAAAGAGCGTGTGGACTAATGAGGACTAGGTAAGGTAAACATTTTCCTTTTCTTTTGATATAATAATAAAAAGAGAAATGTTTAAACTTACTCTGCATTTGAACATGTACTCAAATGTTCTATCCTTATTGGTCTATGCCCTCCTTTTTAACACCTATTAATTGTGGTTATGATTCACTCCACTAATAAGGTTATACAGTCTAACCTTGGTTTAATTTTTAAAAAACAAATACAAAATATTATTCTTAATTAATTTTCTTAAGGTTAACCATGGGTAAATTGTAGAGACCAAACTTTCTTATAAGGTTATACAGTCTAACCTTGGTTTAATTTTTAAAAAACAAATACAAAATATTATTCTTAATTAATTTTCTTAAGGTTAACCATGGGTAAATTGTAGAGACCAAACTTTCTTTCATGTCATCAATACGATTAATAAGGGTTTAAAAGGTCAAATATGCATTTTAATATATGCGATGCCTTGTTCCTTAATGATCTAAAGTAAAAAATTTAAAATGACTAAGTGCAGGAATTTCAGAAATTATAAGAAGGATGTGGTTTTAACAAAAACATAAATTGTCGAATTTGGAGATAATTTCTACCGGAAATAATTGCTTATGGATTAAATCAACATAATTGATTTTATGAGATTTTATTATTAAGTATAGTGTGGTTTTAGCAAAAACATAAATTGTCGAATTTGGAGATAATTTCTACCGGAAATAGATGCTTATGGATTAAATCAACATAATTGATTTTATGAGATTTTATTATTAATTTTAGAGTGGTTAACTCAACTATCGAAAATTTTACGACGACGAGATTTTTAGTTTTTAGCCTAAAATTGGAAAATGAGATTTTGATTTATTATGAATTGATTTTTCTAATATTTTTTTATTGAATCCAAATGGGGGTACTTCCTTATTTTAATTTAAAACTTAAAGTAAAACATTTATTTAAATATTTTAACGGAAAATAAATATGCTGATGGGCTAATGCTGAAGAGGAAAGGGTGCTAGTGTTGTTGCTGTTGAAAAAACAGGAACTGTGCTAGCTGCGATCAATAGCGGATAAGCTATGATCAATCGCCCTAAATATAGAAATTTGGGAAAATCCTTGTGCAATTTGCAACAGATAGCACTTGTGTACGATCGATCGCATTAGAGTGTTACGATCGATCGCAATGTATGTGTGATCGATCACAGTCGCACACATGAACTTTTAAAAAAGTTACGGAAATTAGGGTTTTAAACCCCTAGGCTATAAATAGAGGTTCTATTTCAAGGGTTTTAGGGTTCTAACTTTTTTAAACCTAATTTGACAAAGAGAGAAGATAAAATCTAAGGTTCTAAGGAAGAGATTGCTTGAAGAGAAAGGAGATTGCTTAGAAATTGTAAGGAAAGTTTGAAAATTAACATCAAACCTTCTTGAGAGCGTTTTGGATCGAAGGGAATGATCCCAAATGTCGATATATTATCCAACTCACTTCTATTATGAATTTATGTATTTCTGAGCTGGTTTAATCTAGAAATGATGGGTTATTGACATGATTATGATAAGATTATGGATAATGATATGAGGATTATGGGTTATTATGAATGAGTATGACTATATGAATATAATATGAAGTTTTCTTATGAAATTGATGATGTTTAGTTTTAAGAATGAAAGAAATGGAGGATGAGAATGTATTTAAATGGATTTCATGGATTGCATGATTGTGGATTAATGTAAAATGGAGGATGAGAATGTATGTGAATGAATTTTATGGTTTATATGACTTGTAGATGATGAGAAATGGAGGATGGGCCAATGTAATGGAAAATGAATAACTTTGAAATGAATATTTATAAAATTGATTATGAATTATGCTAAAAATCATGATAAGATATGTATAGAGGAAAGACTTCCATATTGAGAATTCTCTAACCAGGGAGATGTAATCTGATGGAGTTTCTTGACGGAGGTTTGGAATCTAAGGGATGACCGATTTGAATGTTAATTATGACATTTATGCACAAACCCACATGCGTGTTAAGATAAGAGGCTCACAAGTCACACACGTGAACCACATGCATAAGCATTGCATATGCTAGTCTCAAGGTTACAACCTTGGGTACCCCTATTAGTTTTGATAATAACACAATAATGAAATGAAATTTATGGTACTAATAAATGTGTTCTAGTGCTTTAGTATTCCAGATTCTAAGGAAGAAAGCACTCCAATCATGATAAAAGGATGGAAATTATCCAAGAGCAAGTTCAACTCAAAGTATGCAACTGAAGACACAAGATAAGACCATAGTCCAAGTCAGATCCCTGAAGACATGTCAAATCATCTAGACCCAAGATCATCTCTCAAGAAGCTTGTAAATTGTATTTTTCATTTTTGCTTTGAGAGTGTCTAGGACTTATGTAAAAAGTCCTCAAAAGTATGGTAAGTTGAATGCTCAAAGATCATAGATTGACCATAGGAGCCTAGGACACTTTTTGTTCATCACTCTAAGGCCCTAAGGATAAATAAAATCATGTTAAACCATGGAAAATTAACCTAGGAAATCAATCCCATCTCTTTGGTTTGATACAAGACAGAATTCGAAAAATCTGTTCAGAATTCGTCAACGAATTCTCAGAGCCATTTGAATTCGGCGACGAATTGATGACAGAAAATTGAAAATTGCTTACTGTTTTCAGAATTCGGCAATGAACTCAAGTGAGAACTCTACTTCATTGACGAATTTAAGTCTGAAACAGAAAAATCGTTATAACGGCTAGTTTTCGATGGCCTAAAACGCATTAAATGTTTCGCCAACTGATATATTGGATCAAGTGCTATAAAATGAGTTTATTTATGAACTAAACACAACTCTAGATCAATGCAATAACTCTCATTAACCACTCATTCACTTGTATTGATTTCTCACTCACTCACATACGTAGAAATCCCCAAATTTCTCTTGAGCTTATTCAACTCACATTTACTTTGAGAGATTTCATTAGAGTTTGTACTCAACTCTTATTCAGCTCATTTAAGGAGCTTTTAATTCGGATTTCCAAATCCAAGCTCATTTATTGAGGTTAGTCAAGAATGAAGGGTTTCTTGCATTGAAGCTATTGCTTTAGCTTTAGCAAGAGAGTGAGGTGCTCTTGCAAGGTTCCAACTTGGCCTAAAGAAGAGTTTGTAAAGGTTGCATCTCGACCTGTAAGAGAGATTATAAAGGTTTGAGCTCCACCCGTGAAGGAGTCTGTGCGATTAAGGAATCGTGGTGAATTCTCTAACTGGAAGCTTGAGGCGGGGAGTAGGCTGGATTGCTGAACCTCGTGAACAAATTTCTGTGTTTGCTTCTTCTAACTCTTCTCTTTTACTTTCAGTACTTTTCTTGATTAATCTTCTGTTGTAAATAATTTTTTAATTCAGCATCTTAGACCTAGAGTCCATAAAATTTTAAATCTGCCATAGACCCTATTCATCTCCCTTTAGGATCATTACCTGGCCAACAACATATGTTTGGTAAGACTGCATAAGAAGGAGAAGAATCTGAATAAACCCGATACGAGATATGATAAGTTTGAATAAGGGAGTGCATGGTTATTATTAAGTAGCTATAAGACTCATAAGCATAAACATTGCATAAGTCCAATGAGAAATCTGAATAAGCCCAATAAGGGATCTGAATAAGTTGCTCAAGAATCATAAGCATAAGCACCTCATAAGCACATGGTCTCATAAACATAAACATCTAATAAGTATGTTGTCTCCTAAGTCTAAGGTTCTCACAAGTATACAAGTTAAGGTGATGATATGATGTATATAAGCATGTGTACTTCTGCACTTTGATTATATTATTATGCTATGGATTATGGTACTAACTAAGTGCAGGGATACTATGTTATTGGTTGGATTTTATATACACTGAGTGCTTTTGTACTTAGTCAGACTTTTGTCTTGACAGGTATGGAGCCCAAGTTTATAGGTGAGCCTTGGGTGGAGGAGGCTTATGACATAGAGGAGGAAATTGATCCTTTTGCTGAATGTGAGGAGATTTAAGATGTGGTATCAGAGCACAAGGCATTAGATTTCTTAGGGCTAAGGTATCAAGTTCAGGAATAAGGAAATTGACCCAAGTTAGGAAAGCAACATCAAGTTAGGATTTAGGTTGAATCCTAGGATCGAGTCTGTGAATTGAATACTCTGTGAAATTGTTTCTAAAAGATGACTGATTTATGATTGACTTTAGGAGTTGCAAGTCATGAGGAGAGGTGCAAGGAATAATAGAGATGGAAGAGGCAGCGTGATTGATGGGGATAACCTAGAGGGTGACCACTAGTCCAATGTGAGTTAGACTATAGAGGCTATTACTGCAGCCATGACTCCACAGGCCGAGATTATAGCCTAACAAACTACCTTGCTAGCAGCCGGGCAAGCTAGGCAAGAGAGGCCAACTGAGGTCCGCCCACCCTGACATCATGGAGTGGAAGCCTTCAGGAGGATGGGTCCTCTAGCTTTCTGTGAGAGTACTGATTCTATTATAGTAGAGCGATGGATCATGTAATTAGAGACGATATTCTATTTGCTCGAGCCTTCTGAGGACCAGAGAGTAAAGTGGGCCTCCTTCATCATGAAGGCGAGGCAGAGCATTGGTGGAGGGCTGCAGCAAAGAAGAGGAATGAAGTACAAGCAGGACAACCATAGACATGGGGAGAGTTCCTCGATGTCTTCTATAAGAAATACTTCCCGACTTCAGTGAGAGAGCTGAAGGAGATTGAGTTCTTCACTCTACAGCAGGGGAGTATGTCGGTGGTCGAGTATGAGGCCATGTTTACTAAACTGTCTAGGTTCGCGTCTCATTTGATCACCACAGAGAGCATGAATGTGATGAGATTTGAGAGGGGTCTCAGAGACTACATTCGAGATAGGGTTGAGATCCTGCGTCTTGGAACTTGTCAGGAAGTTAGTAAGAGAGCTTTGATTATCGAGAGGAGGTCGGCAGAGTTTTTGAGGAAGAGAGGAATGCAGACAAATAGACAAGGTCTGTAGGACAAGAGGCTAAGGACATCAGATCCTATGCCGATTGCTAGGCCTACCCTGTTTCAGAGGCCTACTCAAGTAGCCCCACGGGCATCACACGTTACCCCGCCTACTGCTGGGACTAAGTCATTTGATGCATGCAGTTGTTGCCTAGTAAATGGACCCTAGAGGGGGTGTGATTAGGGTCAATGGCACAATAGTATTTTACCTTGGTCCATTTTACGGAATTAATAAAATTAAGGTAATGCAACAAGTGAAAATAAAGATGAATAAAATATGGAGAGATAAATAGATACAAACACTGAGACTTTGTTCACGAGGTTCGACAACTTGTTTACGTCCCCGCCTTTCAGCTTCCAGCTTCAAGGATTCACACGATTTATTTTCAAATCGATTAGACTTCTTCCAGGCAAGTCCTAACCTTTACAATTCCCTTCATAGGATGGAACACCACCTTTGATGCAAGAGAACACCCTCCCTTGTCTTCTTGAAGCTATCCGGCTTCTTGGACAAGAATACACAGATTCTTGATTTTCTTCAAAGTATTGAAGTTCGTTGGATTTGAATCCGAATACAAGGCTCCTTAATGAGCTAGATAAGATTGAAATCACTCTTCTAAAAATCACTCAAATGATTGGGAGTTAAAAAGCTTAAATAGGAGGATTTAAGGATTTAGGGATTTTCATCGTATGATTGATGAGAGTTGAATGCAATAATTAATGTAAGCTGAATGTATGATCAGTAGTTGTTCATAGTTCATAAATGAACTCAATTTATAGGGCTTGGATGATTATAGCCGCTGGTGAAGCATTTAATGTGATTTTAATCGTTGAAAAACTAGCCGTTATAAGTTTCCTGTAGGCAGATGTCGACGTCTGCAACTCAAAAAATTTTCATTTCATTCTATAACTCTCAAACGTCAACGTCTCCTTCATACCAACGTCTTCAAAATCATAAAATTTCCTAGGTTACTGCCAACATCAAACGTCGACGTTTCCTTCACAGACGTCGACATCTGCTTTATAAACTCATCAAAAACTCTGTTTTAAAAGACCTTTAACATTTGAATGAATTCATAGGCCTTTGGGTTTTCCTTTATCATGTTTTTGGTCACCTTTTAAGATATCCTAGGGCTTTGGATTGTTTTTTTAATTAAGTCAAGGATTCCTAAGGTCAATCTAAGCTTTTGAGCTTTTGAACTTTCAACCAAAAGAAGACTTTTTACATAAGTCCTAGACTCTTAAAATACAACAATAAAGCTTTCTTGAGTCTTCACTTTCCTTATCTTGATCTTGAATGATTTTCTTCTTTGGCTTCATGATCCAACTTGAACATTTTGAGACTTCTTCATTCTTCTATTGAGTTCAATTGTAAGTTGACTCTTGTACATTTTTGTCTTGATTTTTTTTTCATAAAATAATCTTGGCTTTGATTTGAGATAGCTCTTGGACATGTTGAATCTTTCTTCAAGGATGGACTAATGTTCCTTATGTTTGAAATTGACATATACTTGGTAGAACAATTAGTACTAAAATGCTCATTGCATTATTGTGTCATAATCAAAATTATTAGGGGTACCCAAGGATGTAACCTTTAGGCTAACAATCTCCTCCTTTTTGATGATGACATAATAATGAAATGACTTGGGAGTAAGCTCCCCCTCAACATATGATTTTAAATAAAGAATTTAAGGTGGCTCCCCCTAAACATATGCATTCATCTAAATTTGATTTAAGTTTGACTTATGTGCATATTTTAGACATTTCAAGAGATATTTATTTTTAACAAAAGATTAATCATAAGAACACGAAGAGAAGTTCCACAAAGATATGAAGTAAGAGAAGTTCCATGAACTTATTATTCAAGAATTCATTATTAACAGATTTCAGTATTTTCCAATCTTTACAAGTCAAGAAGTTCATATTCATTTCATTTTTCTCCCCCTTGGCATCATAAAAAAAAAAAAAAGAATATAAACAACTCATAATGAGACTATAAAAAAAGAGCATATATATATCAAAAAGTTAATACAAGGATTTGTATTGCTAAAAAAAATTACATCTAAAACAGTCAATACATCTAACAACAAACAAAAAAAAAAAGAGAAAAAAACAGTCTTCAGCTCAAGTTTTCTCTTTTCCTCTTATGATCAGGCTTTGATGTAGGATTCTTCTTCTTGGAAGTCTCTGCCTTTGACAAGTCCTTGGAGTTAGAAGAGGTATCACTAGAAATCCCTTGCTCTGGGGGCTTCTCCTGAAGCTTTTTTGGAACTTCCACATCAAGAGCGATAGGAATGTGAACTAACTTGTTCCGGATACTCATCATCTCAATGGCTACCTGAGTAACTCTAGAAGCCATTTCACCGATGACTGGGGCTTAAGCATCCAACAAAGTGGACATCTGATGGAGGTAGGAGGCTTGAACATTCACTGCCTTCCCAATGCTGGTGACATCATCACTCAGCCTCTCACTGACAACTGAGGTATATACGACCTTCCTCTCAATCAAAGACAAAATAGAATCCACTCTATTCTTGATTACCTCTCTAGCAATCTCAATCTCCTCCAGACGAGGTTCCACTTGCTCAACTCTCTTCTGCACCTCGGACTGAATATTATCCATCCTGGACTCTAGAGATGTTAGTCTATCTCTAGTCTTGGACTGAAGGCTCACAAAGCTCTCTCTCATAGCAGCCTGAAACTGAAGCTGGCTCTCTCTCATCTCTAGCTGAAATTGCTCTATGCTAGATACCATGGAAGCAATCTGCCCTGACATCAGGCTCATCTGATCATCTGATGCTGCAGGCTTGCTAGGTGGCTCAAAGAATGGCCCTAAATCCTCAAAATGAGGTGAGTCCTGTCTCTGGGAAGACTCAGGAATCTCAGCCTCGACCATAACCTCTGGCCACTCAGGCTCACCCTCTGCCTCTGGCTTTGCCTCTAACTTTGGCTCTGGTTCTTGTGTTGTTGTTGAGGGAGGAATGACAGGAGTAAGGGTAGGAATAGGAATGGAATCAGGAGCAGGAGTAGGAGCAGGGATGGAAATGGAAGGAGGCTCTGTAGAAGTGGGCTTTGAGACCCAGACATTTTGGTCTTCTATCCAAACATATCTCATTCTCTTTAGAGTGCCAACTGAGTAATAATCAGAGTCAGTGGCCTCTATCTGATCCTTATAAAGATGAAAGGGACATCGAAAGAATTTAAAAAGACGGGTAAGAGTTTGACCAAAAGGCAAATGACCTTTATCTTTCTTAGATGCATCAAGCATCACATGAAGTATAATGAATATAATGTCAATATCCCTACCACCACCTCTAGGGACTAGATTATATGAAATTATGTGGTGGACTCTAGACGGGCTTTCAGAGTAAGATCTTTTACTCCAGGTTGAAACTCTTCAGAAATTTTTTATTTATACAAATGAGTTTCAAATCAGAAAGGACATCAAAACCAGGATGTACAGCCCACTGGTTAGTGGTGTAGAGTTGAAAATCACCACCGGGGAGTTTGAAAATTTGTTCTAAAACTCTTTTTAGAAAAGAAATTTCTTTCCCATGAACACGGGAATAAATGATTTTGGATTTTTCATCAAATTTCAAATGAAGATAAAACTGACGCATTAGGTCAGGGTGCATGGCCTCATTGGATTCAAGAAAAGAGGTCCAATGCAGAGATTAAAAACTATCAAAAATGACATTGAGGCCATTATCTGAAAAGAATTTGAAATTTACAATCTTACTGAGGAATGGTTTCAGCTTGATAGAAATTTTATTGAATTTGATTTCATGTTTATTAGACTCAAAGAACACTAGAACTGGAGCTGGAGTAGATGAAGATGCTGGTTCTTTCCCTTTCTCTGAGGTCTTCTTCTCTTTGCAGGTTTCTTTGACGACAGCTTCATTCTTGGAGACATTATTGCTCGAACATATTTGGGGAAAAGGATTTTAGAATCAAATGGAAGATTTTGAGATTAATGGGATGAGATTGAGGTGGTTTTGGAATGATTTGATTGAGAATGAAGATTTAAAGAAGGTTTGCAGGGAAGAAGAACAGTCGTGCACGAAGAAGAGGTTTTGAAAAATAAAATAAGGTTTTAGGTATTTTTATACTCAAGACCCAGACATCGACATTTGGAGTTTATTAAACAGCTTACGTCGACGTTTGGTCTTAAGTAAGATACTGTTTCTTACTGAAACGTTAACGTTTGAAAAGTCCTGAACTTGAGACGTTGACGTTTAGCTTGAAATAGAAACTAAACTCAAAAAATAACCTTGAGACGTCGACGTTTAAGATTCAGACATTGACGTTTCATGCTAAATTTATGAGAAACATTAAATTTTCATTTTAAATCAATTTTTTTTTGTTTTATAATAATCTTTTAACTTCCAAATTACCATTTTAAGCATCAAATCAATGTCCAAACATTATCAAACATTCAATTTTGATTTTGAATAAGAATTTTATTGAAAATCTTTTTAATCATTTTTCTTATAAGATCATTTCAGTTCACTTAGCTTAGCCATGCCTAATTCTCTTCTTAGAGTGCTAAATCTTTCATATTGAAGAGGTTTAGTGAAGATGTCAGCCAATTGATTATTTGTATTCATAAATTCTAAAATTACATCTCCATTTTGAACATGGTGTCTTATGAAATAATATCTTATTTCAATGTGCTTTGTTCTAAAATGTTGAATAGGATTTTTAGTCATATAAATTGCACTAGTATGATCACATTTAATAGGGATTTTGTTATAATAAAGTTTGAAATCTTCTAATTGTTGTTTCATGTACAAAGTTTGAGTACAACAACTTTTAGCAGCCACATGCTCAGCCTCAGCTGTGGACAAAGCTACTGAATTTTGTTTCTTGCTAAATCATGAAACAAGGGAGTGTTCTAGGAAGTGGCAAGTACCACTTGTGCTTTTTCGATAAACTTTGCACCTAGCAAAATCAGCATCGGAATAACTAACTAATTCTAGTGAAATGTTCTTGGGATACCACAATCCTAAATCAATGGTGCCTAACAAATATTTAAAGATTATTTTCACAGTAGTCATATGAGATTCTTTAGGACAAGACTGAAATCTAGCACATATATATACACTAAACATCATATCAGGTCGACTAGCAGTTAAATAAAATAAGCTACCAATCATACCTGTATATTTCTTCTCTTCAACACTCGCCCATTTTTCATCGTTGTCAAGCTTTGTGGATGGACTCATTGGAGTGTTACTTTCTTTGGATTTGTCCATCCCAAATTTCTTGAGAAGTTCATTTGTATACTTTGCTTGGTTAATAAAGGTTCCTTATTTGATTTGCTTTATTTGAAGTCTTAGGAAGAAATTCAGCTCTCCCATCATACTCATTTCAAATTCATCCTACATAGTCTTAGAGAACTCTTGACATAGAATTTTATTAGTAGACCCAAAAATGATATCATCAACATAGATTTGTACAATAAGCATATCTTTATTTTTTGTCTTTATAAATAAGGTTGTGTCAATTTTTCCTCTAATGAAACCATATTCAAGCAAAAATCTACTAAGTCTATCATACTAAGCTCTAGGAGCTTATTTCAATTCATATAAAGCCTTAGTTAATTTAAACACATAATAAGGATTTTTATGATCTTCAAAACAAGGAGGTCGTTCAACATAGACTTCCTCCAAAATATATCAATTTAAAAATACACTTTTAACATCCATTTGGAAAAGTTTGAAATCTTTATAGCTAACAAAAGCAAGTAACATTCTTATTACCTCAAGTCTAGCAACCGGAGCAAAGGTTTCTTCATACTCTTGGTTGCAACCTTGGGTTACCAATCTTGCTTTATTTTTAATGATATTATCATTTTCATCATTTTTATTTCTAAATATCCATTTTGTTCCAATAGTTGATTTATTATTTGGTCTAGGAACTAAATCTTAAACTTGATTTCTTTCAAATTGATTAAGTTCTTTTTTCATAACAATTGCCCATAATTCATTATTAATAGCTTCAATTGTATTCTTATGTTCAATTTGAGATAAAAATGCTAAGTTATTATAAAAATTTCTTCTTATTCTTACACATTTTTCCATATCTCCTAAAATAAGTTCTTTAGGATGATCTTTAGCTATTTTCCATGCTTTAGGGAGTTGATAACCATTATCATTTTCATCTTCTTCCTCATTTTCAATTTCAAAGAAATTTTCTTGGTTAGAATCTTCATTAATTTCTTTTTCCTTTTCTTCCTTATTTATTTCAATATTTGAGATGTCCTTAGGTATTTTATCAATATTTTTAGTTACATCATCTTTAATGATTTAGTTAACTCAAAATGATTAGTTTCATCAAATACAACATGAATAGATTCTTCCACCATTAAAGATGATTTATTAAAAACTCTATAAGCTTTACTATTCAAGGAATATCCAAGGAAAATACCTTCATTAGATTTAGGGTCAAACTTCTTTAGATGATGTTTGTCATTAAATATGAAACATTTACAATCAAACACTCTAAAGTAGCCTATATTAGGTGATTTTCCTTTTCAAATGTCATAGGGTGTCTTATTTAGTTTGTTTCTTATAACAACCTTATTAATAACATAACATGCAGTGTTAATGGCTTCAGCCCAAAAATAGTTAGGTAGTTTATGTTCATTAAGCATTGTTCTCCCAATTTCTTGAAGTGATCTATTTTTACGTTCTCAACAACTCCATTTTGTTGAGATGTTCTTAGTGCAGAGAAGTTATGATTAAAACAATTTTCTTCACAAAATGCTTCAAGTTCTTTATTTTTAAATTCTCCACCTTTATCACTTTTAATGTTATTTTTTACATAACCTTTTTCATTTTAAACTCTTTTACAAAATTTAGCAAATAGTAAAGGAGCTTCACTCTTATGAGCTAAAAACAATACCCATGAATATCTAAAGTAATCATCAACAATTACAAAGACATATAGTTTTCCTCCTAGGCTAGCAATATCATTTGGACCAAACAAATCCATATGCAATAGTTCTAATGGTCTAAAAGTGGAAATATCTTTCTTCTTTTTAAAAGATGATTTAATTTGTTTTCCCAATTGGTATGCATCACATACTTTATCTTTAGAAAATTTAGTTTTAGGCAATCTCTTAACAAGATTATTTCTAGATAATTTAGACAAAAAATCTATACTAGCATGACCTAGTCTTCTATGTCATAACCAACTTGTTTCGTTTAAAGTGGAGAAGCAAATCATATTTTATGAAGTTAATTCATCAAAATTAAGAGTATAAACATTCTCATTTCTATGTGTAATAAACATATTATTAACATTGTATTTATCTTTAATTATCCACATATTAGCTTTAAAAGAAACATTCAATCCTTTATCGCATAATTGGCTAATGCTAATAAGATTATGTTTTAAATCTTCTACTAAAAGAACATTTTCAATACAAGCAGTGCCATACTTACCAACATTACCTATGCCGATGATCTTCCCTTTTACGTTGTCCCCAAAGGTCACATGTCCTCCATCTTTAGGAGCGATTAATATAAATAGACTTTTATTTCCCGACATATGCTTTGAGTAATCGCTATCCAAGAACCATGTAGTCTTGGATGAGCTAGACTTCAAACATACCTACAAGATAAATTTAAGTAACTCCAAGGTATGTTCCTCCCGGTACCCAAACCATTTTGGTTGGTACCCGAATTGCCTTATTTTTGGTCTTGGGAGGATAGGTTTCCTTTGAAACCCAAACCATCTTTGATCCTTTAGGATTAGTCTTGAGAGTAAATACTCCATTTGGGACCCAAATTTTCTTGATTGCATTTTTATTTTTACTTTCATTACCATAAAATTTATAAAATGTATTTGAAGGAGTCTTTAAAGTTTTGAGTGGTTCATTAAAGAATTTCTTATAATTCTATTGTTTGGTAAAGGCTTGATAGCCAATTCCGGCCTTTCCAAATACACATCTTTGTTGGCCAAGAATTCTTTCTAGATTCTTTTCACCATTTACAAATTTTTGCAAAGATTTTGTTAAGTCCTCAACCTTAGCTTTAAGCTTATCACATTCATTAGTGGAAGGTTGAGATACTTGATCAATTATCAATTCCTTCTTTTTCAAAATCTTAATTTCTTTTTAAAAACTATTTTTTTCTTTTTGAAAAGATTCATTTAAGCTGGAAAGCAAAAGATTATCTTTTCTAAGTACTTTGATCTTTGAACCTAATTTTCGAAATTCAATAGATAGTTCATTAAAAACTTCCCTAATTTCTTCATAGGAAAAGATTTATTTGAAAAATGATTTACCTTATCATTTTCTTCATTTGCCATGAGACAAAGGTTAGTAGCTTCCTCATCACTTGAGCATTCGGATCCGTTTTCATCGGAATCATCCCAAGTTGCCTTCATAACCTTTTTTCTATATCTTTGGCTCTTCTTGAGTTGAGGACAGTCAGTTTTGATTTGTCCCAGCTTCTTGCATTCAAAGCATATGATGGGGTCCTTCTTGCTTGATTATTCTTTAGCTACTTCTTTGGAGAATTCTTTCTTGTATGACCTCTTCTTGAAATTCTTCTTATGCTTGAGGAATCTCTTGAACTTTCTTGTCATGAAGGCAATATCATCATCCTCATCACCTTCCTCTTCCTCACTCTCAATTACTTGAGAGACTTTTAAGGCAAGGCCTTTCTTGAGCTTGGGCTCATCCTCTTGATGCCCTTTCATAGTGACTTCATGAGTCATTAGAGACCCAAGTAACTCATCAATTTGAAGCTTGATCAAATATTTGGCCTTTTGGATGACAGTCACCTTTGGAGACCATTCTTTTGGTAGTGAGCAAAGCACATTCCTCACATTTTCTTCATTTGAATAGAGCTTACCAAGAGATTTTAGTCTATTTAAAATGTTAGTAAATCTCGTAAACATATCTCCTATGGACTCATCTTTTTCCATTTTAAATAGTTCATATTTATGAACTAGCATACTAATCTTTTCTTCCTTTACTTGATTAGTACCCACATAGGTGACTTGAAGTTTATCCCAAATCTCCTTAGCCGTGTCACATCCTAACACTCTATTAAACTCTTGAGGACTTAAAGCACAATATAAATTATTAATTGTCTTAGCATTTATTTGGATGAGTTTAATATCGGCCTCGGTCTATTCTTCTTCTACCTTGGGTATTCTTACCTCATCAATCTCTTTGGTAGGAAGAAATGGGCCATTGACTATCATATTCCAACATTGATAGTCGAGAGCTTAGATGTAATACATCATTCGGGTTTTTCAGTAATTGTAATTTTCTCCATTAAACAGTGGAGGCCTAGTGGTTGATTGACCCTCTCCTAAGCTGGTTGCAAAAATATTGTTTGTCAAATATATATTGATTTTTTTTCTGTAAGGTTATTAAACCAAAATACTAGAGACTAGGCTCTGATACCAATTATTGCCCAGTAAATGGACCCTAGAGGGGGGTGATTAGGGTCAATGGCACAATAATATTTTACTTTAGTTTATTTTGCGAAATTAATAAAATTAAGGTAATGCAACAAGTGAAAATACAGGGAATAAAAGATGGAGAGATAAAGAGATACAAACACCGAGAGTTTGTTCACGAGATTCAACAACTTGTCTACGTCCCCGCCTTTCAGCTTCCAGCTTCAAGGATTCACACGATTTATTTCCAAATCGATTAGACTTCTTCCAGGCAAGTCCTTGAAGGGGGATCTAGATAAAAATTTATGCGGAAAACAAGATCCCCTAGATCTTAACATCATCGAAAACATCAAATATTTATCTAAAAGTTTTATTCATATTACCTCGGTGAATGATGTTCACCGGTAAAGCTTAAATCCACTCGAACCGTTAGAACTTTTTGTAGAGGTTTATCGAAGAAATACTCGAAGCTCGATCCTTGTTCTTTGCTATCCCCAAGAAGCTTTAGAATCTCTCTTTGGAATTGATGAAGCAAGAGGAAGAAGATAGAGAAATGGTGTAGACTTTCTATCACCCACAAACTTAAGGTTCAAAACCCTAAAGTAGCAAAACCCAACTTGAAACCCCCTTAGTAGCTCACGAAATTCCCTAAGGGAGACCCTAGGGGCTCATGGTTTAGAGAGAGAGGAGAGGGAGAGAGAAAAAATTCTGGAGAATTATTATTCCCCTATGGTCTTGGTGTTGGTGTATCTATAGACTAGGATCCATTCTTAATCCTACTCCAACTTGATCTTATTCCGTAGGAATTATTTTTCAATAATAACACTTATTATTAAATAAATCCTAGTTTATCTATAACTACTTTAGTTATAGTAAACCTACCAATTAAGGAGTCTTTAAATAAAGAGATTAGTCAACAACCAAAAAGAGAGAGGTATCCTAGTCAAACTAGGAAACTACAACCAAAGAGGGGGGGGGGGGGGGGGGGGGGGGGGGGGCGTGAGCTTCAAGGGGGTGTAAGCGCAAAATTGGTCTTATCAAATTTCCTCCATTGTTGTATGGAGTTTATTTTTTTGTTGTAGGGGACTATCCTTCCAATCTGAGTAAACTCATACTGTTAAATTACCTTCCCTTTATTGGGAAAGAACCTCTAATTAAGATGAAAGATTAAAAAGAAGAACATTATTGAATAAAGTATATGTATTTATTCAATGAGGTTGCCCAGTTCCCATGTAGGCGTTACAAGTGCCTCATTGAGGTCTTTTCAAGAAAAGAAAAAGAATGGTGGCCATATTTAAGGGCTCACCTTATATTCTCCATATCGCGGGATCTTCTCTTTCACTTGCTTGCTTGTGTTTGTTGCTGCTTGAAAGGGAGGAGAGGGTTTTCTCTTTCTTCCTTCTGTATCTTCGTGTATCTTCACGTTCGTGTGTGTTTCTCCTCCTGTTCTGGCTGCTATTTTTGTATGCTGCCATCCATTTGGGTAGTTATCATCTCCTTCTTGTTTTGATAGAAGGGAATGTGAGATCTCATGTATGCTGGCCAGTCAATAGAGAGAAATAGAGGCACGGTGAGGGACCACGAGAGGTCCCCTCTTTGTTGTCGACCAAGAACCCAAGAGCCTCAAACCCCTTCTTTTTTTTCTTCTTTTCACTGATCCTTTCTTTCTTTATGCAGCTCCTGTTTGGTATGGATCGAGAGAGAGAGAGAGAGAGAGAGAGAGAGAGAGAGAGAGAGAGAGAGCCCTCCATTAGAGGTCTCGGTGCTTTGCGCGCCACCTCCCTCTAACTCACCGTCCGTCCTATGGAGTGGAGATATCTCTCCTCCTTGTCTTTGGATTCCCTTCTTTTTTGGTTATTCAAAAATGAGAGAGAGAATAGGAAGGGATAAGGTTTTAAATTTCAAACTTAGGGTGTCCTTCCAAAACCGTACACTTCTCATCTCCTTTAATGGATTCCCTTTTGGTTATTCATAAATAGGAGAGAGAATAAGTGGCAATGGATAATGATAAGCCTTAGGGAAGTGCTAGCATCACTTTCTTTCAAACACAATTTCTTTTATAGAACAAGTTAATAAGCTTTTAAAAGAGAGTGACATTAACATTATTCTAAGCTTTATCCTAATAAAGCTCAAAGCTCAAACCGTGTAGAGATAATGGAAGGTGGAAGTGATCCACTACACACTCACCTCTAGGGTTTTGTACAATGTTGGTGTACTAAGCGATAGGTACACCCATTCCATTGGCTTAGGTATAAAACGCGCACACCGTACACCGTAATGAAAACACTCAATCATATAATTTGAGCATGATGAAGGTATCAATACACCTCATTGGATAGGGTGTGGCACTGGAGCACTGAAGTTGATGCAACCCAAATCTAACAGAGCGTAGCAATTTTGCTGCTTACAGGGGGTGTGAGATTTGGGGAGTTCTTAGACTCCTAGTTGTAATCCAATTACAACAACTTAATCCTACTTGTTTTCCAACCATTGGATTTTAATTCCATAATTAAAAGAATTATTATTCAATAATTATTCAAGTAACTAAGTCCTAATCCAATTAGGATTCTAAAGTGGGCACCCCACCCTAGGGTTTAAACCCATCGGCTTGGGCCCGTATTAAGGGTCCATCCTAATGGGTTTATGGATATGAGTCAAACCAATTTCCCCTTTAATTAGGTTAATTAAATAATTACTAATATAATCCCTAGATTTAAATTAACAATTAATTTAAACCATAGATTAACTTTTAATCTATTTAAGTAATGATTAATTTTTAATCACTTAAATAATTGATTAGCATTTAATCAATTATTGAGCTTGTATTTCTTATGTGAGCATCTCCACAGATTACTTTGGGACATTCTTACCTTGGCTTACTTAATGTTATCCCATTGACCCTAAACAAGAATTACATTGGAATTGCAAGTGACGTGAGATGTCCAGGTTGCAATTGAATCCCAGTGTATGAACATTAACCAATACGGATCCTGCCACATTAACTTTTAAAATTCAATTGATTATTCCAAATATATTATCCTTAATGGGCCTTTGAGATTTTTAATACTATCTAACTCATAGCCCATTGTATATCATCCGGGTTTCCATGACTTATGATTAAGCCATGAGAAACAATTTCTCATGAAAAACATTTTGAGAAAATCATTTGATAAGTATAATATCTTTTAATAAAATTATATTTCAAAACTTATTTTGATTTCAAAATCACTTGCGCATGATTTGAACTTAATCAACTGTCTTGCCCGAAATTTGGATAATCTCTTAAATTAATGAGCATGAATTTCTTGTTTGAAATTCATCATGACTCGAATAGCTTTCCGACTATCCAACTGTCACTGTATTGTATTCCCTAAGGTAGAAAATACGTTGGTGGAATCAAAACAGTCAGATCGCTGCTCAATCATAAATGAATTCATCAGATCTAAAGATCATTGAAACTGTTCAATGTGAATGAGAGACCAACTATCTGATAGTATGTTTATGCAAGAGGTCTCTCATTTATTGCAATCAGTCAGTGTACATTTAAGCACCCATATGCTAATGTGTAGTCTCCACTACAATAGTTCGAGATAGAACTATATCTCAACTATTGAGAACATCTTAGCATAATGGCAGCCATATAAGTGAAGTGCCTAGCTTCAACCATAGCTGTGACTATATAAGGTATAAGGAACTGGAAAGTTATTTCTACCTGTGATAATCCAATCACATAATTTTTCTACAATATATCCTCAAACCTTTATCGATATATATCGTATAGATCATCTCATGATCATGGTCAATTACCTATATTGAATACACAATAGATTAAGAAGAAGTCTTTATTAATCAGATTAATAAGAGTCTAACAATCTAAATGACTTTTCTGGGCATCATGTCTAACAATCTCCCACTTGCCCTAAAAGTCATTGTATCATAGATTTCAATCCCATACTATCTAAGTGTATTACAAATACTTTATCTGATAAAGCCTTAGTCATCGGGTCAGTAACATTAACTTGAGACCTAATCTTTGTAACAACTACATCTTGCCTATCAATGATCTCACGAATGAGATGATACTTCCGCTCCACATGCTTCATCTTTATATGGCTCTTAGGTTCTTTGCTGTGGGCCACTGCACCATTACTATCACAAAAGAGAGTGATAGGTTTAAGTGCTGAAGGAACATTTCCTAGCTCTTGCAAAAATCTTCTGAACCAGACTGCTTCTTTTGTTGCTTTTGAAACTGTAATATATTCTGCTTCTATGGTGGAGTCAGCAATACTCTTCTGCTTTATGCTGCGCCAACTGACAGCAACACTACCCAGTGTGAACACATACCTTGATGTGGAAGCTCTATTGTCCGGATCAGATTGGAAATCGGAATCAGTATAACCCAGTCCAACTAAATCTTCTGATTGAAAAGTAAGCACATAATCCCTAGTTCTTTTCAGGTACTTCATGATGTGCTTCACAGCTGTCCAGTGATTGATACCTGGATTGCTTTGAAACCGACCAACAACTCCCACTGCATGTCAGATATCTGGTCTAGTACATAACATGACATACATGAGGCTCTCAACTGCCGAAGCATAAGGGTACCTCTTCATCAGCTCGATCTCACCAGCTGATGTAGGGGCCATCTTTTTAGACAAAGAGACACCATGTCTAAAAGGAATGAGTGTTGTCTTACAATCACTCATACTGTACCTAGACAATATCTTGTCTATGTAGAAAGTTTGGCTCAATCCCAACATTCGGCATTTTCTATCTCTCAGAATATTTATTTCGAGAATATAGGATGCCTCTCCTAAGTCCTTCATTGAGAAATGTTGAGAAAGCCATATCTTGACTGATGATAACATCCCTATATCATTCCCAATGAGTAGAATGTCATCAACATATAGAATTAGGTATACTACTGCTCTCCCATTGTCCTTCTTGTAAATACAAGATTCTTCCAAATTCTTTAGGAATCCAAATTCTTTGATCGAAAGATCAAATCTTTAGTTCCAGCTTCTAGAAGCTTGTTTCAAATCATATATCGACTTGTTGAGCTTGCATACCATGTTCTTCTGGTTAGGAGCAATGAAGCCCTCTGGTTGGTTCATATAGATGTTTTCATCTAACATTCCATTAAGGAAATCAGTTTTGACATCCATTTGCCATATCTCATAGTCATGGTGTGCAGCTATAGCTAGCAATATCATGATGGATTTAAGCATAACTACTAGAGAAAAGGTATCCTCATAATCAACTCCTTGAATTAAAGTGTAACCTTTTGCAACAAGTCTAGCTTTATAGGTCTCCACGTTACCATCGGCACCCTTCTTCCTTTTGTAAATCCATTTACATCCAATTGGCCTTATACCATCTGGTGGATCTACTAAAGTCCAGACGCTGTTGTCATACATGGAATCTATTTCAGCATTCATGGCTTTATTCCATTAAGATGCATCTACATTTAATGTAGCTCCTGATAAATATTAAGATCCGTATCTTCATCATCAGGGGTAACTAGATAAACTTCATTATTGTAATACTGAAGTCTATCTGGTGGTCTAAAAACTCTTTCAAACCTTCTCAGTGGAATAGAATTAGGAGAATCATTAATAGAAGGATTAGGTTCAGTTTGGACACTGGCTGTGTTGTCTTTCATCTCATGAAATTCAACATTCTTAAGGAGATCAATTTCTTCCTCCAAGAAAGTGGCATGAAGCCTAACAACTATTATTTGGTCTGCTTTGGAGTAGAAATAGAAACCCTTAGTTTCTTTTGGATATCTTACAAAATTCCATTTCTCTGTCCTAGATTCCAACTTAGTGGGTTCGAGTTTGCAAACATACGCAGGACAACCCCATACCCTTAGATGTTGTAAACTAGGTTTTCACCCAGTCCACAATTCATAGGGTGTAACCGGAATAGACATAGATAGAACCCGGTTCAGAATGTAAATGACAGTTTATAAAGCATACTCCCAAAGATATGAAGGTACATCGGTATGGCTCATCATAGAGCGAACCATATCTAATAAGGTCCGGTTTCTTCTTTTAGAAACTCCATTTTGTTGAGGAGAGGCAGGACTTGTCCATTGTGAGATAATCCCATTATCCCTTAAGTAATCCGTAAACTCGTTGGTGAGGTATTCACCACCTCGATCTGATCGAAGTGTCTTTATGGATTTGTCAGTTTGATTCTGAACTTCTAATCTGAATCCTTTGAACTATTCAAATGTGTCAGATTTGTGTTGCATCAAATAGACATATCCATATCTGGAATGGTCATCGTTAAATGTGACAAAATACCGGTTTTGCCCTCATGCAACAATGTTAAATGGACCACATACATCACTATGTACTAGTCTTAACTTTTCTTCAGCTCTTCCTACCTTTTTAAGGTAAGGCTTCTTGGTCATCTTCCCTTCGAGACAAGACTCGCAACTAAGGAGTGATTCTACCTTGAGAAAGTCAAGGGAACCATCTTTTACCAACCTTTTGATCCTATCAAGATTAATATGACCAAGTCTCTTATGCCAAAGATAAGTAGACTCTATGCAATGTCTCTTCAGTCCAGACATTCTAGATGATGAGACATCGTTACTTTGCAGACATTCATTATTCACTAAAGAGAATATTAAATAAAGAACATTAATGAGATTACCAGTAATCAAGACCATTCAATCTTTCTTAATTTCAACAACTGAATTAAAAAGATAGAGAATCCACAATGTAAAAGTCTAGATACTGAAATCAAATTACGATGTGCAGAAGGTACATAAAAACAGTCTTCTAAAATTAATGTATTTCCATTAGGTAAATAAAGAGTAAACAAGCCAATTGACTTGACTACAACATTTGCACCCGAGCCAACTTTAAGCTTTTGCTCCTGTTTGGTCGGCTTTCTGGTTTCCTAGAACCCCTGCAAACAATTACAAACGTGTATAGTGGATCCAAAATCCACGCACCATGAGTTAAGAGGACCATCCAGAAAGTTAGACTCAACAGTAATAAGTACTTCAAAGCATTTCATAGCTTGAGTACTCCCACTCTTTTTAAGAGTTGCGAGGTAAGTCCTACAATTCCTCTTCCAGTGGCCTATTTTACCATAGTAGAAACACTTTCCATTGCCTTTGTTTTCCTTACCAGCTTTTCCTGAAGAACCTTTGGCAACTTTTGCCTTTCCCCTATTATCTTTAAACTTACCTTTACCCTTATTCTTCTTTCTAAACTTTTTAGATCGATTGGAGGTATCAGGTTTATCGATAGTTAAAATTTCACAATTTGTTGACTTTTTGATCAAATCTTCTACAGACACAAGTGAGTTCATAAGCTCACTTAGTGACATTTCATTCTTGTTCATGTTATAATTTAACACGAACGAATTGAAGGACAAAGGGAGTGACTGCAGAATAGTGTCAACCTGAGTGATGACATCCATCTCTCCACCAATAATTTCCAGTTCATTCAATAGGCCCATCATCTTAATGATGTGCTCCCTGACTGGAGTTCCCTCAGCCATCTTGGAGTTAACAATGGATTTCAATTTTACTTGTCGAGCCGACCTATTTTGCACACCAAATATCTCATGTAGGTTTTGCAAAATGTCAAAAGCCTTATCTATGTGTTCATGCTGGCTTTGCAAGATGTTAGACATTGAAGCCAGAATGTAACACTTGGTTATCTGATTGGACCTCTCCCATTGCTCTAACTCAGCCTTTTGGGCCGGTGAAACATCAGGAGGAATTTCAGGTTTAGGTGTCTTAAGACACAGGTCAAGGTTATCTGCAGCAAATACTATTCTAATTTTTCTTTTCCAGTTTACATAGTTAGTTCCTACTAACTTTTCATCACGAAGAATTTCAGCCAATGGGTGTAGGCCTGTCATGATCTAATCAAATGACAAATAAGATAGTATTAGGGATCTATTGTATTCATTAATACCTATTAGATTATGGGTCTGTTTCTAATGGTATTGCCAATTCGGGAAGAATCAATTGGCATCGAAAACCTAGACACTGGCTTAATGTGATCCTACCTTTGGGTACATCATCACATCGCCTTGAATAAGCAGATAGAAACTATCTTCTCTAATTTCATAGATCATATCTTGTGAATCCTGGAGCATTCGATCTACTGTTTGATCTATAAGGGATGTTATACTCACGCTTTGGCGTTATTGTATAATATCTCTTATTCATGTGCCCACCTACCATGAACCTAATAAACACTTAGCAAAAGCTCACACTTTGGCGTTATTGATCCCACTATTTGCTTATATAGTTTTCACCATGTTCACACATAGGTGAGAGGGATTGGGCCCGGCTTTGGCCTATCAGCTTACTCACACTTCCACTATAGGGTCACATAGTGTATGGTAGAAGATCATAATACTTAGGGACTTGTCCCTAGTCTTATATACACATGATATATCAAGGGCAATTATTTCAACAGAATAATTAAACAACAGATAATAGAAATCATCTCATGATAATATAAACAACAAATAAACATTACATGAGATTAATAGTTATGAGTCAATGAAATTAAAATACATGGATGCAAGAGAATGGGATAAGAACAAAGGCAGCTTGCAAACTCCTTCGCGATCCTATCCTTTATCATCTTATCCAGATCAACATCGCAGTATCCTCCTTCACAGCATCTCCACCAATAGATGATAAAATAATGGCATTAGGGAAACCAACATTCCATTCATCCTTTTCAGGGAAACCGAATAAATTTGCCCTTTACAAAATTGCCAGAAAATCCTACTACATATTATCCACTAATATGAATGCATGATAAACAATTTATCATAGAATAAAATTCACCCATGATTATAATCTCATATAATAAGATGCAACATGGTGATTGAGTAATTTTTCTGATATTTTAAAAGATAAAAAATTGATAATAATTATCAATTTGCTCAATAAAATTCTATATTTCATATAGATAGAATCCGAAAAATAAAACTATTATATTTTTCTACAATATATTTTAATAAAACTATTTTATTAAAAATCTAGATAGGATATACTTAAAACTATTTTAAGAAATAATTAATATATATATTAGGACTTTCCTAATATTATAAAAACATATAGTAAAACCTAAACACGATCACATCATGAAATAGGGTTTTAAAATTTTCCAATAATATCTATTTATTAGAAAAAACATTATTAATTATTTTAAACAATTAATAAGTTTATATTGAATGATCAGATCATTTAATATAGATTTTTCAAAATAAACAAATTATTTCGAAAAATATATCACATATATTATACTAGTTTTTAAAATTTATTTAATTATCATTATCAAATCTCATTTGATAATAAAATAAAATAAATTATTTATTTATTCATCTCATGAACAAATAAAATAATAAAAACTATGAGCATAAATAAATGAATAAAATTAAATTCATCTCATGAATTAAATTATCTATTTATTCATCCTTTTAAAATAAACAAAAAAATACTCCTAACCAGGAGCTCTGATACCACTTGAAGGGGGATCCGAATAAAAATTTATGTGGAAAACAGGATCCCCTAGATCTTAACTGTAGAACCCCGGATCTCACTTTCATAGCCTGTGAATAGTGCTATGAATAGTGTGGTGAATAGTGACCATGTAATGTAAATTTCTGAATTTTGAGATAAAAAGTCCCGGTAATGGTTGTTTATAGGTTAACTAAACTTAGTTAATTTTATGAGAATTTATTCATATGATTAGAATGGTTTTCGAGTAATGGGAAAAGTTACGATGAACCAGATTTATCGGATTTTGCCTAAAACTGGGAATTCAGATTTTGAATTATGAGGAGTTGGATTTTCTAAGTATTTTTATTGGATTCAAATGGGGGGGGGGGGGGTACTTCCTTATTTTAATTTAAAACTTAAAGTTAATGAATGAAAGGTTAAAATCATTAACTTAAATGTTTTAAAGTAAAATAAGTATAAGAGGAAGAAAAAGGAATGGAAGAAAAACAAAGCACAGGCCAAAACAGGGGAAAAACAGGCAAAACCCGTCGACTGATTTTGCTACCGGTCGACCGAACCTTGACCGGTCGACCGAATGCCCTTACCGGTCGACCGAATGCTCGAAATTTTGTGTGGGACTTTTTAATAGAGAGATGATTCTTGACCGGTCGACCGATCCTCTCTACTGGTTGACCGATCATGCTGTTTTTGCCTTGTAACCGAATTTTTAGGATATTTTAAGGGTGTAAAGGTCTTTGGCCTCACCCCTTAGCCTATATAAGCCACAAATTCGTGGCTAGGGTTACAAGAACCCTAGAGACAAGTTTTTGGGAGAAAGTTCGAGAGTAAAGAGGGAAAAGAGTTAGGGTTTTTCAAGGGTTGGTGCTAAGGCGCAAGGAGAAGTCCAGATTTTTGCTGTTCGAGCTTTACTAAGCTTGGAATTGATTCCATAAGCTTTCTCCAAGATTTTTTCTAGCTTCAAAGGTGTTCTTTTTGAAAGTTAGATACCTTCTACTATCTAACCTCGTTTTATTATTTTAAGAAAACCATGTTCTAAGCATGTTCTTTGTTATTGGATGATGAAGTTCTAAGTGTGTGTAAACTATAATTTCAATAGAATTTCTATGATGTATTATCTTCTATGAATATACCTAAATATTCTAAATGTTCTATGTTTATCATGATGCTCACAAGAGCTATGTTTTTGAGTCTATGATTATGCTCACAAGTCTCACATGTACACATGTCCTGCATGAACCGGATTTCTCATAAGTAGAAGATTTCAAAGCTTATAAGGAACGTTTTAAGGAAAAACCTCACAAGGACTCTTAAGTGATTATGCCAAACTTTGGGTTGGTTTCTAAGATCGGTTACTCATGCTCTAAGGATCTCAATGTCTAAGATCTCATTTGCTCCAAGGATCTCACATGCTCATAAGGATCTCAATGCTCACAAGTACTCATAAGTTGTATACGCTCTCTATGATCTAAGGATCTCACATGCTCTATGGATCTCATAAGAACTCATAAGTGCTCCATGCTCATAAGAACTAATAAGAACTCATGAGACACACTCATAAGCTATTGATTCTCGCAAGACCTCATAAGATGTATGTTTTACACGAAAACTCATAAGGTAATGGTTTTGGAAAATATGCACATTTGATTTATACTCTACGTTCTATGATTTCTATAAACTGTATGCGTGATCTTGTTTATAACATTGTTGGCTAGTGGTTGGTACCCACTGAGTGTTTCAATACTCAGCCATACATTTTGATTGTTGGTAGGTGCATGAGTTCCTTTCGATATCTGTGGTTCGGAGCCCTGGATAGAGGAAGAGTATTACGAACCGGAGCCCTCTATGGACCATTATCATGATGATGGATCACTGGATAAGCGGCCCGATTTAGATTTCTGTTGAGAGAATGAGAGAGAGAGAATACACTTATATTTTGATAGTATTGAGAGTGGGACTTGTCCACTTTATGCTTAATATTATGTGAAGATCTATTGGTTTAGACTTGAACCTAATGATAGGAGTTGTTATTTTGAATTGCTTCCGCTGTATTTTAGTTATGTGTATAACTTGTGCACTCTGACAAGATGTTAAGTATGCCATATGTGTCATACCGGAAGGTTTGACACGGTAGTCATGAACTAAAGTATCCCTAACTCTTAGGGGGTATTTTGGAGTGCGACATTAACACCATAGAAAATATCAAATATTTATCTAAAAGTTTTAGTCATATTACCTCGGTGAATGATGTTCACTGGTGAAGCTTAAATCCACTCAAACCGTCAGAACTTTTTGTAGAGATTTCTTGAAGAAATACTCAAAGCTCGATCCTTGTTCTTGTCTATCCCCACGAAGCTTTAGAATCTTTTGTGAGCGCTGGGAATTTTTCCTCACTCACAAAGAGGAAAGGGAGATGGTGAAATTACTTGTGTACCCTCACGAGTGTGAGAGGGTTTTATCATTTTTTAGAGTCGCCACCTATTCGTTTAGAAGGGATAAGTCCTCTGGGTTTGGATAAGGTCTTGGTCTATGAATGAGATCAGGGTAAGAGGTTCGGTTAAGTCCAGGGAAGGTGTTAAGCACTCGAGGCTTCCGTTTTACAACGGTTCCATACTCCCTGGACTTAAGCCAATTTAAAGTTAATCTTGATTAGAATGCCGAAGTGTTTAAGTTAACACTAATCCAAGAAAGGAAAAACTAATTGGGGTCGAACTCGGGTTGGGTTGCCTACGTACTCACAGGGTGAGATCAGACCGAGCGTAGTTCTGGCATGTGAGCCTATGCCGAGGCTAGGGGTGTGTGTGTGTGCACCAAGGGTGGCTAACATGGACTAGTCCGGTAGACTAGGGTTTGGTTGACTGAAGAGGGTTAAGTGCATGGTATTTAAGCTCGGTAGGCTTAGGGGGTAGTCCGGTAGACTAGGGTAGAGTCCGGCCCGGATTAGGGTTGCTAACCGGGTTTAGGCCAAACTAACTATGGTTAGGGGATGTGATATGTAGCCCGTAGGCTAAGGGTCTGCCCGGTAGGCCGAAGATAGTCCTGTATACTTAGTTTTTAGGCCTGGTAGGCCGTAAACTGAACTTAACTACGATTAGGGTTGCTAACCGCAATTAAGGGGGGCCTAACTGTGGTTAGGGAGAGGGCCAAGGTCAGTATTATGGTCCGATTGCATTCTAGGAATTTTCGTTTATTTTTTCAAAGTTTGTGGGGTTAAGGGGTGCTTAACCGCGGTTAAACGTTAACTGGAGGTGTATTTAACCACAGTTAAGGGTCTAGTACAGTCTGAGGTGGGCCCAGGGGGCTAGGCAGAGCCTAAAGTGACCTCCTACCAGGCCTGCGCCCCAGCAAACGCCCAAAATAAAAAACAAAGTTAATGTTGGTAATAGGATTACTAACATTAAGAACAGTGTTTTTAACTGTAGTTTTGCCACTGTTAACAAGGGTTAAGATGTAACCCAGGGTGATTTGAGATCATGGAGACCAAGAGGGAGGTCCAGGGAAAAGATCAGGCCTTGTGTGGACCCCAGGGGATGCTTGGAGTGGGCCCCACAGAGCTGCAAACAGGTTGTAACAGAAAGTTCATATTGGCGATAGTATGACTACCGCCAATCTGAAAACAGGCACAAAACAGAATGTCGGTAGAAGTTTTACCGACATTCTACAAATTGTTCAAACAGGAATGGCGGTACTGAGTTTACCGCCATTCTTGGATTTTTGAAAAAACCAGTTTTTGCCCATGAGGGTTGTGCACAGGGACGTCCAAGGGTTCCCACATGATCTGAGGGACCCCCAGAGGATCCGTGGAGTTCTACAAAGCTAAGCTTGGGAGAGGTTGATATACCCGTAGGGGTTCACTCTACCTATTACCAAGGTAGGTGAACACCCTGTTGGGTTTAGTTTACCTACTAAGCACAAAAAGTAAAGCAAATAACTCCCCTGGAATTGACTAGGGGCTCATATTGATGCACAAATAAAGAAAAAAGGGGGTAGGGGATGCCCTACCCCGAGCACTCTATTTGTTTGCCAAAGAAGAAGAAGACAGTGGTGGTGTACCACTGTGGATATGCTGTACAGGCATGAAAGGGACTACTCCCTAAGTTGCTAGGGTGTCCTGGGATCAAGAACAGGGGAGAGGAGAGGCTGAGGATCAAGGTTTTTGTAGTAGGGATTCTCTTTCAAAATTCCAGACCCTTTAACAGTGGAGGAGGGGGGGGGGGGTTGGATTTATAGGCAAGGAGCTTGGGACCTACAAGGGATTAAGGAGAAGGGGGAAGAGGTGGTTGGACCAAGGGGAGGTCGTGTGAGGGGAGTTGAAGGGAGAATTGAGGTGAAGGTTGAGTGTGCAGGCGTTTGCAGCCTGCAAACTCGGTACTCACATACTGTCAGTAGAAGGTCTATACCGACAACCTGAAACAAGGCCAAAAAAATAATGTCAGTAGATATTCTACTGACATTATGAGATCTGTTTAAATTGGGCCTGACCCAGCACATATGGGTCAAGGGAGATAGGCTAAGGTTTTTTGGGCCTTGTGGGCTTGAGGCTAGGGGTCAGGCCTATTAGGCCATGGGTCTTAGGGTTTAAGCCCTAAGGGCTCTAGGGTTATGCTAGGGTCATCTAAGGCTAGGTTTTTTGACATGGGCTTTCTAGGTGAGTCCTAAGGCTAACTAAAGGCTTACTTAGGGTGTGAGGGATGGTTAGATGGGATAACCATAGTTAAAGGATTTTAACTGTAGTTAGATGGGGTGTAAAAATTGGATGCTTACATCTTTCTTTGGAATTGATGAAGCAAGAGGAAGAAGATGGAGCAATGGTGTAGACTTTCTATCACCCACAACCTTAAGGTTCAAAACCCTAAAGTAGCAAAACCCAACTTGAAGCACCCTTAGTAGCTCACAAAATTCCCTAAGGGAGACCCTAGGGGCTCACGGTTTGGAGAGAGAGGAGAGGGAGAGAGAAAAAATTCTGGAGAATTATTATTCCCCTATGGTCTTAGTGTTGGTGTATTTATAGACTAGGATCCAATCCTAATTCTACTCCAACTTGATCTTATCCCTTAGGAATTATTTTTTAATAATAACACTTATTATTAAATAAATCCTAATTTATCTATAACTACTTTAGTTATAGTAAACCTACTAATTAAGGAATCCTTAAATAAAGGGATTAGTCAACAACCAACAAAAGAGCGGTATCCTAGTCAAACTAGGAAACCACAACCAGAGGGGGAGGGGGGTGGGGGCGTGAGCTTCAAGGGGGTGTGAGATTTGGGGAGTTCTTGGACTCCTAGTTGTAGTCCAATTATAACTACTTAATCCTACTTGTTTTCCAACCATTGGATTTTAATTCCATAATTAAAAGAATTATTATTGAATAATTATTCAAGTAACCAAGTCCTAATCCAATTAGGATTTCTAAAGTGGGCGCCAAAATTTGATAATATTATATAAATTCTTCAATGGTTTTCTTAAAAAAATCATCTATATAAACTAATCATATTTCAACCGAGATCGTTTCATGTTTTGCTTGCTCGTTAATAAACAAGCT
Source organism: Tetracentron sinense (assembly GCA_015143295.1). Taxonomy (NCBI): domain Eukaryota; kingdom Viridiplantae; phylum Streptophyta; class Magnoliopsida; order Trochodendrales; family Trochodendraceae; genus Tetracentron; species Tetracentron sinense. Next base: position 18,139,891 of record CM026567.1, read on the forward strand.
GAGCCAAGCTCGATACTAAACCCGACAGAGTCAAATTAGCTAGGTATTATGACAGTTTACATTTGGGAAGTCTAACTAGAACCCATTATAAACGGGTTGACAAAACCCCATTCATCTGGTTGAAAAAATCAACCCTAACCCATAAAAACTCCAAATGGGTGGAATCAGTTTGGTGGGTCGGGTCAGAAAATTGCAGGCCGTAGTACTTTTCCAATCTCCAGAACAAGCATATCTGAAGTGATCAAATGTCCCACATCGGTTCGGAACAGAAGTGGACTTCGCAGGGGTGTATAAGGCGCCATTAACCCTCCTTAAGAAAAGCCCTTGGAGTGGTTGCCTGGACTTACCCTTATGGCACCTTAGTAGCTATCTTAGGTCTGTTTGTGTGTGAGTTTAGAGTGTGTGAGTTTAGAGTGTGTGTTACATGATAACTTTTCTACCAAAAAAACCAATTCAGGTTCTTATTTGCTGTGCGTCTTCACAGGGGTGTATAAGGGGCCATCAACCTTCCTTAAGACGACAGGCCCTTTTGGAGTGGTTGCTTGGACTTACCCTTATGACACCTTAGTGGCACCTTAGTGGCACCTTAGGTCTGGTTGTGTGTGAGTTTATAGTGTGTTACAGATAACTTTTCCACCAAGAAAATGTGATCAAATGACTTTGGCTTTCTATGGGTTTAAAAATAACTTCTGCAATGTCAAAAAGTAACTCACAAAACCAACCACACGATTAGAAATCTCAATCCCTTAAAAGAGTAAAACACCTCACAATCATCATTTGGAAAACTCAGCACTCAGATATATATTATATTGGAAACCCATACACACATCTGTTGATACCCAATCAGCTTTTTTCTGACTTCTGCATCTTAAGATCATGGCCACCGTCAAGGTGATCTTCCACCTAGAGGAAGTAGATGGGTTTGACTTGTTTTAGTCGACCACGTGTCGCACTAGGAGTGCAAGTGGGGTCCAACTAAAGAGAAATAAGGGTTGGATATAGGTTTTCTAATACTTTTACCTGTTCAACAAGGCCAATCATGGGCTTTAGTATATGTCATTTTGTTGACTTAAACAAGCCAATAATACCAAATTATATGATATGTTTCTCTTTGAAATCTTTGATTATTATAGTATGATATCACGCAACAGAAAGAGAAAAAAAAAGAAAAAATAGAGAAAATGACACTTTTTTTTTATTAAAGAAAATTAGGATTAAACGAATAAAAATATTTACAATCTAGCATACTTACAACCTCTAGCATCCTCGATGATAAAAAGAGCGATAGCAGTAGGGAAATCAAGAGGACTCATGAAGACCACTTCACAAAAAGATCATGTACAATGTTTATTTGGACAAGTACAAAATGTGCAATGTTTAGACAAAATCAAGAGGACTCATGAAGACCACTTCACAAAAAGATCATGTACAATGTTAATTTGGACAAATAAAAAATGTACAATGTTTAGACAAGAAATCTGCTGCCGTATTATAGGTTACAATCCTAAAGAGATATAGAACTTGATTTCATGTGTTCCCCAAATCTTGGGGCTTTGGGTGTATTGGTCAGGTTTGTATCATTTGGTATCAAAGAGCTCGCCTCCACATCTCGGGTTCAAAAGATCTACTTGAAGCAGAGTGATAGTCATCTCAAAAAATAGAGATAAAAGGGTTTGCACATTCATCTACTAGGCGCGTGAGAACCCTACACTTAGGTCTACCACCAAGTAAATACTGGTCAATTCGAGGTCGGCTTTGAGCCTATGATATTGTTACTTTCATTAGTCAACTTAAGCAAAATATTCGGGCCAACTCGAGCTCAGCCTGAACCCAAAGATGTTCAACTAGATTGGGTTTGCGCTCAATGGTCTGAGATGAGTTTAATAAGGAGTACGCTTGGGCCTAGTGTTGATAGATTGAGCTGGGCTTGAATTAGTCTGAGCCGAGTGAGGCCAGCCCAGCCCAACATATAGCACTCCTATTCCTTGTGCACTCAAACCCAAGCATGCATCCAGCTTTTGTACGAGGGAAAAGAAGGTATCCAACCTAGGTTGAAGGGTTGTAGAAGAAGCTCCATAAGAGAAATTACCAATCAATACGGAGAGGTTTGGCTCTCTTAAAGATGACTTTCGGCCTCACTACTGCTTGGTGAACATATTTAATGGCGAATTGTCTCCAAGATTCAATGAAGTTTAATTCTTTCGTTATCGATCATTTGCTTGCATACCCATTATCGAACAGAGTTTGTTGTAAAAAATGACTTTTATTATGCCTCAGCAGTTGCACTACCAAAGTAATAAGCATGCAAAAAATAAACTTCGATTGGGGCATAAGATAAGAGCGGAGAACTTTTTGGTTGCTTGAGAGTTTTTTTTTGGTGCTCACATTGCTGTTTTTGTATGGAGATTGCTAGCCCCAATCCCATAAATCAATAATATCTCTTATAGATTAAAAAGTCAAGACATTCCTGGTAGGGCCAGGTAAAAAATGTTGTCTTTTTTTTCTTTGAGGATTGCTAGCCTGTAGGTAAATTTCATTTTTTTTGTCCAAACTCTGGCTGTGTGAGCAACAAGCGTGGTTGCTATCCTTCAACTAAGGGTGACAACAGGCCAAGTTCGGATTGGTCGGCGAACAGGTTCAACTAGGTCTGATTAATAAATGGGTTGATCCATCCCACTTATTAATTGGGTCGAGCTCAGGCCAGCCAGTCTAAGGAATTAATACTAAAAAAAAAAAACCTATGATTTTTATGGGTTTTGTAATTGAGCCTTATTGGGCCAGGCCAAACCTAGTTAGAAGCCTACTTGAACGGCTCTAGGCCTAGCCTCTAAGCTCAAGCCTGCCCAATTATGTAATCAAGGTGGGTGTTGTGAGCATTATGGAAACATAGAAAAACCTTAAAACATCATCACTTGATCATAGAATACTTGTGAGCATTATGGAAACATAGAAAACCCTTAAAACATCATCACTTGATCATGTGAGCATTATGGAAACATAGAAAACCCTTAAAACATCATCACTTGATCATAGAGTCTCATTAATAGCCAATTCATAAAAGGCATACATACAATACGTGTAAGCAATATGGTAGATATGGAAAACCTTTAAACATCGAGACATACTCATAGGTTTCATTCATATCAAGAGCATATGCCACTACAAAAATAATGGCCTATGGCGGTGGATTTTTGGAGGTGGTTAGTAAGATCAGCCGCGACATAGTGTATACCACGGCAGTATTATAATACCGCCGTCCATGAATGTTTTCGGAACAAAATTAACGGCAGGTAATTAATACCCGCCGTGGTATGTACTATATGGCGGCGGGTTTATCCATAACCGTCGTGAAAGGCTTTCCCTCCAAACCCTTTTGGTTTCCCGCTTCGCATTAGCGGCAAACATGGCATGACGGTTTTAAAAATAACCGTCGTGAAAATTGTAGCATGGGCGGTGAATATAATATAACCGCAGTGGTATGTACATATATGACGGTGGTTAATTTGAAATCGCCGTGATATTTAATTAATATCACCCCGATACTTTCTTCTTTCTTCCTCTCCTTCTCTCTTGCTCTCTGCTCTCCTGCTCTCTCTTGTTCTCCTGCTCTCCGACCACTCCACGACCGCCGACCACCTGAACTTTGGCAACTCCACGATCTCCGACGACCACCTCCGGCAACTCCACGATCTCTCTTGACTGCCACCTCCGGCAACTCCACGACCGCCGACCACCTGAGCACATTCTGCCACCTGCTCCACCTCCGGCAACTCCACGATCTCCCTCTCCACGCTTAGGTAATCACTCTCTCTATGCATGCAAGACATTTTTTTTAGTGTTTAGCTTTCTCTCTCTTAACTCCAGCCGCCTTCGGCCAACTCCGGCAACTCCACCTCCGATAGCTCCGGAAGCCACAGCAAGCTTGTAATTAAACCCCCTTTTCCTCCCCAACAACAGTAGGTAAGTCCGTGAATGTTCATTCTCTTGCTTTTCATTTGTTTAATTTCATTTTTTTTTGGTTTATACTTATTTTGTTCCATTATATTTTTTAGAATTTATGCTTTGTGAATAGATGATTATGGTTTCTTCTGCTAACTGGGGTTGTATGAACTTTGTTCGGGGAAGTGATATAATTTCTTAGGAGATGTTCCTTGTTGTTTTATTTTTCTTTGTACTCATGGTTGTTAAATTGAAGTTGAATTTACTTAATTTTACTAGTAATGGTGAATTTTGTAACTGGGTCTATATTTTTTTCGGTAATCTTTGGATAAATTAGATGATTTTTAATTTCATGTTTTTAGATTAATTTCTCTTTTTCAATTATGTTATAGGTAATTTTTTTAAAACCAAATAAATTATGAGAAATCATATAACTCATTTATGGATTGTTAAAGAGGTCCTATTTGACATTAGATTTTTAATATTATTGAAGTTGTGAATTAGTGTAGGGTAATTAATTTTAGGTTAATTTTAATTGCTTAGTTTAAGTTCTAGGGAAAAAATAACCTTAGGTTGATTATGTTTAACCACACTTAAAGAGGGCTCTACAAGCCGCCATGTGTCCCTTTTAACACCCACTAACTATGGTTAAAACTCACTCAGCCCTAGGATTCATCCATCAAACCTTGGTGTTTAGAAAAAAAAACCTTAAGTTGTTTATGCTTAACCACAATTAAAGAGAGCTCTACAATCCGCCACGTGTCCCCTTTAACACCCACTAACTGTGGTTAAAATTCACTCACCCCTAGGATTTATCCATTTAACCTTCATTTTTAGAAAAAAAACCCTTAGGTTGATAATGCTTAACCACAATTAAAGGGGGATCTACGAGCCGCCACGTGTCCCCTTTAAGACCTACTTAATTGTGCTTTAGATTCACTCATCCCTAGGATTAATCCATCTACCCTTGCTTTTAAGAAAAAAATAAAAATATTAACCTTAGATTAATTATGTTTAGCCATAGTTAAAGGATCTCTAAAAATCCCATGTGTCCCTTGTAATACCCACTAACTATGGTTAAGATTCACTTACCCCTAGAGTTCATCTAATCTAACATTGGTTTTTATAAAAAAAAAATATATATATATACTTGATTTTGGAAATATATATTAACCTTAAGTTGATATTATTAACCTTGGTTAGAAACCAATAATCATTTATTTCATTGAATTAACTAACCTTGTGTTGAAAAAGGGTAATTTAGATATTTTAATATGTTTAAATGATGATATCATCAAAATTATTATTTACAAAATATACTTATTAGCTTATTTAAGATGTGGCAAACGCTACCTTTAGACTCGTCTCATATGCCAAATGTTTTTTTTATGCAAAATAATCACATCTTCACCGGTGGAGCAAAGGAATGTGCCTTCTCCCAATTTTCTCGCCATGTGACCCATTTTTAACTCTCTTTAATTGTGACTAAGATTCTCTAATCCTTAAGGCCTTAAAGCATCTAACTTTGGTTTTTAGAAAAAAATAAAATAAAAATGTAATAAAAATTGTTTACCATCGTTCAAGGGCAGTTAAAGGGGTGTTGTGAGGATGAGAGCAATAATCCGCTCCTCGCCAAGGATTATTGCTCTTTCTCTGTAATTTCACAGCACCACCGTTTAGCTTGCAACACCCTCCACCTCCGGCCACCTTCTCTGTGTAAAGGTAATTTCTTTAATTTATAATTTCTTTAGTTGTAATTTTTTAAATTTAATTACTAGCAAAATCCGAGTGCAATGCACGGGCACAAAGTAGAAAGAGATAAACATGCATGTTCATATATTTTAAGATATGTGTGTTTGTATACGTGCGCAAGATAAGGAAGGAAAATCATCACAACTAATGATGTATGAAACGAAAAATACATTTAACCGGAGAATCATGAACTTTATATGTATCCAATGTTATCTTTTAATCAATTGCGAAAATAAGAAAAAATTAGAAAGAATTTGTAATTAGAATCTAAAATCTGAAACTTTAGTTGATATATAAAACTTAAAACCAAAACATCAAGCACCCCCAAAATCATTTGATTAAAAAGTAAATAAATGTTGTACGAGAATAGTGCAAATTTAGGAAAGTAGTCTACAGGGAAAAAAATGAATAAAAATTTTGATTTTTTTAAGAATCAAAATTGATAAAGTATAATTCTAAAATTTTAAGGTTTCACATCTTCTATGAAATTCAGTTGGTATAAACCATTAAACAAAAATATCAAGAGACCAAATCCTCTACAGTGGTAACCGGATTTGGCAAATCCGGTAATCACCCCTGAGGTCACCATGTGTCCTTTTTGAGACCCCTTAACTATGGTTAAGATCCACCTATCATAATTAAAAGGCTCTACAAGTCAACACGTGTTCCCTTTAACACCCACGAACAGTGGTTAAGAGTGATTCAGCACTAGGATTTATCCATCTAACCTTGCCTAAGTAATGAGATTTCTTAATCTGATGTTGTTTCTATGGTATATATGCCCAGTGAGATCTATAGTTCAATTATATGTATCTTGTGCTTAATTAATTGTTAACAGCCTTGTTCCTGCTCTGCTACACTTTGTATAGTGCATGACTGAACCCCATGGTCCATGTTAACTGTTTAGGTGGTTATATGATATTTCCTTCTGATCTCTATGTTATATGTCAATATTGGAGCAGATAATGTACATATTACCCTATTTAGGACATTATTAGTGACTAAATGGAAATTTAAGTTCATAGGTTCATATTCATCCATGCATTGAAGCTTAGATTTCCCTTTCAACAATCATTGCGTGACAAGTGCATTTCTTGTATCACCTATTTGGATGGATTAGTTGTAAATTATGTCATTTAGTTCTCTTGTGGGGCTAAATGCAGGTTAGCAACTTTTCGGTTTTGTTTGTGATACAGTGTATTTGTCTGTATATGATTCTTGAATTGTCCGGTTGGAGAGTTTGAGAATGCATAATCTCCAGTATATTCAGTTGGTCATTGTTTGTCCAGATTGAGGAAAATTTTGGCAGTTGCTTCTCTTGTTCTCTGGGTACATATTTAGACTATGTGGCATGCTTGCCCCTAGTCTAAGTCGTGTGCTTGGAGAACCATAGGGAAATGCTGCCGAAACACTACAAAAATAATTGCTTGTGGTGACGGATTTTTGAAGGCGGTTAGTAAAATCCGACGCCATATATGGTATACCACGGCGGTATTATAATACCGCTGTCCAAGCTATTTGCAGAACAAAATTCACGGTGTTTAGTTTATACCCGCCGTAATATGTACTATATGGCAATGGGTTTATACCTAACCGTCGTGGTAGGCTTTCCCTCCAACCTTTTTGGTTTCCTGCCTTCGCAATAGCGGCAAACATAGAACGACAGTTTTAAAAAAAACCGTTGTTAAGATTGTAGTATGGATGGCGGATTTAGTGTAACCGCAGTGGTATATTCATATATGACAGCGGTATGTGGAAACTGTCGTGATAGTTAATTAATATCACCACGATACTTTCTTCTTCTTCCTCTCTTGCTCTCTGCTCTCCTGCTCTCTCCCTGATATCTAGCTCTCTGGCCACTGCCCCACCTTCGACCACCTGAAGTCCGGCAACCCCACCATTTCCGACGACCTCCGACCAGCGCTGGCGACCTACAGCATTCTCTTTGGTGACCGGCTTGTTCTCGGTGGCCACATTCGGAACCTCCGGCGACATCTAAAACCTCCGGCCAAACTCAGGTGATCCCTCGAAACCAACATGCATGCCATTTTTTTTGCTTTTACCTTTCTCTCTCTTAACTCTCTCTTTCTTTCAACTGCTACAAAAAGACCATCAAGTTCACGGCACCAGCACCGAACACCACCACCTCCATCTTCATCTTCATCTTCTCCACGCTGCTGTACACAGGTGAGCCCCATAGCCTTTTTTCTTTTCTTTTTTATAATTTTTTTTCTTTAGTTTGGTTGATTTTAGATTTAGTTAAAATGGATTGAATTTTGTTAATTCATGTTTTTGATTTTTTTTAAAATTTAATTAGTTTATCTCAGATTTTACTGTGTATATTAGGGTAGTTTGAAGCCAGTTTAAAATTCTTTTTTGAACAAAACATTAATTTAATTTTTCAAATCCTGTTTAAGTTAGTTTAGGCTATCTTCAAATTGATTGACAATTCTGAATTTTCTTAGTTTTTATTTTTAGCTAGTATTAACCTAGCTAAAATTTTGATTCTAGTTTATGTTGTTAGATTTAACTTCATCATGTGGGTTAGCTTATTTATACCATGGTTAGTTTTCCTTTCCATATATTAATTTCTGGTTTGGATCTTAGGTATTGGGGATTAGGTCTTAAGTTGGTAAATCTAGTTTTAGATAGTGCTAATAGGTTATGTTAATTACATTGATTTTTTTTGTAAAACATAGTGAATTTTAGCTCTGTAAGACTTTTCACCACATGGAATATTTTATTTCAATTGACGGCATTCATTTTTTTTCTTTTAAAAGTCATATGAGTACTTAGTCGGCAATATTTGTTCTAAGTTAATAGGATAATGTTTAACATTTGTTAAAGCTTGTCAAATGATATATATTACAACCATCGCATCCCTTAACTATCTCAGAAACTACCCACTGGGAACACTTTACTATTCCGGCATCCTCATGTTGTTTTGTTTGGTTAGTTAGGTTTAACCGCAATTAAAGACAGGAGCGGAGCCAAGGGGGGGCCTGGGGGGGCACGTGCCTAGGGGTGGTTATTGAACAAAATGTTCGTGAACTAGCTACTCAGGCTCGGCTCGTTAAAAACTCGATTATCGTTCGTTTATTTAGTAAACGAGCCGAGCTTGAACACTGTTTTTGAGCTCGTTTAGTAAACGAACCGATCTTGAACACACCCCTACTCGACTCGATAAAAGCTTGGTTCGATTATATATATATTTATTTATTTGAAATATATATAATTTATTTAAATACTAAAAATAAATATGTTTATATATTTATTTTGTTTATTAGTTAAGTATAAAGAATTAATTAAAAAATATATTTTTTAATCAAAGGTCTATAGACGTTAGTGTGAGTGTAGGTGTGGGTGTGGGTGCGTGTGTTGTGTGTGTGATGTGGTGTGGCTGTGGTGGGTGTGGGTGTGGGTGTGGTTGTGGGTCAGTGGGTGAGTGTGAGTGTGCTGTGTGTGGGTGTGTGGGGTGTGAAGTGTGTTGGGGGGGGGGGGGGGGGGGGGGGGGGGGGGTTGGGGTGTGTTTGTGGATTGTGGGTGTGTGTGGGTAGTGAACTGTGAAGTGTATTACAACTTGTAGCTTGTGGTTCTTTGTGGAGTTTTAGTCCCACATCGGAAACAAAGGTAATGTTTGGTGGAAGGGTTATAAAAGGGTAATGAGAGGGACTATTAGCTATGGATTGGGTTTAGGATTTTGATGGGCTTTCATCTGATTTCCTACTAAAGGGCCCTTGATCTGATTTCATAATAAAGGGCCCCTGTACTGCAGTTGGGGCCTGTACAGCAATTGGAAGCTCAGTAACACTTTCAATAAAATAATTAGGCTCGTTAAAAGCTTGAACTCGTTTATCCGAGCTCGAGTTCATCACGAGCCGAGTTTGAACAGTAGTCCTAAGCTCGAACAATTGTAAAACTCAACGAGTCGAGTTTGAACACCCCACTACTCGGCCCGTTCGGCTCGAGTATCACCCCTGCACGTGCCCCCCCCCCCCCCCCCCCCCAACTTTTGAATTGTTTTTTTTATGTATGTATTAATTTAATTTGGAATAGCATGGAGGTGGATGGATTTCTAATCACAACCAATTGCGATTAAACTCGGGGAGAGTTCAATCGCACCTATAGGTCAAACATGTGTCCCTTTTAACCCCTATTAACTATGGTTAAGACTCAATAACCATTGGGGTTTAACAATATAAATTCAGTTTTTTTTAAAAATATCAACCCTAAGGGTTAAAAATTCTTAACTAGAGTTTGATATTCGTTTCCTAAAAACTAAGGTTATATTGTTGAACCCCAAGAGTTAATAAGTCTTAACCACATCTAATAGGGGTTAAAGGGGACATGTGTTGGCCCGTGGGTATGATGAACTCTCCTCGAGTTCAATCGTGATTGGCTTTAAAATCCTCTAAAGTTATAATATATTAAACTAAGAGCACGTGATTGAACTATAATATATTAAACTAAGAGCACGTGATTGAACTCGGTGTGTGATTGAACTCGGGGAAAGTTCAATCGTGATTGAATATGATCTCAATGCAAAAAAAAAAAAAAAAAAAAAAATTCAAAGTTTAGGGGCACATACCCCCATTCCTAATCCTAGAGATCGAATCACAGCCAATTGTGATTGGATATGGGGAGAGTGCAAAAGCACCCATCGACCAACATGTGTCCCTTTTAACCCAAATCAATCATGGTTTTGATTGACTAACCATTGGGGTTCAATAATATCAACTTAAGGTTATTATATATTTCCAAAATCAAGTATATGTATTTTTTTTTTCTAAAAACCAATGTTGGATAGATGAACTCTAGGGGTGACTGAATCTTAACCATAGTTAGTGGGTATTAAAATGGACACATGGTGATTTATAGAGATCTTTTAACTGTGATTAAGCATAATTAACCAAAAGTTAATATGTTTAATTTTTCCTTAAAAGCAAGGTTAGATAGATTAAACCTAGGGGTGAGTGAATCTTAAGCACAATTAAGTGGGTGTTAAAGGGGACACGTGGTGGCTTGTAGAGTCCCCTTTAATTGTGGTTAAGCATAATCAACCTAAGGTATTTTTTCTTCTAAAAATCAAGGTTAAATGGATGAAACCTAGGGGTGAGTGAATTTTAACCACAGTTAGTGGGTATTAAAGGGTACACGTGGTGGCTTATAGAGCTCCCTTTAATTGTGGTTAAGCATAAGCAACCTAGGATAAGTGAATCTTAACCTAAGGTTTTTTTTTCTTCTAAAAACCAAGGTTTGATGGATGAACCTTAGGGGTGAGTGAGTTTTAACCATAGTTAGCGGGTGTTGAAAGGGACACATTGCGGCTTATAGAGGTCCTTTAACTGTTGTTAAACATAATTAACCGAATATTAATATTTTTTATTATATTTTCTTATAACCAAGGTTAGATTATTGAATCCTGAGGATAAGTGAATCTTAACCACAGTTAGTTGGTGTTAAAAGGGACACATAACGGCTTGTAGAGCCCTCTTTAATTGCGGTTTAGCATAACCAACCTAAGGTTATTTTTTCCCTAAAACTAAGGTTAGATGGATAAACCCTAGGGGTGAGTAAATCTAAAATCATAGTTAATGTGTATTCAAGTAATAGGTTTCATCAAACCTCAAGGAAGGTGAGTGTATATATGCCCAGTAAGATTTGTAGTTCAATTGTATGTATCTTATGTTTACTTAATTGTTAACATCCTTGTTCCCGCTCTGGTACACTTTGTATAGTGCATGCATGATTGAACCTCGTGGTCTATGTTAACTGTTTGGGTGGTTATATGAGATTTCCTTCTGATTTCTATGTTATATGTCAATGTTGGAGCAGATAATGTACATATTATCCTATTAAGGACATTATCAGTGACTAAATGGGATCGAAAGTTCATAGGTTTATACTCATCCATGCATTGAAGCTTAGATTTCCCGTTCAACAATCATTGCGTGACAAGTGCATTTCTTGTATCACCTATTTGGATGGATTAATTGTAAACTATATCATTTAGTTCTCTTGTGGGGCTAAATGCAGGTTAACAACTTTTCAGTTTTGTTTGTGGTACAGTGTATTTGTCTGTATATGATTCTTGAATTATCCGGTTGGACAGTTTGAGAATGCATAATCATCAAAATATTCAGTTGGTCATTGTTTGTCTAGATTGAAGAAAATTTTTGCAGTTGTTTCTCTTGTTCTCTGGGTATATATTTAGACTATGTGACATGCTTGCCCGTAGTCTAAGTCATGTGCTTGGAGAACCATAGGAAAATGCTGCCGAAATTTCCTTGAAATGGAACAAAGCAGTTGAGCAACTGAATATTGGAGATTATGCATTCCTGAATGGGATAGGAACACCCCACCCGTTAGAGGAGAAGTTGAAAACCATAAGAAGCATGTATGCATATATATTGTGTAGATGGGGAAGTCATTCGATAGCTATTTTATTGCAATTGACTGATTTGATCAACGTTTGCCATTTCTCAGAATAGCTAACGAAGCAAGACTTAGAAATCTCATCTCATCCCTTATGGATAGGAGTTGGATTGGAAAGTCAAGGTACTATTTTTTATAAGTTTTGACGACACTCAGAATGATAAAATATTAGTAACTAAGCATATGATCTTTTTTTGGTTACATAAGATTTCAAAGGAATACATAGAAGGTGTGAAGAAGTTTATAGATTTTGCATTAGCTCGTGGAGTGATTGATAACAATGGCGGTATAAAGTGTCCATGTCCCAAATGCAACAATGTCCTTTATCAAGAGAGAGGTATAGCGTACGATCATATGATCTGTTATGGATTCGACTGTAATTATAAAATCTGGTTTTATCACGGGAAAGACATATTACAACACACATCGGTCGGCGGAAGAATGTCTCAGAATCCTGACGGGCACGATAGACAGAATGAGATGGAAGACCTAGTGCACGATTTGTTTGGGGTACCAAATTGAGATGAAACCGGTGCCAATAGTCGGGATCCTACTCTTGAGACGGATAAATTTTTTGAATTGGTAAGGGATGCGGGACATGCTTTGTATTCAAGATGCCTGAATCACACGAAGTTGTCTGTCATCGTAAGATTATATCACATTAAGTGTCTTAATGGATGGAGCAACAAATCATTCACTTTGTTGCTTGAGTTGTTGAGGGAGATACTCCTCGAGGGATCAACACTACCGGATACGTACTTTTAAACAAAAAAAGTGATGTCTGACTTGGGGCTTAAATATGAAATAATCGATGTTTGCCCCAATGATTGCATGCTTTACTGGAAAGATACTGTGAACAAGCAAACATGTAACATCTGTGGTGAATCAAGATGGAAGACAGGGGATGATCAGTCGGGAGGCAAGAAAAAGAAGACTCCTATGAAGATTTTGCGTCACTTTCCGTTGAAACCCAGGTTACAAAGATTGTTTGTCATCTAAGACTGCTTCTGAAATGAGATGACATGATGAGGGTCGAACTAAGGATGAGAGGTTAAGGCATCTTGCAGACTCACTGGCTTGGGGAAATTTGGACAATAACTACCATTCTTTTGCTTTGGATGCTCGAAATGTGAGACTTGGGTTGGTGACTGACGGCTTCAATCCATTTGGGACGATGAGTATCGCTTATAGCACATGACCTGTGGCTCATGTCCCATACAACTTACCACCGTGGATGTGCATGAAGCAGCTGAACTTCATTCTGTCCTTGCTTATTCTTGGTCCCTCCGGGCCTAGAAATGCCATTGATATCTACATGATGCCTCTAGTCAAAGAGTTGAAGGACTTGTGGGAGAATGGTTTGCCAACTTATGATGCGACGAAAAATGAGACATTTGTAATGCGTGCGGCATTGCTCTGGACCATTAGCAACTTCCTAGGGTATGCTATATTGTCTGGTTGGAGTGCGAAAGGAAAGTTGGCATGCCCGTTATGCCACAAGGACACTTGCAATCGATACTGGTCTAATAGTAGGAAACAATGTTACATGGGGCACCGTCGTTTCCTAAAGGCGGATCACAGGTTTCGGAGGGACAAACACTCTTTTGATGGCACTCTAGAGTTAAGCACTGCTTCAACTACAATGTCTGGGTCCGATGTGTACCGTCAATTGGAGAGGATTACTTTCTCCCTTGGGAAGCAAACAGAGCAAAAATGACGAAGGCAGGCTACCCAAGATATCATGCTGTATAACTGGAAGAAGCTGAGTATATTCTTTGAGTTGCCATATTGGGAGCACAATTTGTTGAGGCACAACCTTGATGTAATGCATATCGGGAAGAATGTATGCGACAACGTGCTTGAAACTTTGTTGGGTTTGGAAGGAAAAACGAAAGATAGCTTAAAAGCTTGACTCGACTTGGTTGATATACGCATAAGACTAGTAATTTACCCTCAGTTACAGCCTGGCACAAACAAAGTGTATCTGCCCCCGGCTTGTTTTTCGATGGACAAAAATGAGAAAGAGTTGTTTTGCAAAGTTCTGAAGAGTGTGCAGGTGTCAAATGGTTACTCGTCTAATATTGCAAGACATGTCAAAATCGGGCAGCGTAAAATTATTGGACTTAAGAGTCACGACTCTCATGTCATAATGCAACTGTCACGACCCGACTTAAACTTAACATTTCACTAATGAAATGTAAGAGTAATCTGTCCGTGAGATCATTTTTCTCTTATAATGCGGAAGCGTAAAATACCAAGGTAATTAAAATTTTTAAACCCTTCTTCTCTTTCCATATGCAATAGCCATCATAACCATGTCCATAATTAAAGTAAAGGTTTACATAACCAGTATAATTACATCCAAATGAATATATAACAAAATATAACATCAAGATCAAAAGCAACTCCACCCTTCTTTGAACATCGCTTTTAAGTTGTTCTTTTATTGTTCATCTGGAGACATAAAAAGTCAGTGAGCTATGAAGCTCAATAAGAATATTCCAGGATATCATGCTAAATAACAAGATAGAATAAGCATAAGCATATATATAATATTAAAACTTTTAATATTATTTTCAATATTTCTTTTAAATATCTTTTACTCGGATCTAGTTTATCTTAACTTTGCCTCTCAAGATGATCCCTGAAAGGTACACCTCTTTAGACTCATTCCGTCTTGGAGTTTGACCCTTCATGAAGTATTTCATTCCGTCTCGGAGCCATCATTACTCCTCATGAAGTATTGTCGAACGGCCTTCCTTTACCTTGCCACTATCTTGAGACATTTTTAAGATAAACATTCTTTATCTTTTTCCTTTATCTTTTCATTTATTTTTCAGACTTATCTTACTCCTGTCTCTCAAGATGATCGCCGAACGGTATTCCCTTTTGGGGCTCACCCATCTGTCTTGGGATTTTCCTTAACCCCTCAAGATGATTGCCGAACGGTATTCCCTTTTGGGGCTCACCCATTTGTCTTGAGACCTAAGATAAATATTCATTTTCTTTTATCTTTTTCTTTTATTTTCGACTTATCTTAATCCTGTCTCTCAAGATGATCGCCGAACGGTATTCCCTTTTGGGGCTCACCCATATGTCTTGAGATTTTCCTTAACCCCTCAAGATGATTGCCGAACCCGGTCTTCCCTTTTGGGACTCGCCCATCTGTCTTGAAACCCTTTATAAGTTAAGTGTTTTCTTTGCCTTCTCATTAAGACATTATACATCATAACATTATGATTTCCATTTTAATTATTTTTTATTATAGTTTTCTCATAACTATAACTTCATAATTTAGAATCCTCATTTTTCAATTACATCTATTTCCATATCATAGAATGAATAACATGTAATGTATTAGTATCATGACTCTATATCGTTAACATTTTACATAACATCATCTTACGATTTGACCTTAGTATTATTATACTATCTTTTTCAAGAATTTCAATATATCCTTATCAAATCATTCATAATATCATTATACTAGTTTCTAGTATTTCTTATACTATTTTCCAACAATTAAACATAGTAAGGTAATAACTTACTTATTTCACCTTATATAAAAATACTTACTTTTACTAACCTTCATTCTAAAATGCTATTTAAAATGAGATCCTCGAATATAACTTACACTTTTTACCGAAACCGAAGTAGGGCTTGGCACAATCCCTTTCTTTCTTCTTTTTCTCTTTCCTTTCTTTCTTTCTTCTTTCTTTCTTCCTTTTCTCCCTTGCTCTCTCACTATTCCCTCATGGTTTGGACTTTGGCTTGGAGTGAGACACAAGGGGTGGGGCGTGATATTCTAGTCTCTCTAGAGTTTGGCACAAATGGAGTATCCAAATGGGCGTGTAGGGTCTCTTTATATAGGCAAGGGGTTTTGCCTCTCATTACTTTGATACATTCCCCTCTAATAATTATGGTTCATTTCTTTATTAGTGAATGATTCATGCATTATATTATTTCCATGTATCCAATTAAATTGGTGCATTCCCTTAATTAGGTTTATCTAGTCCATGATGCATGTATCACTTGTGCACATGCACTAACCTAACCATAGTTCACTTTAACTCATGGTTAAATATTTAATAAAAACCACAATACATGTATCCTATTAATTAGATTATTCCCCCCAAGTTAACTTCATGGCTAAGTTAATTGCTAGCCATGGTTGGGCATGAGCTTGTTCATGTACACATTTAATTAAATTCATGGTTAGCCCAATGCATTAACCATAGATTATGTATGCTTTAAATTTGATACATGAGTAATCTTATTATCTTAATGTATAAACATGTATCACCTTTAATTTAGCTTAACCCAAGTAATTTCTAACCATGGTCAATCATTCTTGGACGTGTATTACTTCCTCATTCCAAGGATTTGTCTCTCTTGTCTTTACTCTAGTGACTAGGTTCATTCTTCATAAATGAATTTACTTATACATGAGATAATTATATTTTGCTCAAAATATAATTTTCTTAACTTAGGGTCATTTAACCTAAGTAGATTACTAACCTTAGGTTTATCTTGATTTAAACCCTAGAGTTACCTCATCTAAGCGTGGCTATTACTCTTGTTATAGGGTTTGGGTCTATCCACTTGATCATTTGGTTTATGAATACCAAAGTGCTAGGTGGTACTTAATACCCAAGATGTAATCTTGTACGTCTATTCATAGATGATAATGTGTGGTGATTTTGCCACATGTCATCATGATTAGCTTCTTACTTAAGTGCTTGACTAAAGGTTTAGTACCCAATTAGGTACATTTTTCCAATGTCTAAGGGTCAAGTCCCTATTAAACATGTTCATGCACTTAATGTGAACAAAATGGGCGTGAGCTTTAACTTTGTAGGAGATTTGGGTTCTTCTCCCTTATCTCAAATTAGTTCATGAACTTACTTAATGATGGTGCCATGTGGCACTTTACCCCTAATGAGTTGATCTTGAACGCCCATCCTTCCATACTATAAATGGTGGAGATCATTCCACATGTCAACATGATATTCTTTAATCCATTATTGACTTTATGATTAACTTATCATAGTTAATTGACTAACCATAGTTAATCTTGGACGCCACTTTATATAGTGTTGACATGTTGCACTTGCCACATGTCCACATCTTAGCTTATGATTATCATAACTTCAAATTGATCATAGATTCTCCTTAATCTCTTGATCGATTCCTCTTGGATGTTGCCACATGGCACTTTCCACATGGCATGATCTTAGCCCTTGTCTTCTTATATACATGTATAAATTTTAATACATAGTATATATCCTTATTCTATAAACAATATAATTTATATGCTTAAATGGTAATAAGGATTACCCAATATTCAATCATTTATTGAATATTTTTATTTAAAAAATATTCGGGTCGTCACAGCAACAATTTCTACCATTGGTTGTGAGGAAGACATTGCCGAAGAATGTCACTTCTGTGCTAATTGAATTGAGCAACATCTTTCTGGTTTTATGTTCCAAAGTCTGTGAATGTCAAGGAATTGAGACGGTTAGAGGAGAAAATTGCACTTACGCTATGTCATTTAGAGAGAATTTTTCCACCAGCATTCTTTGATGTGATGGTACACTTGCCTATACATCTGGTAACAGAGGCAAGGCTAGGTGGACCTGTACAATACTGGTGGATGTATCCCATCGAAAGGTATGATTTCAATTATAATGTATTAATTGGTCAAACTTCTTGTGGTTATATGATTATCTCATTATTTTACCTAAATGTAATTCCTATAGGTACTTGTCGACATTGAAATCGTAAGTTCGCAACCGAGCTCGACCAGAGGGTTGCATAGCAGAAGGGTACTTGGCCGAAGAATACTTGACCTTCTACTCAAGGTACCTAAATAATGTTGAATTGAGATTGAATCAACCGGTGAGGAATGACGATGAAAGTGTGATAGGGGTGCACAGCCATTCGTCCTAAGTGAATTAGAATGGCAGCAGGCACATCGTTATGTGTTATTCAACGATGAGAAACTCACAACATATCAAGAGTAAGACGAATACTATCATAACTTTTTTGTTAATTGTCTTTGATTTAATTTTCATTTTTCATTTTAACAGTCGATCTGACTTTGAGAAATATGCATCGATTCGTTATTTGCAGTCAACACATGAATGTACTGAAGATGACCAATCCTAAACTAAGATCATCTCTGCATGAACTCCAAAGAAAGCACAACGATCAGTTTGTTGAATGGTTTAGGGGTTATGTAAGTCATATGCTCTTAACCTTTATATTTACACAACACATACACGAAGTTTTGCATATTGAACCAATCTTATTATGTAAGTCATATGCCTTTGGCCTTCAAATAGGTTGAAAGGCTGCGAGCGTCATGCAGTTCGGTGTTTGACAAGATTAAATTCCTCGCATACGGTCCACAGACAATCGCACAAAGTTTTAAGGGCTACGTCATCAATGGATATAGGTTTTGTACTACGTATAGAGAACACGGACGTAGGAATCAAAGTAGTGGTGTTACGGTCACTGCAACGACTCCTTGTTATGCATCTTCGAGGGACAGAATTCCCATTACAGGAGATATAACCTACTATGGTCGCTTAACTGACGTTATGCAATTGACATATTCAGAAAGCTTAAAAGTTGTATTGTTTAAGTGCGACTAGGTTGATGTGATGTCATAGAGTAGAGGAATAAAGACCGATGCCTTTGGGTTTACGCTTGTGAACTTTACACGCCTACTCCCGACACACGCTGTGTCTCATGAACCATATGTTATGGCATCTCAGGCAAAGCAAGTATTTTACGTAGAAGATCCTTCTGACCCAGGTTGGCATGTTGTCATCAAGACAAAACCAAGAGACTTCTTCGACATGAATGAATAATCTACTGTGGACGATAATGCATTCAGAGAAAATAAGCCAGTCAATGACCAACATTTAATGTCACTGAACATGACGATGACGGAGGTGTCAGTTGGGTGAGATTAGGGATTACCGGAACAACTGTTGATACGCCCCCTCAAGTGCAACACCACCAAGCTCCTTCGACTGAATCTAGTGATGATGAAATTGAATCGGATTATAACGATAAAACAGATTAAAACGAATAATATGTACCTAAATATACAAACAGAAACAATGTAAGTTTAATCCAATCGCGAAGGTAAACGAAGTTATTTTTTTAAAGAATGATGGTATCGGTTGTTTATTTGCTTGTTAATGGCAAAATCCAGATACTTTTATGTATTTAAACTCTCTAAGTATGAAATTTCCTTTACTTGGTTAACTGTTTATTTGCATATTAATGACAAAATCCAAATACTTTTATAACTGCCAAAAACTCTCTAAGTATGAAATTTCCTTTACTTGGTTAAGTGTTTATTTGCATGTTAATGGCGAAATCCAGATACTTTTATGTGTTTAAACTCTCTAGGTATGAAATTTCTTTTACTTGGTTAAGTGTTCATTTGCATATTAATGACGAAATCCAGATACTTTCATAATTAAGAAAACTCTCTAAGTCTGAAATTTCCTTTACTTGGTTAATTGTTTATTTGTATGTTAATGACGAAATCCAGATATTTTTATGTGTTTAAATTCTCTAAGTATGAAATTTTCATTAATGGGTTGTTTATTTGCATGTTTCTTTTCAGATGGATCCTACAGGACCTAGTGGTTTACCACCATATGCGGAGTCATCTGTACCTGTGCCTGGGCCTAGTAAGAAGACCCAAGGCCATACCCGGATGCTGAGTATGCACAGTGCCTAGCCGGGGGAGATGACGGTGGTTGAGATTGACGATCTTGTCCAGCCCGTAGGGGTGGGTGGCAAGACGTTAGGTGAGTTTTTGGGTACTATAGCCCGTGACCCGCACTTTTTGCTCTTTGATGTTGGTTGGAGGGACATCGGCGCCGAGGCCAAGACACGTGTTTGGCATCTAGTCCAGGTAAGACGTAAAAAATATGCATGTCTTATATTTTTCATTTTTGATTAGGTAGCATTTGTTATATTAGTTGAAAAAGTAATATAACAATTGACAATGTGATCCAGGAACATTTCCAGCTCCCGCCTACCCTTGAGCATAATGTCTTCCTCTCACTCGAGCATAAGTGGAGGGACTGGAGGTCAAGGCTGAGGACGAAATACATGGACGCAGAGCTTGGACTAGCGGACATCTATGCCAGATGCCCCTCAGATATTCCAGAGAGCCAATGGCATGGCCTCGTTGATTATTGGTTCTCCAACATGAGGATGGTATATCTTCATTAACCTCTTTATTCTAATATGTAATACACTTCAATTATATCACTTCTCCATTCTAAACGGGAATAAATTTCAATTTTGCAGAAAAGAAGTGCTCAAAATAAAGAGAATCGGAAAAAGCAGAAGGTGATGCACACTTCTGGGTCGACGAGCTTTGCTCGCATGAGAGACGCGATGGTATGTTCGAAGAAACGTTTCTAAAAATTGAAATTTATCATATCTTTAAGTTGTGTTGACTGGTTGATGTTGTCAATATTGGGCAAGCCCGACCCAGACAGCCCCGGGGCGTGCAGAGGTGTGGATCGCCACACACCAAGACTAAAGTGGTGCACCGGTGAACGAGGAGACTGGAGAGGTTATGGTCGGTAATCTTTAGAATTTGGAATAATCCATAATATAAAATACTAAATTTTTTAACATATGCGACATCCAACAACTGTTTTTAATTGTTTGTAGGGACGCATGAGGGAGCTCTTGGCGTAGCTACCGGATGGGTCACAGGATAGCACTGTGCGAGATAATGTATTCTCCCAGGACATGCCGCCTGAGCATCCTTGGAGAATACATGGTCTCGGATTAGGCCCGACCGCCACCCAGTTCGGCTGGTCGCAATCGTCGAGCCATGCCGATTCGGCATCAGGAGCTGCTGAGACCCAGATGCTGAGGGATCAGCTCATGGATACGAGAGCACTTGTGGCGACCCAGCAAACTCTGATCGCTCAGATTTAGGCGACCCTCGACCGGGTATTACAGGGGCTGGAGCTGGGGTAGGGGCAGGTATATAATCTAATTGACATCTATTAAACATGTTTAATAATGTGATTTTGAATCATTTATTGACTCAAATACATCACGAACAACATGCAGGTAAGCCTTCAACAACACCACACGCGTCAGAGCAGGTAAATGTTAATTTTAAAAGATTTATTTCCTATTTTTAACTGCATTAGATAATTCCTAGTAGCCTCACCAAATTTTACCCACCAAAATAGCCAAAACTCACAAAAATTTAGTGGTGGTGGTGCTAGTGGTGGTGGATGAGTGGTAGTGGTGGTGCTAGTGGTGATGGATGGGTGGTAGTGATGGTGGGTGATTGTAGTGATAGTGGTGGCGGTAGTGATGGTAGTTGTGGTGGATGGGTCGTAGTGGTGGTGCTAGTGGTGGTGGATGGGTGGTAGTGACGGTGCTAGTGGTGGTGGATGGGTGGTAGTGGTGATGCTAGTGGTGGTGGATGGGTGGTAGTGGTGGTGGGTAGGTATATGCAAAAATCTGTCATGGTTAGTTATGGACATGTTGAGTCATTGTGAATAGAAACCAAGAACATAGTTTAGTTAACTTAAAATATATTCTTTGTTCGATTACTGTTAACTTAGACTAAATTTGTTTTTTTAGTTTTTACCTATACTGCAGTTAGTTTGTTTGATTAGTATGAACTTAGGCTAAATCTATGTTTTTAGTTAGTTGTCACCTAAATCAGGTTATTAGTTAGTCTAAGACATCTAAAATCTGGTTTTAGCATAAGTTGTAGGTCTAGGGTTAGTCTAGGGTAGTCCTCAACTTAGGTTAGATCTTGACCTATGATTGTCTCATAGCTTAGCCTAAAATTCCTTTTAGTTAACATTTTAGATTTAGTTCCAATCGTAGTTTAGAATAAATCCTTTTTGGTTAATTCCTAGGTTAGATCTACCATGTATAAACATATGCTATACATGGTTCTTGGTCCATCTTTGAGCTATTTGAAAATAAACCCGATTAGGATTTGTTGCTAGGTTGTAGGTTTAGGCTAAAATAGACTTCCACATCTGGAATTCGGTCTTGTCGGTGCCCAAATCGGGCATACGGCCTCGGTGATGATGTAACTCCAACATTAGCTAGCATTAAAATCAAAACAAAGATCAATTTTGACTTGCAAATTGTATGTTATGCTTCGATGTACCACCCGGTTCCTGTACTGTTTATTACAACCACATTTATGGAAGAAGATATTTGATAAATTTTCTTACTAAATGACCCTTGCAAGGGTCAGGAATGTCTTCATTCTTGGACTGCTCTTGCGGGCACTCTTTACAATAAAAAGTCTGGTGATGTAGGTTCATGATTTATATATATACATTCTTTTAGAACCTCTTCCTTGACCAGACCTTCATGTTCACATACACACGGAATGGATGATGATGACATACAGTGACCAAAACAACATGAACAACAATATTCACCTTTGGTTATGTCATTAACATCGTGGAGGGTTCCATGTTACTGAACAACCACCAAACTACGTGAATTTGAATAACTTGAACTTTGTCATTTCGTTCTCTTCTTATCCCTATCGCCATTACTGTTCCCAACAACTTCCTTTTTGGGATGAAGGTCATCTAAACCATTCAAAGATAAAAGAAATAACATCTCGGTGCCCAAATCGACCTGACTTCCAAGTACCTAGTCTAAATCCAGGTATAAAATTAGTGGAAGACATAGTCGCTCAAATCGGCAATTTTTGCATTCCAGGTAGTTCTTCGAATGGATAGCCAAATGAAGTTGTCGCAAACGGTACTAGTGAAAGGGATAAGTCAAGAAATGAATCCAAATTTTCAGCCTATTCAAATTCAGGTATTTTGGTGGTCCTTCAGTAGCACAAATTCCTCCATGATGTTAATGACATAAATCAAAGGTGAATAATGTTGTTCACGTTGTTTTGGTCACCGTATGTTGACGTGAAGGCCTGGTCCAGGAAGAGGTTCTAAAAGAATGTATATCTATGAATCACGAGCCTCAACATCATTGGACCTTTTATTGTAAAGAGTACTCGCATGAGTGACCCAAGAATGAGGACATTCTTGACCCTTTCAAGTGTCATTTAGTAAGAAAATTTATAAAGTAAATTCTTCCATAAATGTGGTTGTAATAAGCAGTGCAGGATTTAGGCGGGTGGTGGTGCTAGTGGTGGTGGATGAGTGGTGCAAGTGGTGGTGCTAGTGGTGGTGGATGGGTGGTGGTGTGTTAGTGGTGGTTGGGTGGTGCTAGTGGTAGTGGATGGGTGGTGGTAGTAGTGGTACTAGTGGTGGTGGATGGGTGGTGGTATGTTAGTGGTGGTTGGGTGGTGCTAGTGGTGGTAGATGGGTGGTGGTGTGTTAATGGAGGTTGGGTGGTGCTAGTGGTGGTGGATGAGTGGTGCTAGTGGTGGCGGATGGGTGGTGGTGTGTTAGTGGTGGTGGAAGGGTGGTTTGTGTTAGTGGTGGTTGGGTGGTACTAGTGGTAGTGGATGGGTGGTGGTAGAGAGGGTCCTAGTGGTGGTAGATGGGTGGTGGTGTGTAGTATCCAAGTATGGATTCGGCCGAAGTATAGTATCAAAGTATGGATTCCGGCCGTCTTGGCGCCCAAATCGGGCATACGACATTGGATTCACTCGAAACCAACTCCAACACTTAGGATGTATTGAAATACACGCGCTAAAAGAAACGAGATCAAAATCCGACCTCCGGTTTGGAAATGGTGGGACGATGTAGGTTTAGGCCGAAGTATAGTATCCAAGTATGGATTCTGGCCGTCTCGGTGCCCAAATCGGGCATACGGCCTCGGATTCACTCGAACCCAACTCCAACACTTAGGATGTATTAAAATACACGCACTAAAAGAAACGAGATCGAAATCCGGCCTCCGGTTTGGAAATGGTGGGACAATGTAGGTTTAGGTCGAAGTATAGTATCTAAGTATGGGTTCCGGTTGTCTCGGTGCCCAAATCGGGCATACGGCCTCGGATTCGCTCGAAACCAACTCCAACACTTAGGATGTATTGAAATACACGCGTTAGAAGAAATGTGAACGAAATTCGACCCCCAGTTTGGAAATGGTGGGACGATGTAGGTTTAGGCCAATATATAGTATCCAAGTATGGATTTCGGCTGTCACGGAGCCCAAATCGGGCATACGGCCTCAGATTCGTTCGAAACCAACTTCAACACTTAGGGTGTATTGAAAAACATGCGTTAGAAGAAACGGGATCGAAATCCAACCCCTAGTTTGGAAATGGTGGGTCGATGTTAGTTTGGGCCAATGTATAGTAACCAAGTATGGATTTCAACCGTCTCGATGCCCAAATCGGTCATACAACATCGGATTCGTTCGAAACCAACTCCAACACTTAGGGTGTATTGAAATACACACATTAGAAGAAACGAGATCGAAATCCGACCCCCAGTTTGGAAATGGTGGGACGATGTAGGTTTAGGCCAATGTATAGTATCCAAGTATGAATTTTGGCCGTCTCGGTGCCCAAATCGGTCATACGGCCTCGGATTCGCTCGAAACCAATTCCAATAGTTAGGATGTATTGAAATACATGCGTTAGAAGAAACAAGATCGAAATCCGACCCCTGGTTTGAAAATGGTGGGACGATGTAAGTTTAAGCCAATGTATAGTTGAGAAACATGACTTTCGACCGTCTCGGCACCCATATCAGGCATAAGGCCTCGGATTCGCTCGAAACCAACTCCAATATTTAGGATGTATTGAAATACACGTGCTAAACAAAAGGGATCAAAATCCGACCCCCGGTTTGGAAATGGTGGGACGATGTAGGTTTAGGCCAATGTATGGTATCCAAGTATGGATTTTGGCCGTCTCGGTGCCCAAATCGGTCATACGGCCTTGGATTCGCTTGAAACTAACTCTAACACTTAGGATGTATTGAAATACATGCATTAGAAGAAATGGGATTGAAATCTGACCCCCAGTTTGGAAATGGTGGTACGATGTAGGTTTAGGCAAATGTATAGTATCCAAGTATGGATTTCGGCCGTCTTGGCGCCCATATCGGGCACACGGCCTCAGATTCGCTCGAAACCAACTCCAACACTTAGGATGTATTGAAATACACGTGTTAGAAGAAATGAGATCAAAATCCAACCCCCGGTTTGGAAATGGTGCGACGATATAGGTTTAGAATAATGTATAGTATCCAAGTATGGATTTCGGCCGTCTCGGCGCCCAAATCGGGCATACGGCCTTGGATTCGCTCGAAACCAACTCAAACACTTAGGGTGTATTGAAATACACACGTTAGAAGATACGGGATCAAAATCTAACCCCCGGTTTAGAAATGGTAAGACGATGTAGGTTTAGGCCAATGTATAGTATCCAAGTATGGATTTCGGCCGTCTCGGTGCCTGATCGGTGCTAATTGTTACACATTTATGCACTTTAAACTGTATTTTTTAATCTCTTTGAGTTCATTTATCCACTACGATACTTCACTTGGGTGTATTTATTGTTATCAAGTTCATGCGAGGAAAATAAGACAAAATTGATCATTTACAAGCTTTGAAGTTCCTTGTGAATCGTTACTGGGCAAAGATCCGATCAAAAGAGAAGTTGGAAATGCGAAACAACCCTTGTTCGGTGTTCGGGGCATAACTCCTTAACCGTAGCTCTGATTTAGGCCCATAATATATTAAAATGATTGGCTCGAAAAGCTCTACAACTTCTATCAAGGAAATTTGGACAAATTATGTAACCACCGATCGATCGGTGGCCATTTTGGCAAATCAATCGGCGGATGCCGTTTTGGGAGTTCTGTAACCACCGATCGATCGGCGCCTCTTGGCCGATTGATCGGCGGACGCCGTTTTGAGTGTATTAAAAAGTGCAAAAATAGGATTTTTGAGCCCATTTTGGATGTTTCTAAAGTTACAATTAATTGAGACTCTCTCTATAGAAAGAAAAGCCTCATTCCATGCTAAAGGTTCAGAATTTGGAGATTTGAAAGAGAGAAGGCTCTGGAGATCTATGAAGATTAGAGGATGGATTGCTCGTGTTCTTCGTGTTCTTCATTAAAAGCAGTGTTCCTTGCTCTCCCTATGAACTAATTACTTTTTCTAGGATTTAGATGAAACCCAAGCCAAGTAACTGTGTCTCTCTGTACTTTGTTTTAGTTTATTTACTTGTAAACATTGATTGCATAATAAGAGGGTTATTCATAACCAGAGTTTATTGATTATATTCAATTTCAGTGTGATTCTATCATTGTCTTAGGATTTATTAAATTGAGATTGAAATCATCAATCTTAATTTTCTGTGATTATTAATGTGGATTTTATGCAATGATTTTTAATGTTGAGGAATTAAATCATACAATATTTTATGCTAAGGGAAGACGAGTGATTTTACAACCCTAATTTAGTGTGTATCACTCGTGCTAACCGAAGATAGAATATGCCTAGGGTCTAATCCCTTGAATCATTCTAGATGAATGAGTGGAGTCTTGTAGTCACTCTCATCCCTATTGTTTACATTGTGATGGACTTGAATAAATGCATTAGGGACCAGTTATAAATCTAGTGGTGGATTTGAACACCCTAGATCTTCTCTCACTGATATATCATCAAAAAATCTTAGGTTAATTAGTTAAAATAGAATCTACTAGTTTAAGTTCTGTTTCTAGTGTAAAAATAAATTCAATCAAATCAACTTGTTACTCCTTAACTCACAATTAATCTTGAGATAAAAGCAATCAAACCAGCGCAGTCCTCTGTGGTTTGATACCCCATACTAGTCACTATTCTATGGAATTGTATCCACTACGAGGTTTATTTAATTGACGATCAATTTTTTGGCCCCGTTGCCGGGGATTGCTGGAACGGTTTAGTTGCTTAATTCAAAAGATTAAGATTGAGTCATTTTTATTAAAAAAAAAATTATTTTTACTAATCTCTAAAATTATGTGTTACAGGTACCAATTGCTTGGATTAAAAACAGTGCTCAACTAAAATTTTAATAGGAAAGCTGTTGTTCCGAAAAAACAAAAGCTATCCAACTGTCACTTGCTGAAAGCACTGTAAGTATTTTCTCCTCTGGAGTGAATTATTTTACAAATTGGTGTCTGTTGAACATAGAGTTTGCCTCTAGGGTGTATGCATGGTAGACGGTCTTGTAAACCAGAGTTAATCCCTATCAATTCAGAGTTAGAGCATACCGCTAGGCTTCTCAAGGCTTCGGCCCGATTTTACTCAAACCTAGAGACTACTCATTTCTCTAAAATGGATGAAAATCAAGACCCAACCAAGTCTTTGAAGGAATACTTTGTTTCGTCATCATACTCTTCTCCATCATGCATCTGGTTGCCGGATACTATGGCAGCCCATTATGAGATTAAGTCCAGCACATTTTAGATGCTCCTATCCTATCACGAGTTTAGTAATGAAGATCCCTATAAACATCTGGATGATTTTAATGAAATCTGCACTACCTTTAAGCTGTAGAATTTTACAGATGATGCTCTTAGGTTGCGCCTCTTCCCATTCTCCCTGAAGGACAAAGCCAAACATTGGCTTAACTCTCTTGAGGTCGACACTATCCACACATGGACACAGCTCCATTAGGAATTTTTTTAAAGAAAATTTCTCATTGGCAAAACCAATCAAATAAGGCAAACCATCATGAGTTTTTCTCAAATTGATAGTGAACTTTTTCATGAGTCATGGGAGAGATTCAAGGATCTCCTCAGAAAATGTCCCCACCATCAGATTCCTAAATGGCAACTTGTCCAATCATTCTATGATAGTCTATCTCAATTCAACTGCTAGATGGTTGATTTCTCATGTGGGGGGACATTTATGACAAAGAGCGAGGTACATGCATGAGAATTATTCGAAAATTTGAGTGAAAACACTTTACACCATGCCTCCTCCAATCGTTCTGAGAGACAAAATTTCACTCCAAATCAAAAGTGAGACATCTATAAAGTGGGCACTTTTAATGATGTCTCTTCTGAAGTGGATGAGTTATCTCGAAAATTAGACCAACTAATGGCTATAGGGAAATCTTCCTACGTACCCTCTCAACCAACTCCCAATCAGAGAGAGGTGTGCCCTATTTGTTCTAGCCCTGCATATTATGTGCATGAGTGTCCTGCTGCAAAGCAATTTCCAGAATTTGTTCAAGAGCATGTTAATGCTGCCTACATTTGCCCGGGCAATGATCCCTACTCTAACACATACAATTTCCAGAATTTGTTCAAGAGCATGTTAATGCTGCCTACATTCGTCTAGGCAATGATCCCTACTCTAATACATACAACTCAGGGTGGAGAAATCATCTCAATTTCTCATGGCAGCCCCAAGCTCAAGGGAACACTTCTCCCCAAGCTCAAGGAAATTCCTTCTCCCAACCTCAAGGGCCGAATGTTCGACCCTTTCAAAATCAGCCCAACTACCATCCTCCCCAATAACAACAATTCCAACACTCTACTCCTGCCCCTCAAAGGAACTCATCTTTCGAGGAGAAAGTGTTGAATGTTCTAAAAGGGTTAGAGGCCAACACCCAATTACTGCACTTTCATTCCTAATCTATCTAGAGGCTTGAGTCCCAAGTGGGACAATTAGCTAATGCCATATACAAGAGAGAGGAAGGGAAGCTTCTAAGCCAACCAGTGAGCAACCCTAGGGGTGTAAACATGGTTGATGATGCTTAACACAATGAAACTCATTGTGAGCATGTTCTTGCCATTACCACCCTAAGGAGTGGGAAGGTAGTTGATAACCAGGTTAGGGAGAAGAAGGGTGAAGAAGAAGAGGTCATGGTGGAGCCACCAAAATCCAAAGGAGAGGGGGTGAGTGTCTTTGAGAAGGACCAAGGTCTCTCCCCATCTTTATCTATTCCTACTCCCCCGGCATCTTATATGCCTAAAGCTCTTTACCCTCAGTGCTTAAAAGATCCCTCCCCTTTTGGAAAAAAGGGACCCAAAGTTGATGATATGATGGAGGTCTTTAAACAAGTCAAGATCAACTTCCCACTCATAGATGTCATTAAGCAAGTCCCGACTTATGCCAAGTTTCTTAAGGACCTATGCACTCAAAAGTGTAAATCTTGGACCCATGTGTCTAAGAAGGTCCTTCTCATCGAGCAAGTGAGCTCCATTATCCAACACAACACTCCTCTGAAATTCAAGGATCCTGGTGCTCCTACCATTTCATGTATTATTGGAGATCACTCCATTAATCGAGCACTCCTGGATTTAGGAGCAAGTGTTAATCTGTTACCATTCTCGGTGTATAAACAACTAGGCTTAGGAGAGCTTCAACCTACATCCGTCATGTTGCAATAGGCGGATAGATCTATGAAAAAGCATTACGGGCTGATTGAAGATGTTCTTATCAAAGTTGACAAATTTTACTTTCCAGTCGACATTCTTGTCCTTGACATGGAACCCGAGCATAATTCAAAAAGTCAAATTCCAGTCATCCTTAGTCGTCCTTTCTTGGCCACGGCCAATGCGTGTATAAATTGTAGGACTGGGGTAATGGATGTGTCATTTGGTAACATGAAAGTTCGGTTGAACATTTTCACCACACCCGAACAGCAACAGAAGGGAGAGGAGTGTTTTATGGTGAATGTGAGTGATGAAAGAATTGAGGAGACCCCTCCTTATACTTTAACTGAGAATGCCTTAGAGGCATCCCTCACTCATCTCAAGCCCTCGGACCCCAATGAAGAAAAGCCCAAAGAGGATAACAATTATTTGCTACCTTTCATCCATCTCAAGGGCTTTCAGTTCAAAAAGCATAAAGTGAGAATTACATACCTATGCTTGTTCAACTCTTTTTCCTCTAAGTGCAGGTCATGCAAGTTATATTATACACCTGCAATCTTTCAAAGGTCAATGGTCTCCAAATTTTTTAACATGGATAGGCGTGTACTCAAAGCCAAAGCCCAACTTCACCAGTCCTATGTTGAGGGCATTAAGAATTGGATGATGACCGAATTCATTGAGTGGTTGGACCCCATCTAGGTTGACGGTTGAGAGTTGTACTACGTCCGGCTGAAGACGATAAACTTAGCGCTTGTTGGGAGGCAACCCAATATTTTTTTAGACTTACTTGAGTCTAAGTTTGGGGTGGTTCTCCACCCCTATAGTTTTTTATTGATAATTGCTCCTTGTTGTACTTTGGATGTCTTTTTCTATATTGATCTATCTATTGACTCCATTGTCTTATCTGTGTGTGCGAGTTTCTCTTGTTCTACCCTGCAAGGTATAGTTTTAATGAAGTTTAGGGTGATCTCCGCTTGATAAATCTTTTATCTTCTTCCTCCTTTTTCATCTTTGATGCATGGATTGCCCTCACTTGTGAGGTATTATTGTTCCCCCTTACTTGTACTTTAATTCTTTTTACATTGAAGACAATGTAAGTTTGGGGTTGGGAAATAACTGTCATTATTTACTGATTAGACATCCATGCAAGAGGGTAGGGTGTGCAAGCAAATGAAATTGCAAAATTGATCTATTTCTGAATCTAAATTATGATACATATGTTATAATCCACTCATTATTGATTGGCTTAATTTGAGAACGCATAATCTCAAATAGATACAATTCTTACTGTTGACTGAACTTTGCATGCTAAAAAATTATGAAGTCATGAGTCACCTTGAGAAATTGCACGAGCACTCTACCATATTGTCTTGTGGGGTTTGAAAGTGAATCAATCAATTGATGTTTTTGAAACCTCTGAAGAAGTTAGGTGACCTATAAATTGAAAATCACCCTTGGCTAAATTGAAAATTTTTTAATGACACAAATGATTACCTGACTAGGTATACACTTAGTAACTGGGCATCCTGCCTCACTAAGCAGAGTGTTCACGTCAAATCGTGTGAACTCTATAAAGGATAAAGAATCACAGAAAAGTTGTACCTCCACTAATATTATTCAATCTTTGAACCGAACTCCTACCTAGTAACCGAGCCTCCTGCCTCACTAAGCAGAGAGTGTTCGCGTCAAACAGTGGAGGCTTAGAACAAGCATTTATCAAAAGTGACTAGTCTGAGTTCAGAGCCTATTTAACTCAAGTTAATAAGCCCTAGGGGTGTCTTAACACCTGGTGCCCTAAGACTGTTTGGTTTGGGAGTCACTGGCCTAACACTTGCTACACGGGTTGTCTAGAAAGCTTAATGAACTTAAATTCTGCACAGTCCACTCAATCAATAAAAAAAAGAAAAGTGTCAGGAAAAAGCCTTGGGTCGGTAATTAAATTGACGGGAAATCTAATAACCCTCCTTTCTGCCGAGTAGTTTAGAAGGCGCTTTCCGATCTACGGTCCCTTAGAGCGAAGGGAAGGGGTGATAGAACATCTGTTGAAAGAAAATGTTGAGATCACATATTCAATTGATAATCACAGTACACATCAAATGAGACAAATGACCAATCTTTAAATAAGCATAAATGTTCAGAATTGTGTAAGGTTGTGTGAAATTGAGAATGTGGAGAGTCAAAAATAAAGCCGGTTAATAATGAGAGAATTATGTTGTGTGTATCATGATATTTTTACTAGTGCATGTCATACTTGAGCATAGGTGCAGAGTTGCAGGGGAATACTGATGTTTGTGGGTATCGTCACTGGTAAACCCTCACGAGACTTCACTCATCCACTAGGGCCACCTAGGGGCTTAAAAGGCTTGTAGCATATGCCAAATGCAACCGGGGATCCCACGAAAGGGGATGTAGTTTAGCTTAGCTTAATTTTATTTTTATTGCTCGAGTACTAGCAATATGTAAGTTTAGGGTTGTGATCGGTGCTAATTGTTACACATTTATGCACCTTAAACTGCATTTGCTAATCCCTTTGAGTTCATTTATCCACTATGATACTTCACTTGGGTGTATTTATTGTTTTCAGGTCATGCAAGGAAAATAAGACAAAATTGATCATTTACAAGCTTTGAAGTTCCTTCTGAATTGCTACCGAGCAAAGATCCGATCTAAAGAGAAGTTGGAAATGCAAAACAACCCTTGTTCGGTGTTCGGGGCATAACTCCTTAACCGTAGCTCTGATATAGGTCCATAATATATCAAAATGATCGGCTCGAAAAGCTCATACCTTCTATCAAGAAAGTTTGGAAAAATTCTGTAACTACTGATCGATCGGAGGCCATTTTGGCTGATCGATCGGCGGACGCCATTTTGGGAGTTCTGTAACCACCGATCGATCGGTGCCTCTTGGCCGATCGATCGGTGGACGCCGTTTTGAGTGTATTGAAAAGTGCGAAAATAGAATTTTTGAGCCCTTTTTGGATGTTTCTAAAGCTACAATTAATTGAGACTCTCTCTCTACAAAAAGGAAAGCCTCATTCCATGCTAAAGGTTCGGAATTTGGAGATTTGAAAGAGAGAAGGCTCTGGAGATCTGTGAAGATTGGAGGATGGATTGCTCGTGTTCTTCATCGAAAGCGGTGTTCCTTACTCTCGCTATGAACTAATTCCTTTTTCTAGGATTTGGATGAAACCCGAGCCAAGTAACTATGTCTCTCTGTACTTTGTTTTAGTTTATTCACTTGTAAACAATGATTGCATAATAAGAGGATTATCCATAACCAGAGTTTATTGATTATATTCAATTTCAGTGTGATTCTATCATTGTCTTAGGTTTTATTGAATTGAGATTAAAATCATCTATCTTAATTTTTTGTGATTATTAATGTGGATTTTATGCAATGGTTTTTAATGACGAGAAATTAAATCATAGGATATTTTATGCTAAGGGAAGACGAGTGATTTCATAACCCTAGTTTAGTGTGTATCACTCGTGCTAACCGAAGATAGGATATGCCGAGGGTCTAATCCCTTGAACCATTCTAGATGAATGAGTGGAGTCTTGTAGTCACTCTCATCCCTATTGTTTACATTGTGATAGACTTGAATAAATGCATTAGGGACCAGTTATAAAGCTAGTGGTGGATTCGAACACCCTAGATCTTCTCTCTCTGATATATCATCAAAAACTCTTAGTTTAATTAGTTAAAATAGAATCTACTAATTTAAGTTCTGTTTCTAGTTTAAAAATAAATTCAATGAAATCAACTTGTTACTCCTTGACTAACAATTAATCTTGAGATAAAAGCAATCAAACCAGCTCAGTCCTCTATGGTTCGACACCCCATACTAGTCACTATTCTATGGAATTGTAGCTACTATGAGGTTTATTTAATTGACGATCAGTGCCCAAATAGGGCATACAGCCTCAGATTCGCTCGAAACCAACCCCAATACTTAGGGTGTATTGAAATACAAGTGTTAGAAGAAACAGGATCAAAATCCGACCCCCGTTTTGGAAATGGTAGGACAATGTCGGTTTAGGCCAATGTATAGTATCCAAGTATGGATTTCGACCGTCTCGGTGTCCATATCGGGCATACGGCCTCGGATTCGCTCGAAACCAACTCCAACACTTATGATGTATTGAAATACACACGTTAAAAGAAACGAGATCGAAATCCGACCCTAGGTTTGGAAATGGTGGGACGAAGTAGGTTTAGGCCAATGCATAGTATCCAAGTATGGATTTCGGTCGTCTCGTCACCCATATCGGGGCATACGGCCTCGGATTTACTCAAAACTAACTCCAACACTTCAGATGTATTGAAATACACGTGTGAGAAGAAACGGGATCGAAATCTGACTCCCGGTTTGGAAATGGTGGGACGATGCAGGTTTAGGCCAATGTAATACCGAAAACTATTAATATTCCGAGAGGAGTTTGTTTCGTTGCATATTTATTAATTATTAAATTTTCTTAAATTTTATCATTTTGAAAAAAACATTAATAAATTGTATATTATTGTTTTTTGTAGGAGGGAGCTGGCAGCACACGCATAGGCTGGACCTAGGCGACTAGTTTTATATTTTTTTTCTTTGAGACTATGTGTACATTTTATGACACTTTTGTTATGGGCATGTATTTATCATTTTAATCTTAAATGTTTGGCTGATGTTTTTTTATTATTACATGAATTGTTTATTCTTAATTGGCATTATATATTTCTTACAGGGTATAATACATGTTTATTGATATTTATATTGCTCACAGGTACAAATAATACAGGAAAAAAACATAATTTTTTCAAACTAATTTGTTTTTTTATTTAATCATGTTGCGGCGGTTGGACCGCCGTGATTTATAGGATGGCGGTTGTACTCGCCGTAATATAGCAAAAGTATTTCATTGCGGTTCGAACCGCCGTGATATATTACATGGCAGTTAGAACCACCGTCTTATTGGTCATAAATAACGGCGGTGAAAGTCGCTGTTATGGAGTTAAGAATGTACGGCGGTTCACCCCGTTGTTTTATTTGTCATAAATAACGGCGGTAGTAGTCACCGTGATAGAGTTAAGAAAGGACGACGGTTGAAACCCATCGTCATATGAAACTGAAGCACGGCGGTTATCAACCACAGGGCTTTAGCGATATAAGACGGCGGATTCTTTAAACCGCCGTTAATAACCGCCGCCATAAGATTCCTCGACAAGATAATCTTCGACGGGTTACTGCACCGCCGTGATACATTATAACGGAAGTGATTTAAGATATCATGGCGGGTTTGAACCGCCATAAAAAACCTTGAATATTGTAGTGAAATTTTCTTGAAATGGAACAAAGCACTTGAGCAACTGAATATTGGAGATTATGCATTCCTAAATGGGATAGGAACACCCCACCAATTAGAAGAGAAGTTAAAAATGATAGGAAGCATCCATGCATACATATTGTGTAGATGGAGAAGTCATTTGATAGCTGTTTTATTGCAATTGACTGATGTGATCAACGTTTGCTATTTCTTAGAATAGCTAACAAAGTAGGACTTAGAAATCTCATCTCATCGCTTAATGATAGGAGTTGGATTGGAAAGTCAAGGTACTATTTGTTATAAGTTTTAACGAAACTCGGAATGATAAAATATCAGTATCTAAGCATATGATATTTTTTTGGTTACATAGGGTTTCAAAGGAATACATAGAAGGGGTGAAGAAGTTTATAGAGTTTGCATTAGCTCGTGGAGCGACTAATAACAATGGCGGTATAAAGTATCCATGTCCCAAATGCAACAATGTCCTTTATCAAGAGAGAGGTACAGCGTACGACCATATGATCTGTTATGGATTTGACCTTAATTATAAAATATGGTTTTATCACGGGGAAGACATATTACAACACACATCGGTTGGCGGAAGAATGTCTCAAAATCCTGACGTACATGACAGAGAGAATGAGATGGAAGACCTGGCGTACGATTTTTTTGGGGTACCGAATCGAGATAAAATTGGTACTAGTAGTCGGGATCCCACTCCTGAGGTAGATAAATTTTATCAATTGGTAAGGGATGCAGGACAGGCTTTGTATCCAGGAAGCTTGAATCACACGAAGTTGTCTATCATCGTAAGATTATATCATATTAAGTGTCTTAGTGGATGGAGTAACAAATCATTCACCTTGTTACTTAAGTTGTTGAGGGAGATACTCTCGAGGGATCAACACTACCAGATACGTACTTTCAGACAAAAAAAGTGATGTCTGACTTGGGGCTTAAATATGAAAAAATCGATGCTTGCCCCAATGATTGCATGTTTTACTGGAAAGATACTGTGAACAAGCAAACATGTGATATCTATGGTGAATCAAGATGGAAGATAGGGGATGATCAGTCGGGAGGCAAGAAAAAGAAGACTCCTGCAAAGATTTTGTGTCACTTTCCGTTGAAACCCAGGTGACAAAGATTGTTTATGTCGTACAAGACTCCTTCTGAAATGAGATGGCATGATGATGGTCGAACTAAGGATGGGAGGTTAAGGCATCCTGCAGACTCACCTGCCTAAGAAAATTTGGACAACAACTACCCTTTTTTTGCGTCGGATGCTCGAAATGTGAGACTTGGGTTGGTGACCGACGACTTCAATCCATTTGGGACGATGAGTATTGCTCACAGCCCATGGCTTGTGGTTCATATCCCATAAAACTTACCACCGTAGATGTGCATGAAGCAGCCGAACTTCATTTTGTCCTTGTTTATTCCTGGTCCCTCCAGGCCTAGAAATGCAATTGATGTCTACATGATGCCTCTAGTCGAAAAGTTGAAGGACTTGTGGGAGAATGGTTTGTCAACTTATGATGTGTCGAAAAAGGAGACATTTGTAATGCGTGCGGCAATTGCTTTGGACCATTAACGACTTCCCAGGGTATGCTATGTTGTCTGGTTGGAGTACGAAAGGAAAGTTGGCATGCCCGTCATGCCACAAGGACACTTACAGTTGACACTTGTCTATTAGCAGGAAACAATGTTACATGGGGCACCCTAAAGGTGGATCATAGGTTTTGGAGGGACAAACACTCTTTTGATGGCACTCTAGAGTTAAGCACTGCTCCGACTACAATGTATGGGTCCGATGTGTACCGTCAATTGGAGGGGATTGCTTTCTCCCTTGGGAAGCAGACAGGGCAAAAATGTCGAAGGCAGGTTACCCAAGATATCATGCCGTATAACTGGAAGAAGCTGAGTATATTCTTTGAGTTGCCATATTGGGAGCACAATTTGTTTGAGGCACAACCTTGATGTAATGCATATCGAGAAGAATGTATGCGACAATGTGCTTGAACCTTTGTTGGGTTTGGAAGGAAAAACGAAAGATAGCTTAAAAGCTCAACTCGACTTGGTTGATATATGCATAAGACCAGCAATTCACCCTCAGTTGCAGCCTGGCACAAACAAAGTGTATGTGCCCCCGGCTTGCTTTTCGATGGACAAGAATGAGAAAGAGTTGTTTTACAAAGTTCTGAAGAGTGTGAAGGTGCCAGATGGTTACTCGTCTAATATTGCAAGACATGTCAATATCGGGCAGCGTAAAATTTATGGACTAAAGAACCACGACTCTCATGTCATAATGCAACAATTTCTACCATTGGCTATGAGGAAGACATTGCCAGAGAATGTAACTTCCGTGCTAATTGAAATGAGCAACTTCTTTCTGGTTTTATGTTCCAAAGTCTGTGCTATCGAGGAATTGAGACGGTTAAAGGAAAAAATTGCATTTACGCAATGTCATTTAGAGAGAATTTTTCCACCAGCATTCTTTGATGTTATGGTGCACTTGCCTATACAACACCAGTGGATGTATCCCATCGAAAGGTATGACTTCAATTATGATGTATCAGTTGCTCAAACTTCTTGTGGTTATATGATTGTCTCGTTGTTTTACCTAAATTTAATTCCTATAGGTACTTGTAAACACTGAAATCGTATGTCCGCAAGCGAGCTCGACCAGAGGGTTGCATAGCAGAAGGGTACTTGTCCGAAGAATGCTTGACCTTCTGCTCAAGGTACCTAAACAATGTTGAATCAAGATTGAATCGACTGGTGAGGAATGATGATGAAAGTTTGATAGGGGGTACACAGTCATTCACCCTAAGTGAATTAGAATGACAGCAAGCACATCGTTATGTGTTGTTCAACGATGAGAAACTCACAACATATCGAGAGTAAGACGAATACTATCATGACTTTTTGGCTAATTGTCTTTCATTGAATTTTCATTTTTCATTTAGCAGTCGATCCGAATTTGAGAAATATAGATCGATTCGTTATTTGCAGTCAACTCATGAATGTACTGAAGATGACCAATCCCAGACTAAGATCGTCTCCCTGCAAACTCCAAAGAAAGCACATCGAATTGTTTGTTGCATGGTTTAGGGGTTATGTAAGTTATATTCTCTTAACTTTTATATTTGCACAACACATACACAAAGTTTTGAATAATGATTCAATCTTATTATGTTAGTCATATGCCTTTGGCCTTAAAATAGGTTGAAAGGCTGCGAGCGTCATTCACTTCGGTGTCTGACGAGATTAAATGCCTCGCATATGGTCCACAGACAGTCGCACAAAGTTTTAAGGGCTACATCATCAATGGATATAGGTTTTGTACTACGGATAGAGAGCGCGGACATAGGAGTCAAAATAGTGGTGTTATGGTCACTGCAACGACTCCTAGTTATGCATCTTCTAGGGACATGATTTCCATTACAGGAGATATAACCTACTATGGCCGCTTAACTGACGTTGTGCAATTGAAGTATTCAGAAAGCTTAAAAGTTGTATTGTTTAAGTGCTACTGGGTTGATGTGATGTCACAGAGTAGAGAAATAAAGACCGATGCGTATGGGTTTACCCTTGTGAACTTTACACGCCTGCTCCCAACACATGCTGTGTCTCATAACCATATGTTATGGCATCTCAGGCAGAGCAGATATTTTACGTAGAAGATCCTTCTAACCTAGATTAGTATGTTGTCATCAAGACGAAAACCAAGAGAATTCTTTGACATGAATGAAGAATCTACTGTGGGCGATAGCGCATTCAGAGAAAACGAGTCATTCAACGACCAACATTTAGATGTCACTGAACATGACGATGAATGTGAAGTCATTTGGGATAAGATTAGGGATTACCGGAACAACTGTTGATGTGCCCCCTCAAGTGCAACTCCAACAAGCTCCTTCGACCGAATCTAGTGAGGACGAAGTTGAATCGGACTGTAACGATGAAACAGATTGAAACTGATAATATGTACCTAAATATACAAACATAAATAATGTAAGTTTAATCCAATTGCGGAGGTAAATGAAGTTAATTTTTTAAAGAACGATGCTATCGGTTGTTTATTTGCTTGTTAATGGCGAAATCCAGATACTTTTATGTGTTTAAACTCTCTAAGTATGAAATTTCATTTACTTGGTTAAGTGTTTATTTGCATATTAATGATGAAATCTAGATACTTTCATAATTGAGAAAACTCTCTAAGTATGAAATTTCCTTTACTTGGTTAAGTGTTTATTTGCATGTAAATTGCGAAATCCAGATACTTTTATATGTATAAACTCTCTAAGCATGAAATTTCATTTACTTGGTTAAGTGTTTATTTGCATATTAATGACGAAATCCAGATACTTTCATAATTGAGATAACTCTCTAAGTATGAAATTTCCTTTTCTTGGTTAAGTGTTTATTTGCATGTTAATGGCGAAATTCAGATACTTTTATGTGTTTAAACTCTCTAAGTATGAAATTTCCATTAATGGGTTGTTTATTTGCATGTTCTTTTTCAGATGGATCCTGCAGGACCTAGTGGTTCGCCACCACATGCGGAGTCCTCTGTACCTATGCCCGGGCCTAGTAAGAAGACCCAAGGCCGTACCCGGATGTTGAGTATGCACAGTGCCCAGCCGGGAGAGATGACGGAGGTTGAGATCGACGATCTTGTCATGCCCGTAGGGATGGGTGGCAAGATGTTAGGTCAGTTTTTGGGTACTTTAGCCCGTGACCTGCACCTTTTGTGCCTCAATGTCGGTTAGAGGGACATCGGCGCCGAAGCCAAGGCACATGTTTGGCTCCTAGTCTAGGTAAGACGCAAAAAATATGCATGTCTTATAGTTTTGACAATGTGATCTAGGAACATTTCCGGCTCCTACCTACCCTCGAGCATAATGTCTTCTTCTCACTCGAGCATAACTGGAGGGACTGGAAGTAGAGGTTGAGAGCAAATACATGATCTCAGAGCTTGGACCAGCAGGCATCTATGCCAGATGCCCATAAGATATTCCAGAGAGCCAGTGGCATGGTCTCGTGGATTATTGGTTCTCTGAGATGGGGATGGTATATCTTCATTAACCTCTTTATTCTAATATGTAATAGACTTCAATTATATCACTTCTCCATTCTAAATGGGAATAAATTTCAATTTTACAGAAAAGAAGCGCTCAAAATAAAAAAGAATCAGAAAAAGTAGAAGGTGATGCACACTTCTAGGTCGAAGAGTTTTGCTCGCTTGAAAGACGCGATGGTATGTTTGAAGAAACGTTTCCTAAATTTGAAATTTATCATATCTTTAAGTTGATGTTGTCATTATTGGAAGCAAAAAAAAAGGGAAGGCTGACCCAGACAGCCCCGGGACGTGCAGAGGTGTGGATCACCACACACCAAAGCACGAGTGGTGCACTGGTGAATGAGGAGGCTAGAGAGTTGATGATTGGTAATCTTTAGAAGTTGGAATAATCCATAATATAAAATACTAACTTTTTTAACATTTGCAACATCCAACAACTGTTTCCAATTGTTTGTAGGGACGCATGAGATGGGTCATAGGACAGCACGGCATGAGATGATGTGTTCTCCCAAGTCATGCCGCCTGAGCATCCTGGGAGAATACGTGGTCTCAGATTAGGCCCGACCGCCACCCAGTTAGGCTGGTCACGATCGTCAAGCCATGCCGGTTTGGTGTCAAGAGCTGCTGAGACCCAGATGCTGAGGGATCAGCTCACGGATACGAGAGCAGTTGTGGCATCCCAGCAAACTCAGATCGCGCAAATCCAAGCTACCCTCGACCGGGTATTACAGGGGCTGGGGCTAGGGCTGGGGCTGGGGCAGGGGCAGGGGCAAGGGCAAGGGCAAGGGAAGGTATATAATCTAATCGATATTAATTAAACATGCTTAATAATGTGATCTTGAATCATTTATTGACTCAAATACACCACGAACAACATGCAGGTGAGCCTTCGACAGCACCACACGCATCAGAGTAGGTAAATGGTAATTTTAAAAGCTTTATTTCCTATTTTTAACTGCATTAGAGCATTCCTAGCAGCCAGGGGCAGAGCCAGCCCCCCCAAAATTTTTGGGGTCCCTTGTTGTTTTGGTATGAATTAGTGGACCCCTTAACAATTTTTAATTTTTTTTAGTGTAATGCCCCCCCCCCCCCAATTTTTTTTTATATATATAGTGGCCCCCCCAATTTTTTTGTCATATATATAGTGGGCCCTCCAATGGAGTCCGATTATGCCTTTAGGTTGCCACATATCCCTATTGACATCCCTTACACCCTTTAACTATGGTTAAAATTCACTTACTCTTAGGGTTCACCTACTTATCCTTGGTTTTTAGAAAAAAATATTAAAAATTTTTAAACCTTAGTAGTTAGTGAATTTTAACTAGGATTTGTAAAAAAATTGATTTAAAAAAAAAAACCAAGGATAGGTGGGGTGAATCTTAACCACAATTAAGGGGTATCAATAGGACACTTGGCGACCTCAATGACATTACCGGGAAAAAAATTCTCAAAATAGAAAAATTACCCCAAATAAAAATTTCTCGAGGTCTATGCCCCTGAACCCCCAACTTTCATATCCTCAAATCCATTAATTTTTTATACATGTATTTCGCCCCCCCCCCCAATGAAAAATTCCTAGCTCCACCCCTACTAGCAGCCTCACCAAATTTTACTCACCAAAATAGCCAAAACTCACAACAAGTTATCTTGATGCACCACTTGTTGAAAACACTTCCAATAATAAAGGAAGGGAGAGAGAAACCTTTATTTTATTATTTGTGTGGGCCCACAAAAGGAGGGAAATAGAAATTTTAGTGGTGGTGCTAGTGGTGGTGGATGGGTGGTAGTGGTGGTGCTAGTGGTGGTGTGTTAGTGCTAGTGGTGGTGGGTGATGGTAGTAGTGATGGTAGTGATAGTGGTGGTGGTGGTGGTAGGTAGTGGTGGTGGTAGTGATGGTAGTGGTGGTGGTGCTGGTAGTGGTGGTGGGTGGGTGATGGTAATGGTGGAGGGTGGGTGTATGGTAGTGGTGGTGGTGGGACGATGTTGGTAGTGATGGTAGTGGTCATGGTGGTGGTATTGGTCGTGGGTGGGTGATGGTAGTGGTGGTGGGTGGGTGTATGGTAGTGGTGGTGGTAGTGATGGTAGTGGTGGTGGTAGGTAGTGGTGGTAGTAGACTTCCTTAGATAGGTTTAGGCAAAAGTAGACTTCCAAATCAGGAATTCGACCTTGTCGGTGCCTAAAACGGGCATCGAAAGGTGATGATGTAACTCCAACATTAGCTAGCACTAAATTGAAAACAATGAAAAAGTTTGACCTAGAATTTGTGGAAGGTAATGCCTCGATGTACCACCCGGTTCCTACACTTCTTATTACAACCGCATTTACTTAAGAAGATACTTGATTGACATCTTGGAGGGTTCCGTGCTACTGAAGAACCACCAAACTACGTGAATTTGAATAACCTGTACATTTTGATTTCTTTCTCTTCTTATCCCTTTCACCATTACCAATCTCGACAACTTTGTTTTTGGGTTAAAGGTCATCTGAACCTTTCAGAGATAGAAGAAATGACCTCTCGATGCCAAAATCGACCTGACTTCCATTCCTAGTTTGAATCCAGTTCTAAATTAGTGGAAAATAAATGTTCTAAATCATATAGAATTACTGAACCTAGTTTATCTTCCACTTCACTCTGAAAAAATTTTACGACTGTGATTTTGAAATGGGTATTGATTCGATGGATGACAAACAAGA
The DNA here is from genome assembly GCA_015143295.1 of Tetracentron sinense. Classification (NCBI taxonomy): domain Eukaryota; kingdom Viridiplantae; phylum Streptophyta; class Magnoliopsida; order Trochodendrales; family Trochodendraceae; genus Tetracentron; species Tetracentron sinense. The sequence goes on from CM026567.1 coordinate 18,182,449, forward strand.
AAGATCCGAAATTAGAATGCCAACCCTTGATTTATTGAAGAAATCTAAATGGCCTTGGTCTTCTTCAGTGAATTTACCTAAAATTCTAAGTCTTCCATCTCTGAATGGTATAGATGACCTTCATCCCAGAAAGGAAGGTGTTGCGAGCGGTACTGGTGAAAGGTATAATAAGAGAAAGAAATCAAAATTTCTAGTCTATTTAAATTGATGTAGGCTGGTAGTTGTTCAGTACCACGGAACACTCCACGACGTTAACGACATAACCAAAAGTAAATATTGTTGTTCACGTTGTTTTAGTCACTGTATGTCATTATCATCGATTCCGTGTGCAAGCTGACGCGAAGGCCTCGTCAATGAAGAGGTTCTAAAAGAATGTATATCTATGAATCACGAGCTTCAACATCACCGGACCTTTTATGGTAAAGAGTGCCCGTATGAGCGGCCCAAGGATGAGGACATTCCTGACCCATGCAAGGGTCATTTAGTAAGAAAATTTATCAAGTATGCTCTTTCATAAATGTAGTTGTAATAAGTAGTGTAGGAACTGACCTCAGATTTGCTCGAAACCAACTCCAACACTTAAGATATATTGAAATAGATGCGTTAGAAGAAACGGGATCGAAATCCGATTCCCGGTTTGGAAATGGTGGGAGTTTTTAGGTTTAGGCCAAAGTATAGTATCCAAGTATGGATTTCAGCCGTGTCAACACCCAAATCGGGCATATGGCCTCGGATTCGCTCCAAACTAACTCCAACACTTAGGATGTATTGAAATAGACGCGTTAGAAGAAACGGGTCGAAATCTGACCCCTAGTTTAGAAATGGTGGGACGATATAAGTTTAGGCCGAAGTATAGTATCCAAGTATGGATTTCGACCGTATCGGCACCCAAATCAGGCATACGGCCTCAGATTCGCTCGAAACCAACTACAACACTTAGGATGTATTGAAATAGACGCGTTAGAAGAAACGGGATCGAAATCCGACCCCCAGTTTGGATTTGGTGGAAGATGGTTGGTTTAGGCCAAAGTATACATGAGAAATTTATTCATATTCTGAGTTGAGTTTATGAGTTTGTTTCTTTGCATATTTATTAATTATTACAATCTAAATTTTTTTTATTTCTAAATAATTATTAATAAATTGTATATTTTTTTTGTTGGAAGGAGCCGGCAGCGTACACATATCGAATTTTCGACCATTGACAAGAGGGCCCTAGGCAACTACTTTTTGATTTTATTTCCTTTGGGATTGTGTACTTTTTATGATATTCTTATGGGCATGTATGTATAATTTTAATATTACATGTTTGAGGCATTTTTTTTATTGACTGGTATGAATTTTTTATTGGAATTATATATTGTTTATAGGTATAATAGGTGTTTATTTATTTTTATATTGCTCACAAGTACAAATAATACATGGAAAAAAAACTAAAATTTTTTAAAAATAATTTCTATTTTTTTTATTTTTCAGAATTAGCGGCGGTTATAACCGCCGTTATATTGAATATTAATTTTGATTATTAAAACTATTTTATTGCAGTTCTTAACCGCCGTAACATATCAAGGTAGTTTGAATCGCCGTCCTATTGTTATAAATAACGGCGGTATTAGATGCCGTGATATAATTTATAAAGGTCGCCGATCCCAGACACTGTGAAATAAATTCTAAAGAACGGTGGGTTCAACCGCCGTTATATATTTATATATAACGGCGGTTCAAATACGACGCAACATGCCATTTTAATAATCATATTTAAAATAGAACTGAGGCGGTTCGTAATCACATGCATTGCGTCACATAAGACGGCGGGTTATTATAACCACCGTAAACATCCACCGCAACATGATACCCCGACAAGATAATTGTCGACGGGTTACTCCACCGCCGTGATATACTATCACGGCGGGCATTTGTAATGTAATGGCGGGTTTGAACTGCCGTTACAAACCTTGATTTTTGTAGTATGCACACCTAAGAATTTCATACATCACTTTCATATGCTTTTCCTCACACTTCATTCATATCATGCATTTAAGGAAAGTAGAACATTTCAATTAGTAAGAGAATGAAACATAACAAGCTTGGATAGCGGTCTAAACTTTCAGGAAATCGTAACAAGGTTGGGAAACCATTAAAATAACATGCTCTTCGTACTTTAACTTAAGGATTATAACAAGGTTAGCTTTTCGAACAATCTATCTATTTCCATCAAAATTAAAGCTTAACTTCTTAGTTAACAAGAATGAATCACAACATGAAAAGCTAGTAGAGTGTTTTACCTCATTTTTATCAATTTAACATGCTTGTTCATCTTAATAAGACTAGTTTATGGAGCCATCCATATATTTTCATCAAAATAAAGGTTTAACATCCTAATAGTCATGAATGAATCACAACATGAAAAGCTAGTAGAGTGTTCTACCTCATTTTTATCAATTATACATGCTTGTTCATCTTAATAAAACTAGTTTGTGGAGCTATCACTACAAGAAACGAGACTTTTAGTGGCTGCCGCAAATAACCACAAATCCCACCGCTATAACATTTACCGGAGGCCATACCGGTTGCCGCTGCCCAACACTAAATAATTTGACACTAATTATATTAGTGGTGGCCATCTAGCCACCACTGTTAATAAGGACTTTTAGTGGCGGCCTAAAACGCGCCACAAATAAATCTTTTCTAACCGATTTTGTTGACCTATAGCAGCAGCCATCGACCCCAGCTAAATATTTCCCTCCATTCATGCGCCAAAAAAAGCAAGGGGAATTGACTTTTACCGGTGGCCATTGGCCCCCACTAAATTATTTTTTTTTTTAAATTTATTTTATTCACTGTACATTACAATATTTCTTTCTCTATTCATTAACCTATTGTATGAATACATTCAATCAGAATATAAACACAATTCATCCAAATCAAAATACACCATTAATGGCACCAATGTATAAAGCATATATATAATTCAAAAACTCTATTATAAGCCAACTGTTTATACAAAAAAGTCATAACATAAAAAAACATAAAAACTCCATCTGATCATCAATCTTCATCTGCTCATCAGTTCTTCACACATACTTGTAAAGAGGCAGAATAATTAGCTAATGTGTTATCCCACTAACGATGATGAACTCATGACTCAGCTGATAAACTCAAGAAAATTTCTGAACTTAGGAATAAGATTTTTGCAGCAACATCCCAAATCTCTTGAGCAGTTGCTAGGAATAAAAAAAACTCTACTAATCTATGGTTGCATAGAGTGAATGAGCTAAGATTACAATCAGATTTTCAATCTCCCACTTCTCATGTGTGGGATCTTTATCAAACTTAATAAAATGATTTTATCAAAAGCTATAGTCTGGATACCCTGTAGGGTCTTCAAGCTTGGGAATTTTATTCAGGATGTTGTTATCCTAGTCTGGAAATGTTGATCTGGATAACACAATCTAAATAATTTGAATAGCAAGTCAATGCTTTTTTTCCAATTCTTCAAGCATGAAATATGACAGATACAAGAGGCAATTGGGAATTTACAACATTAAGTACTGTTAACCCAGCCACTTCTACTATATAGCCCCATGGAGGTTAAATTTCATTCAGTACAGCTTGATATAGTCCACCCTTATTGATCAGACCTATGCTCTTCTGGTCTACTTTAAAGTTTAAAGTAAATTCTCAAAACTTACCATGTTCTCAGGTGCTCATATGTGTGAGAGAGAGAGAGATGCTATAAGATGCTATATAACGCGGCAAAACAATGTCCAGTAACTAGAACTTGACTCAGGGATCAATCTTTCAATTCTGAACTCAATTTAGCAAAGTCAACAAGAGAAATGCTTATTTTGCAACAGGTAGTCATCTGTCAGACCAATGATGATAAAACCAAGCTTTAAGCTCAAGACTCAACACCAAGTTAAACTAGTTTGACACAGCTAAGTTCCATACTAATCCATGAATTGAACATTGGTGAAGCATGTAGAAATTTGGCAAGAATTGGAGCTCACCAAAGGTGGGCGATCGATCCCTACTAAGGGCGCTCGATCGCCGGGTGGGCGATCGATCGCCCGTAGCGCCGTTTTGCAGATTTTTTCAGAACATTGTGGTTTTTGAGTATTTTATGCTTTGGGAAACTCCTAATTCGAGTGGGGGACTTTCTATTTGTCTAAGTCTCTTGTTTAGGCCTATAAATAGGAGATTATGGGTCTAGGGTTTGTATGGTCATGGTTATGAGAACAAAGTGAATATTTTAGGGCTCCCGGGGAGAGCAGAGTTTGTTCTCGGGGAGAGCCCTAATAGTTCTCATGGGGAGTAGGAGATAATAGAAAGGGTTTAAGCATACTAGGGCTTGGAAAAAAGGTTGAAGGGATGATAGATAAAGATTGTTCTTAGGGTTCATTGAGAAGGTGACTTGAGTGGGGTGTACAAGAGGCTCTGGACTTGGGTTGGGATTTAATTTGAGAGGAGAGTAAATATTGTACTGGGTTTCTCAAGATTTCTCTAAATAAAGTAGAAGCAATCGGATCTTGATCCGTGGACGTAGGCAGGTTATTGCCAAACCACGTATATCTCGTGTTTTTTCTTGGTGTATTTTTTATGTGCTTGTTTATTTATTCTTTTCCATTGGTGTTATTCTGTTATCTCCCCAACAATTGGTATCAGGCTGTAAGTTAGTTTAGGCAACTTTCTATAGAGGAGGTTTGACGAAAAAATGGGCTTCATTCTGTTGAAATAGTGTAAGATGGAGACATATTTTGGAGATGATCTCACAGTCTCTAATAGTATGAACATTCTTCTAATAAAGTGGCTATTAGATTCAAGGGCTTCATTCGACAGAGTGGTCCAGACTTTGGGAGGGGTAGCTGATGTCCCTAAGTCGCAATGGAATCTAATTTAACTTGGCCAGTGATACTCCTTAGGGCTATTGCTACACAACAGGAGGTGGAGTGATCAAAATAAAGCAGGAAAAGCAGAGATTCTTTGTTTTGAAGGGGAAGAAGTGTGATGGTGTGTATCTACTAGATGGAATACGGGCATAGGAGGAGCTATTATAAGGTCTGCAGGAATCAGAAACCGGGTATTATGTGGTAGGTAGAAAGCTCACCTAGGGTCTCTCTTACAGTTGGGGTGGAGATGGGTATTCTGATGGGTTTCTAAAAGGAAGGAGATGGTGAGGTGCCTCAGACGGAGAGGATGAGTCGATTTCCTTGTTCGGGGTTCTTTTGTAATGGAGGATGGGTTTTTAGGCTATAAATAGGATTTGACCAGGTTTTATTGAATTCGGTGGAATACTTTCCGGGGGTGATTTGAGGGTGTGTGTAACTGGCGGGTCTCTTTCACAGATGGTACAGAGGCAGGCTAGGTCAAAAATTTTTTGGTGGGTCTCTTTCACAGATGGTGCAGAGATGGATATACCAAAAGGTTGTTTGGTGGTCTCTTTCGCAGATAGTGCAGAGATGGGTAGACCAAATGGTTGTTTACGGTATTTACAAATGGGTTTGCAGTAATTACCAATGGGGTGACAGAATTTTGAGAGAGATTCTGGTTCAAGGTGGAGGTGCTTCCTGGATGTGGGTGATGTGGTATTCTATCTTGAAGGTTTGCTTGGTGATAAGCAAATTGGTTCTCTTGGTTGCGGTGGTGTCACGGAATTCTCTCCAAGGTGGAGATTTGTGGAAATTTGGCAAGAATTTGAGCTCACCAAAGGTGGGCGATCAATCCCCACTAGGGGCGATTGATTGCCCCTAGTGGGGATCGATCGCCCGGAACGTCGTTTTGTGGACTTTTTCAGAAAATTATGGGGTTTGAGTCTTTTATGCTTTGGGAAACTCCTAATTCAAGTGAGAGACTTTCTATTTGTCTAAGTCTCTTGTTTAGGCCTATAATAGGAGATTATGGGTCTAGGGTTTACATGGTCATGGTTATGAGAACAAGGTGAGTATTTTAGGGCTCCCGGGGAGAGTGGGGTTTACTCTCGGGGAGAGCCCTGGTAGTTCTCATGGGGAGTGGGAGATAGTAGAAAGAGTTTAAACATATTAGAGCTTGGAAAAAAAGGTTGAAGGGATGATAGATAGGGATTGTTCTTAGGGTTCATTGAGAAGGTGACTTGAGTGGGGTGTACAAGGGGCTCTGGGCTTGGGTTAGGATTTAATCTGAGAAGAGAGTAAATATTATACTGGGTTTCTCAAGGTTTCTTTGAATAAAATAGAAGCAATCGGATTTGGACCCATGGACGTAGGCAGGTTATTGCCGAACCACGTATATCTCTTGTGTTTTTCCTTGGTGTGTTTTTTATGTGCTTGTTTTTTTATTCTTTTTCGTCAGTGTTATTCTATAATTTTCCCAACAAAGCAGCCCACATCCACAACCTAATACAGTAAGAAAAATCAGTGAGTACAAATAAGCTACTGTTTTATATAAGTTCCAATCTCTCATTTATAATAGCTAATATTACAATCAGATTTTATTAACTAATTTGTAGAATGAGTACAAACGAGGCCTTAGTGATTGGAACTTCAATGTTGAAGATATGAAAGCACGGGCTGTACTGGTATATGATCCTTCATGTTCTCCTATTCTGCCAAGCCTTCTGGAACTCATTTCATTTCTGAAAGTATTAGATTTTTCATAATTAAATGACTTTACCTAATGATTTATTAGATTCAAGGTTTTGAGGATTCCATATCTGATAAAGATCAAGGAGGGAGCTCAAACTCTTTGGTTGGGCTTGAGATGCAGGAAAAGCAATCACAATGCCACTTCTTTACTATGGGGTACATTTTAAATTGGTGTTGCAGATATAGTAAGTCGGTTCCCTTTGCATAATCAAAGTTTTAGGGGGAGGGATTATCTGGAGGCTACAAAACTTTCTAATGATGTGAAAGTTCACAAGTTGACAATGATCTAATGTGGAATCAACAAGCTCCTCTACCATTAGCTGACTCAACAGCAAATGATCTCAAGTATGTCTTCTAACATGCATGGTTTTACAATCTCTTATATTTGGTTAGTATTATGAGCACAAGATTTTTGCCCTCACAAAAAAGATGTGTTTAGAGTCGCCACTTATTAATTCAGAAGGAAAAAGTTCTAGGATGTTGGATAAGGTCTTGGTCTACGGTAGAGATCGGGTTAAGAAGTTAGGTTAACCCCAGTTAAAAGGTCCAGGAAGGTCAAGGTGGGCCTAGAGAGTATGGCAAGGCCGAATGGCCTCCTATCTGGTCAGGGCCCTGTATAAAAGCCCAAATTACAAAAACAGGGAATGACGGTAGACTGTTTACCGTAATTCCAAAACAGACACTGTTTGAATGGCAATAGACAATCTATCGCCATTCCAAAATATTGCTGTAATAGTTTTGCTTGGACTGTGGTTAGGTTAAAGGGTTAACCTAAGGGTCAAGGACCCATCAGGGTTGAAGAGGGAAGTCCAGGGAAGCTCCTGGGCCTAATGTGGGCCCTGAAGGTGGTCTATAATGGGCCCACAGTGGGCTGAAGTTACTCTGTTTGGTATGCTGTAATGGCGGTAGATAGTCTACTGTCATTATAGATAGTCTTAGTTTCTGGCCATCTAACCATGGTTAAACACAAAGGTGAACCCTAGAGTGACCAGGATAGATAGAAGAGAGGGTGGGGAGTCCAACCTAGGCCCTGACCAGGGCCCCACCCAAAGAGGTGCAAAGCAACTGCAAACAGGAGGTAAAGGAATTGCGGTAATTATTCTATTGTAATTCCTGAAGTTTCCTAGAATAATGATTTTCCCCCTGGGGACTGCACTAGAGTATTCCAAGGGTTCCCTCATGGCCTGAGGGACCCTTAGGAAGTCAAGGGAAGTGATGTGCACTAGGGGGCATTGATGCCAAGCTCGAAAACCTAAAAGGGGTTGCCCATACCTATGAGGAAGGTTGGGGACCCCTGTCCTTAGTTTGCAACTACTGTACAAGGGAAAGAACAGAAATAGAGGACTCCTGGAATAGGACCAGGGGTTCTTTACAATGCTTTAACAGAAGAGAACAAGAGAGATAGGGGTGCTATATTACTACTACGACCTTCCACAGTGGTGGAGGAGTCTGTACACGGTGGTGGCTGCCTAGGGAGATTGGTACAGGGCTGTGACGGGCCTGGGGTGGCCTGGTACAACTTTTGGGGAGGTCTGGGATCCTCCTGAGGTGCAAGCAAAGTGGAGAGAGGGTTTGGCTTAGGCTGGCCGAAATCCTACAGGGTTTTGGTATGGATTTTTTGGAGTGGAGGTAAAGGCTTGGAGTAGAGGTATTTATAGGTTAGAGGGGACCTTGGGGTATTTTAGGCATTACCAGAGGCACGCCAGACACAAGAGAGGTGGAGCTGAGGGGCTGTAGGGGTGCCAGCTGTGTTTGACCAGAATATCAGGAATGGTGGTAGAGTTTTTACCGCTATTCCTGGTTTAGCCTAAACCAGGAATGGCGATAGAAACTCTACCGCCATTTCCAATTTTAGGCTAAAGTAGGCCTAACCCTCACACAATTGACCTGGGTTTACTGTTCATTTTGACATTTTGGGAATGGCGGTAATGTTATTACCGCCATTCCTGGAAAATTCAAAAAGCGTAGGTGGGCCCCATTGTACTGGGTTCTAAAGGCTTATGGGCCCCTATTTGGGCCCATAGGGTGGTTTGGCTTCGGTTTTAGGGTTCATGGGTCTTGAAATGGGCTTAGGGTTTACCTAGGATTAGGCCTAGGGTTTGACTGGTTTACCTAGGGTTAGGCTTAGGGTTTGACTAGTTTACCTAGGGTTAGTCTAGGGTTTGACTTTGGTTCACCTAAGGTTAGGCCTAGGGTTTACCTATGATTAGGGTTTGGATTTGACTAGGGTAAGACCTAGGGTTTACCTATAGTGAGGGTTTGAGTTTGACTAGGGTTAGGTCTAGGGTTTACCTAATGTTAATGTTTGAGTTTGACTAGGGTTAGGCCTAGGGATTACCTATGGTTAGGGTTTGACTAGGGTTAGACCTAGGGTTTACCTATGGTTAGGGTTTGATTGGGACTCAGCTGGGGATAACCATGGTTAATGGTGCTTGACCATGGTTAAGGAAGGGGTGCAAAAATTGGGTGCTTACAAGTATGTTATCATGTACAATCGTTATAATTTGTTAGGAACTTCTCTTGATCAAATTCTCATCTCTTTTGTTGCTAACTTTGTTTTGTAATAGCTTCAGGACATCTTATTACTTGCCATTCACATGATCCTTTTTATAGGTTAGAAGTAAAATGCTCTCTGAGAGAAAAATTACAAGCCAAATATGATCCATAGCTATCTAAAGTATTTATTATAACAATGGTGATTGCAGATGGATGCAGAAGTTATTTCAGCTGGTATATTAAGAGAAGTTCTGGCAGTGTATACAAGCTATCAGTGTACTTACCTCATCCAACCGATGTTGACGTCTTTCTGACATCATTTGTTGCATCATTGCTATCATTTCTTGTTTCATCTCTTGTTGAGCCTACTGTATTTGTTGTTGCACGTTTTGTTGCATCTCCTCCATTTGTCGATGCATGTCTTGCACTTGAATTTGCATCTCCTCATAACTAACATTATATTGGCTTTTGATGAGGAGCCAAAAACAGAAGTCGATGTCGGACCTAGCCCATAGCCACGTATGGGCCTGATGTCAGACCTAGCCCATAGCCACGTATGAGCCTGATGTCAGGACCCATCACTTGAGTATAGATGTCATCGCTTATGGAGCTAGATCCTGCCTGATTCGAAGTGGATGCCAACTCTCTAAATTTGGGCTACAAAAAAAAATTCAATGAAGCAAATATATATCAAGACAAATATTATTTTTGTAATATTAAAAAAATTGGCATTTTACATACCATGATTTCATCGGATCTCTCATCAACAGCGCGCCCATCCTTTCATATGTGAGTGCAGAAGAAGAGATCCGCCATAGTAGGTATACTCCCATCTATCCTACTTTGAGTCTACCCTTGAGCAAAATAAATTTAATTTAAAATCCATAGCTAATTCTGAATTATAAAAGAATTAGTCATATAATGAGCTAACTTACAGCTTCGTCTCTATAGCGGGCAAAACTGTTCGTCCCACCAGTATGTCTCATCGTTTGCTTGCTACGATTAGCTTTATTTCTTTTTTGCTATCGCCTACATAAGTTACAATACCACAATTTTAGGGTGTATGCAAAGTGCTAATAACATTTTATCTATTCACATATTTATACCTACACTCTTGGACTACTCCAATAGTCTACAAGCCATGTCTAATCTGGCACCAAGACGTTGAGGGGTGGATGGGCAATGAGATCTTCATTTGTGTCCCATTTATCATAGCAATGATCAATATTGATTTAATAGAATCTCATGAATTCGATAACAAGCATTCTAGTCAACACGTCAAGTCCATTATTCGTATACAAATTGCCCTTCCACCATTTTTAACATACCATCATTCATGCACATCCCTCCACAAACACATCTACACCATTAAACTCACTCACGACCAATTTCACTCATCCATAAGCCATAACCATACCATCAAACCCATCCACCATTAAATTCATCCTCTAATTCAACATAAACAACATCAAATATTATAATACCTTATCCAATTCCTTTATCATGTTTAGCAAAAATCCTCAAACACATGCAAAATCTCATTTCAAGATCAATTGTTAGGAATCCAATTTACAATCCATGCCAAAACCCCAATTTTCATGCTCAGTAGTGAATAATCTATGCATAATCTTGAAAACACCCAAAAATCCATAAACATTCTTACTTAAATATGCACAACAATACAATAGGTTAGATTAGAGAAGATCTCGACCTCATTTCATGCTCAAGCTCATTAATTCATGCATAATCATGTATATCTCTTGATAATCTTGCTTAAATCATGCTAAGTCATGCAATAGACATAATGGAGTTAGGTTAGAGAGGATATCGACCATAGGGATCATTCCCTTCAATCCAAATCGCTCCAAGGAAGGTTTGAGGTTGATTTTCAAGTTTTCTCCTTCTCCTCTAAGCAATTTCCTCCTTCACAAGCAAGCAATCTCTTAGAAACCCTAGGTTTCTCATCTACTTTTCCAAATTAGGTGTCGCGACCAAAAATACCCCTAGGAGTTAGGGATACTTTGACTCGTGACTGTCGTACCATACCTCCAATATGATACATAAGGAACACGTAGAGACCTGTCAGAATACATAGACAACATAGCAGAAACGATTTAAAGTGCACAGCGGAAACAAAATACACAAAACATAGCGGAAGCAAAGTAAATACTCCTATAACTTGGCCCAAATGTGAACCAACAATATATAACTGTATATGTAAATATCCAAAAGGGGTGGAGTGGACAAGTCCCACTCTCACTTAACAAAATACTGTATCTTTCTAAATCGATAAACAAAAATCGAAGTCACGACACCTATCTACTGAACTATCGTCCTGGTAGTGATCCATGGAAGGTTCCGAGTCGAAGTACTCTTCCTCTACCCAAGGCTCCGTGCCACATAGATCAAAAGGAGCCCGAGCACCTGCCGATGATAACAAATATCGGCTGAGCATGGAATACTCACTGTATACAAGCTACTAACAATAAAGCAATAGTAACATAGAGCATACGAATCATGGAGACTGAAATCCTTAAAGCATATCAAAGCGGGGAAACCATGTATAGCATGTGTGATGAAATCCTAAATCCGAAACCATAACCGTGTGGGTCAAGCGATATTCATAACCTTGTGAGTTCATAGAGTTCATGGAGTTTCTTAGAGTCATTTATGATCCGTAGAGACAGAGATACCATAGAGCGAAACCATAGAGCCAATACCATAGAGATCTTAGAACATTTCATTTATGATCCTTAGAGCTTGTGAGATGATCTTAGAAATATCATGGAGTTCTTGTGAGTATGTATTATGATCCTTAGAGCTTGTGAACCAATCTTGGACAAATCATGGAGTTACTTAGAATCATTTCTTACAAGTCATTTGTTTGAAAACCCTTTTCGTAGCATTGAGGAAATCCATGGAAAACATCAATACATGCGAGACATGCGAGCATAGGAGCATACAAGAGTAATATCATGTTTAAACACCCAAAAACCCTCAGAGGCATTTACACAAACACATAGAATGCATAATAGTTCTATCTTCCATCCAAGTATAAAACAACATCTTCTCACACCATAACCAATCAAGACATATATGTAGTATAGATTGAGAAGAACAATATTTAGTAACTAGTAGTATTGCAAGATTGGTAGTAGAGTGTATCTACCTTGATGAAATCAAAGACTTTGATTCCAAAAACTTGAACAAGTAAGAACCTTGAGTTCTTGGTTGAGAAACACCAAAAGAATGGAAAGATCTTGATCTTCCTTCAAGCTTGTACAACTCCTAGTTCACTCCTTCTTCTTCCTCTTCAAAACCTCTCAAAATAGGGCACAAAGGGTTTCTAAAACCTTAAGGCACGAACCCAGCCCTTATATAGGCAAAGGGTAGTGGCTAAAGTCTTAAACACCCTTAATGAAGAAAATCTGCATATGACCGATCGATCAGTGGCTTACCGGTCGATCGGTGGTTTCAACCGAGAGATCGGTTGAAAACACCTACTCTGAAATTTTTCCCCATACAAATAAGTTAACCGTTCAATAGCTACTGATCGATCGGTAGAGGACCGGTCGATCGGAGGTTATCACCTAGCGATCGGTGGTCCCCAGTTTTCTGTAATTTTACTACTTGAATCTTCTCCAATCCAATTCTAACACTCATTTTATGCATAAACATAATCCTTAAGCATATATTAACCTATTAGAACATGGACGCCATAATTTCAACCACGTATATTAACATAAGGCCCATTAGTGCACAAAACCACACTTGACCACTATTCACATACTATTCACTGCTTATTGAAGTACGGATTCGGGGTTCTACATCCCTCCCTCCTTACAAGAATTTCATTCTCTAAATTAGAACGATACTAAAAGCAGAACAAGAACAAAATACATACAATCCAACGAAGAAAACTACTCAAACAAGTGAGTGTACTTTTCCTTCACTTCGGCTTCTTGCTCCCACGTAGCTTCTTCCTTAGAATGATGCTGCCATTTCACAAGGACTAAAGGGATAGTCTTATTACGCAAGATTTAATCTCGACGATCCAAGATCTGAATTGGTTGCTCAATTAACGTGAGATCCTCTCTAATCTCCACAAGATCAAGAGCAATGACGTGTGACAGATCCGGAATGTATTTCCTAAGCATAGAGACGTAAAACACATTATGGACCGTTGCCATGTGAGGTGGTAGTGCTACTTTGTAAGCAACCTCACCAACCCTCATGATGATCTCAAATGGCCCCACATATCTAGGACTAAGCTTCCCTTTCTCTTCGAACCTCATGATTCCCTGACTTGGCGAAATCTTCACAAAGACCCGATCCCTAACTTTGAATTCCAAATCTCTGCGGCGAGTGTCCGCATAGCTCTTCTGCATATCCTAAGCAGTTTTCAATCGCTCCCTGATTACCTTGACCCTTTCTACAGTCCACTCGATCAATTCAGGACCAAGAACCTTTCTCTCACCCACTTCATTCTAATATAACGGTGATCTACAACTCCAACCATACACAACTTCAAAAGACGCCATTTGGATGCTTGCCTGGTAACTGTTGTTGTAGGCAAACTCAACCAATGGCAAGTGTTCCTCCCAACTGCCCATCGGTTTGGGGATGGAAGGTGGTGCTAAAATCCAAACGAGAACCCATAACACTCTGAAAAGTTTTTCAAAACCAGGAAGTGAACCTAGGGTCTCGATCAGACACAATGAAAACTGGCACACCGTGCAAACGAACTACCTCTTTAACATATAAGGCCACCAACTGACTCGAACTAAAAGTAGTCTGATAAGGAATAAAGTGTGCAGACTTAGTCAATTTGTCTACTATCACCCAAATAGCATTGGAGCCCTTCACCGTCCGCGACAAACCCATGATGAAATCCATCGAGATATTCTCCCATTTCCAATCCGAAATAAGGAGGGATTGTAAAAGACCTACCGGCCTCTGATGCTCTGCCTTCACTTGCTGGCACACCAAACATCGAGAAACATACTCGGTGACTTCTCTCTTCATGTTTTGCCACCAATAGTGCCTCTTGAGATTTTGATACATCTTGGTACCTCCCGGATGTACCGTGTACTTGGATCGATGAGCCTCATCCAAAATCTCACCCCTCAATACTTTGTCGGCGGGAACACACAACCTGCCTTTGAATGTGATAGCACCATGACCATTCAAAGTAAACTCCTGACTGTCATTACTAACCGACTTGTCTCGGTAAGCAAGCAACTCAGCATCCGAGTTCTGCAACTCCTTGATCCGGTTCAAAATATACGGCTTAACCGTAATGTCGGACATCACCGGCCCGTAGGTGACATGCCTAAGAGTAGTGTCTAAGTTACACATATCATTCAAAAACCTCCACTCCTGTACTCTCAAGTGAGCCATAACCCTGTAAGGTTTCCTGCTAAGTGCATCGGCTACTACGTTCGTTTTACCCGGATGGTACTGAATAGAACAATCGTAGTCCTTCATGAATTCCATCCATCGACATTGTCTCATATTCATTTCTTTCTGCAAGAAGAGATACTTCGAGCTCTTGTGGTCTGTGAATACCACAAACTCTTCCCCATAGAGGTAGTGATGCTAAATTTTCAATGCGAAAACGACTGCTGCAAGCTCTAAGTCATGCGTGGGGTAGTTTTGCTCATGCTCCTTCAGCTGTCGGGAAGCATAGGCAACCACATGCTTATGCTGCATAAGAACACATCCAAGTCCGACTAGTGAAGCATCACTGTAGACTTCGAAACCATAGCTCCCAGACGGAACTGTGAGAACTGGGGCTATTGTAAGCCTCTTTTTCAACTCCAAGAAACTTGCCTCGCACTTTTCACTCCAAGTGAACGTAGTGTTCTTCCGCATGAGGTAGGTAAACGGTGCCGCTAGGCTGAAAAATCCTTCCACGAACCTCCTATAGTATCCTGCCAAGCCGAGAAAACTACGAATCTCGGTAACACTCTTCGGCCTTTCCCAATCCATTACTGCTTCAATCTTTGCAGGATCAACTGAGATACCTTCAGCAGACACCACATGTCCAAGAAAGGATACCTTGTTTAGCCAGAACTCGCACTTGCTCAACTTAGCATAAAGACTATGCTCTCGAAGAGTTTGCAATACAAGGCAGAGAACTCTCGTGTGATCATCCCGTGACTGTGCGTACACAAGGATATCATCTATGAATACAATCACACACTGATCGAGAGATGATCTGAACACCTGGTTCATCAGATCCATGAATGCTGCTGGCACGTTAGTCAGCCCAAAAGACATGACCAAAAACTCGTAATAACCGTATCGAGTCCTGAATGTCGTCTTCGGAATGTCTTCCTTCTTGATCTTAATGACTGTATCGAGTCCTGAATGTCATCTTCGGAATGTCTTCCTTCTTGATCTTCAACTGATGATAACCAGATCGAAGGTCAATCCTTGAGAAAAACCTCACGCCCTTCAACTGATCAAACAATTCGTCAATCCGAGGCAATAGATAACGATTCTTGATCGTGACTTTGTTCAATTGCCTGTAATCAATGCACATCCACATCGACCCATATTTCTTCTTCAAAAAGAGCACTAGAGCTCCCCAATGTGAGACACTTGGCTAGATGAAACCAAGGCTTTGTAATTCTTCCAACTGCCCCTTTAACTCTTTAAGCTCAATAGGGGCCATCCTATACGGAGCCCTTGAAATCGATGCCGTGCCTGGAGCTAACTCAATAGCAAACTCGATTGCCCGATTAGGAGGTAATCTCGGTAAGGTCTCTGAAAAAACATCCATATACTCACATACCACTGCAATGGATGTGGAGCCTTGTACTTCAACGTTCGCGAGACTAAGAGCTGCAAAACGAGCAATGTCTCTCCTCTGAAGTTCCCTGAAATGAAATGGATTCAACCTAGTGGGTTTAAAATTCACCACCTTCTCGAAACACGCCACGTGTCCATGGTGAGCTAAGAGCCAATCCATACCTAGGATAACGTCGAAGTCCTAATCCTGAAATCCCAAAATGATCAGGTCGACTGGCAACTCGTGCTGCATGACTTGCACAACACTACCCAGATACACTTTATCTGTCCTAATAGACTTGCCCAATGGATTCGAAATGGACAACTCCCGAGGTATCTTACTCGGCTCGGACATAAAGCCTTCTGCAAAGCTAGGTGAGACAAATGAATGAGTGGATCCCGTGTTGATCAACACCCGTGCCAAACATTCATTTACTAGCAACAAAGCTAAGAATTTTAACTACCCAAGTTATAACATAACTCTATACCTATTACATATAGATACACGCATAGCAAAGCACCATGTAGAATGTATACACATAACACATCATAGCAATACTAGAACTTTGACAATCTTAATTGCACGTACCTTGCACAACATCATCAGATGCCTGTGCGTCTCTCTCCGTCATGGCAAAGACCCTGCCCTGATTAGCTTGACGAGGCTGCTGGGTGGGCGGCAAGGATCTAGATCTAGAGGCCTGAGATGAAGACTTCTGAAGCGAAGTTTGCTTACCTGGAGGTCGGACTCCCTATGGCCCAGTCTGTGACTGCTTGCATGGGTAATCCCGTATCAAGTGGCCAACCTCACCACAGTGGAAGCATCCACCTGATAATCTACGACAGTCCCCTATCTTGTGCCGACGACCGTAAACGATGCACTCCTCGAATGCCTGCGATGTGGAGGAAGCCGGAGGCATAACCCTCATAACTTGTGACGTAGTAGGACGTGGTGCCTGAGGCGCAAAAGAAGGTCTCTGAGCCGACATTGGTTGGGAGAACTAGTAAGGTGCAGTCCTAGTCCTCTTCTCGGACTGTGAAGAACCACTCGATTGACTCCGAGACATGCTCTTACCGAAGCCACTGTCCTTCTCCTCATAAACTCTTCTACATTCTTCTCAACGATCTTCACCTTTCCTACTATCTCTCTCTAAGATTCCACTTGGAGAATGGACACCCTATCTCGGATGAAAGCCTTCAAACCCATTTCAAACTTTCTGACCCGTAGGTCTTCAGTAGTGACCAAGTGCGGAGCAAACCTCGACAACTCGGTGAACTTAGCCTCACGGAAAGTTTCTAGGAACTCTACCCATGTCCAAGGTTCCCCCTGCCTTCGCAACATCTCTCTCTACCTTTGGGCAGCTCGCCACCAATGTTTGGCTTCACCTCCCTTCACGAAGAAAGCCCATTCAACTCTTTGTTCCTCAGTACAACAGAGAGCCCAAAAAGTCTTCTCCAACTGCATAATCCACGACTCTGCCACCATTGGGTCCAGAGTGCCATAAAATGTCGGAGGCCGTAGTCTCCGGAATGCTTCGACTCCCGCGGTGTGATGCACCAGCGTAGGCACAGGAGTAGCCAGTGGGGTAGGAGTAGGTCTGGCTGCCAACAAAGCCAAAGTTTCTACTATCGAATCCATAGCATTCGTAAAGTAAAGCGGCTCTTCCTCTCTCAGAACCTCACCCTTGGACTCCGAGTATGGTAACCACGACCCCGAATGCCGCGTCTCATGATATCAAATCCTGAGATCAATTGGCAAAACACGAGTCTAACTTGGATACCAATCCTCACACAATATATATAGCAATTCAATAACATGAAATGCTATTACGCATATAGTATACATCAAAGTGTACACATAAGAACACAATCACAACTTAGAGTATTCTAGCACAGCTAAAACACTTGTATTGGGCATCTACCCTTTCCTCTTTGTAATAAGACTAAGGACATAGTCTAACTGGAACCTAAAATAGGATCCTAGACCGATCTAAGGATTTGCTAGTTACTAGTTATGTCATGGTAACAAACTAGACAACATTTCCATCTGAGTTCTAAGTTCAACTCATAGGAATTACTTTCGCTTAGTCCATGGGAAACCGATCCCTATAGTACTGACACCAAGACACTAGCCTATGTGACTTAATGCCTTAGCTCTGATACCAAGTCTGTCACAACCCAAAATACCCCCTAGGAGTTAGGGATACTTTGACTCGTGACCGCTTTATCATACCTCCAATATGATACATAAGGCACACGTAGAGACCTGTCAGAATGCATAGACAACATAGCATAAACGATTTAAAGTGCACAACAGAAACAAAATATACAAAACATAGCGGAAGCAAAGTAAATACTCCGATAACTTGGCCCAAAAGTGAACCAACAATATACAACAGTATATGTAAATATCCAAAAGGGGTGGAGTGGACAAGTCCCACTCTCACTTAACAAAATATTGTATCTTTCTAAATCGATCAACAGAAATCGAAGTCACGACACCTATCTACTGAACCATCATCCTGGTAGTGATCCATGGAAGGCTCCGGGTCGAAGTTCTCTTCCTCTACCCAAGGCTCCGTGCCACATAGATCAAAGGGAGCCCGAGCACCTGCCGATGATAACAAATATCAGTTGAGCATGGAATACTCAGTGTATACAAGCTACTAACAATAAAGCAATAGTAATATAGAGCATACAAATCATGGAGACTGAAATCCTTAAAGCATTTCAAAGCGAGGAAACCATGATAGCATGTGTGATGAAATCTGAAATCCGAAACCATAACCATGTGAGTCAAGCGACAATCATAACTTTGTGAGTTCTTGTGAGTTCATAGAGTTGATGGAGTTTCTTAGAGTCAATTATGATCTGTAGAGACATAGAGATACCATAGAGCAAAACCATAGAGCCAATACCATAGAGATCTTAGAACATTTCATTTATGATCCTTAGAGATTGTGAGACTATCTTAGAAATATCATGGAGTTCTTGTGAGTATGTATTATGATCCTTAGAGCTTGTGAACCAATCTCGGACAAATCATGGAGTTACTTAAAATCATTTCTTACAAGTCATTTGTTTGAAAACCCTTTTCGTAGCATTAAGGAAATCCATGGAAAACATCAATACATGCGAGACATGCGAGCATAGGAGCATACAAGAGTAATATCATGTTTAAACACTCAAAACCCTTAGAGGCATTTACACAAACACATAGAATGCATAATAGTGCTATCTTCCATCTAAGTATAAAACAACATCTTTTCACACCATAACCAATCAAGACATATATGTAGTATAGATTGAGAAGAACAATATTTAGTAACTAGTAGTATTGCAAGATTGGTAGTAGAGTGTATCTACCTTGATGAAATCAAAGACTTTGATTCCAAAAGCTTTAACAAGCAAGAACCTTGAGTTCTTGGTTGAGCAACACCAAAAGAATGGAAAGATCTTGATCTTCCTTAAAGCTTGTGCAACTCCTAGTTCACTCTTTCTTCTTCCTCTTCAAAAGCTCTCAAAATAGGGCACAAAGGGTTTCTGAAACCCTAAGGCATGAACCCAACCCTTATATAGGCAAAGGGTAGTGGCTAAAGTCTTATACACCCTTAATAAAGAAAATCTGCGTATGACTGATCGATCGGTGGTACAGACCGACCGATCGGTGGCTTACCAGTCGATCGGTGGTTTCAACCGAGAGATCGGTTTAAGACACCCTCTCTGAAATTTTTCTCCATACAAATAAGTTAACCGTTCGATAGCTACCGATCGATCGGTAGAGTACCGGTCGATCGGAGGTTATCACTGAGCGATCGGTGGTCCCCTGTTTTCTGCAAAAACCCTGTTTTCACTATTGAATCTTCTCTAATCCAATTCTAACACTCCTTTTATGCTTAAACACAATCCTTAAGCATATATTGACCTATTAGAACATGCATGCCATAATTTCAACCACGTATATTAACATAAGGCCCATTAGTGCACAAAACCACACTTGAGCACTATTCACTGCTTAGTGAAGTACGGATTCGGGGTTCTACATTAGGGTTTGAGAGACTTAGGGATCTCAAACCCCCGAAATAGAAGGCCTATTCATTGTCCTAGGGTTATAAAAACCCCAACATACCCTTAAAATCTCACAAAAAAGAGTAAAACCCCAACTAGCCATGATGGGCGGTCGACCGATTGAGCTTGGAAGGCCCCTGTTTTTGATAAAAATCCACCAGAGGGTTGATCAAGGGTGATGGAAATCGACCCGGGGCCTAACACTACCTACTGTTTCCCCTTTTTAGACAATCGGTTGACCAGCTAAGTTGGGCAGTCGACCAATTGACCCATTTTTTTTTTCTTCTTTTCTACTTTTGTTTCTTCTTTTTACAACTTTAGCTTAGTTTTCTAACTCTTTTAAACATTCAAAAATATTAGTTACTACAAGAACATGAATCACCAAATTGATTTGACTAGATTACCCTTGTTAAATCTGGTTATTACATGGAATGAAAGCCGGGTCTCTACAAAAACAAAAAGGAAAACTATGTATTTTGTGTTTGGGAGTTTTTTTTAATCCCACATTGGAAAAGTATGAAAGGTTCTACCTCCTTATAAGTTGGAGAGTTGGTAGAAGGCTTCGGCCTTCAAGGGCCTTTGAATTTTTGTCTACCCAATCATTGCTATTTGTCACAATATTATGCTAAGCTCACACATGCGCGCGCCGAGTCGGGTCGGGTTGGGTTGAGTCTTTGATTAAAAGAAAAACTAATATTTGTAAAAGCCCAATAGTGTTTTAACCACTAAATTTATTTCTTACCGTATGGGATTCCTCTTATTATTTCTTACCGTTTTATTTCCGTTAGTGGCCATTAACCACTAATAATGGTATTAAGTATAAACATTTTGGAAATAAAAGACGTTCTCCCTTCTATATATAAGGGACCTTTCTATACTGGTTTTAGACATAGCAAAATCTACAAGGGACCTTTCTATACTGTAGGGAATTCAGATAAAAAATTATGTAGAATACTAGATCCCGAAGATCTTTACACCATAGAAAAAAAATATATTAACTACATGTTTAGAGAATTACCTTGGTGAATGATGTTCACCGATGAAGCAAAAACCACGATGAATCGTTAGAACTCTTTGTAGAGATTTCTTGAAGAAATACTCAAAGCTCGATCCTCGCTCTTCGCTATCCCTGCGAAGGTTTTGAATCTTTTATTGGCTATTTAAGAACAAAGAGATGTAGGAGATTATGGAGTAGACTTTCTAACTCTCAAAAATCCTTAGGGTTCAAAACCCTAACCAACAAAATCCCTTGGGCTCTCCCTTGTAGCTCACGAAAATCCAAGAGGAGTGATCTCTCTTGGCCCACGAAATTTCCAGCATTAATAATTATTCTCCTTTTTATCCACATGGTTTGGCTTTGTATTTATAGATGTGGATCTTATCCACATCTTGATCATTATCCTTATCATTGTCTAATAATGATAATTATCCCTAAGAGTTTCTAAATAAAGATAACTCTTACCATTAATTAAACTTCTAGTTTATCTATAAGAAGTTAGTTATAACAAACCTTCTAATTTGAGATTCCTTTTCCTAAAAGGATTCCTTAATTAATGGGATGTAACAAACTCCCTAAATTCTAGGGATTCTAGCCAACTCCCTAATTAATTGGGATATAACCAATTCCCTAAAAACTAAGAATATAGAATTTAGACAATCTAGATTCCCCAAAGGGGTGGGCGTGAGCAAGAGGGGGGCGTGAGGGAGAGGGAGAGGGAGTCTTGAGCTCCAAGCTATTAAGGATTAAGGATAATCCTTATCTCTTTAGTTTCTTGTCTTCCAAGTAAGGTATCTGATCCCATTAGATAAGGGTTAATTAATTAATAATTATCTACGACCCAAAGTTCCATAAACTTAGGGAACAAGAAGTGGGCACCCATTCTAGGATGTCAATCTCATGGGCTTGGGCCCACCAATAAGGTCCATCTTAATGGTTTTATGGATATGGGTCAAACCCATATCCCCTTATATTTGGTTAATTAAATAATAATTATTTTTACCCTTTAATTTATATTAACATTTAATCTAAACCATAGAATAACATTTAATCTATTTATTTAAAGATTAACATTTAATCCATTAATTATAGATTTAATCTATTATTTGAGCTTGTATTTCTTTTATGAGCATCTCCACAGATTGCTCTGTTACATTCTAACCTTGGCTTACCTGATGTTATCTCATTGATCCTTTAATAGGAATGACACCGGAATTGCAAGTGATGTGAGATATCCATGTTGTCATTGAATCTTAGTGTAAGAACATAAACCAATAAAGGATCCCACCACATGAACTTTTTAATTTGATTGATCTTTCCAATAACATTATCTCTAATGGGCCTTCGAGATTAATATACTATCTAACTCATAGCCCATTGTACATCATCCAGGTTTCCAAGACATTTGATTAAGTCATGAGAAACTATTTCTCATGTAAAACATTTTGAGAAAAACATTTATTAAGTATAATATATTTTATTAAAAATATATTTCAAACTTATTTGATTTCAAAATCACATGCACAAGATTTAAGCTTAATCGACTGTCTTACCCAGAACTTAGATAATCTCTCAATTTTATGAGCATGGATTTCATGTTTGAAATTTATTATGACTCGAACAGCTTTCTGATTATCCAACTGTCACCGTATCGTAATCCCTCAGGTAGAGAGTACTTAAGTGCAATCAAAACAGTCAGATCACTGCTTAGTTATAAATGAACTCATCAGATCTAAGGATCATCAAAACTATTCAATGTGAATGAGAGACCAACTATCTGATAGTATGTTTATGCAAGAGGTCTCTCATTGCATGCAATCAATCAATGTACATTTCTTCACTACAATAGTTCGAGATAAAACTACATCTCAACCATTGAGAACATCTTAGCATTGTGGTAGCCATATAAAAGAAGTGTCTATCTTCACCCATAGTTATGACTCTATAAGGTATAAGGAACTAGAAAGCTATATCTACCTGTGATAGTCCAATACCTATCACATAGCTCCCCTACAATATATCCTAGGGACCTTGATTGATATCTGATATCATATAGATCATCTCATGATCATGATCAACTACTTATAATGAATTCACAATAGATAAAGAAGATGTCATTTATTAATCTAATCAGAAGAATCTTATAATATAAATGACTTTTTAGGGCATAATGTCCAACATAGTCATCACAATAACCCATCATAAACAAATGCGTTACCTCACTCGTTATAATAGCATTTATTTTTGGTGCCACTAATGTGCTGGTACACTTTCCAATACTTATCAAATGTAGCTCCTTGCTAATTGGAAATCGCTTCAGAATCTAAAGACATAAAATGAGAGGGGAACTATAGAGCTTAGCAAAATCCACAGTCAATGTAAACCATTTTCCACATAGTAACATTCATCCATAATGATATAGCAGTATAGTTCAATTCTCATATGATAATATTATGCAGAATAATAATATCGTAATTCGTGACCCGAGGTGACTCAGGACTATTTCACCCTATTCCGAAGTTCCCGACCTTTAATTACCAAGTTCATCCAATCATCGCCCACGACACCAGGTTACCGTTCCAGATAATCGCTCACATTCTATTCTTGAGTCCGTAGACTCGATCGACTGGGCCTTCACCCGAGTACAACCTTTACTCTTGAGTCCGTAGACTCAATTATTAATCAATCGGGCTTACACTCAATGAAATCAAACCTTGAGTCCTTAGACTCTACACACAACACGGGACCTTACCCGTTTACAAACATTCGTTTCGGGTCTCAGTCATTGTGGGGAAACTTGCCCTTACGACACGTCTAATCGGGGCAATGACCATCTAACTTAGCCACGGTGGGGATCTCATCCTCACGACATCTCTATCAGATAACACAACCATTTGTTCTCTCTTGATCTAGTCCAAGAGGATCTATGGATAACACTCCACCCATTCCCAATTATCAGTCATGGAGGACTACACAATACCACCACTCAAGTCCTAACCAAAGAGGATCTATGGATAACACTTCACCCCTCCCGATAATCAGTCATGTACCTAGTCAAAGAGGATCTATAGATAACCCTCAACCCACTCCCGACTATTAGTCACGTACCTCACCAAAGAGGATCTATAGATATTATTCTACCCACTCCCAACGATCAGTCACGGAGGACTACAAAATACCACCACTCTAGACCTAGTAAAAAGGATCTATAGATAACACTCCACCACTCCCGACGATCAGTCACGTACCTAATTAAAGAAGATCTGTGGATAACAGTCCACCCACTCCAGACTATCAGTCACGCACCTCACCAAAGAGGATCATGGATATTATTTCACTCACTCCCGACTATCAGTCACGAAGGACTACACAATACCACCACTCCAGACCTAGTCAAAGTGGATTTATGGATAACACTCCACCCACTCCCGACGATCAGTCACGTACTTAGTCAAAGAGGGACCAAAGATAGCGTTTAAGTCAGGTTAGATTTTCTATTTGTAAGAAATCCCTGAATATTCCAAGCCCTTCTTTAATAATTGAATCTGTTGGGCCTCGTGCCCATGGACCAATTTTGACAGTGTAACGTTTCAATGGAGAACATCATCTGGCCGATGGACCCTTCCATCGCCTTACAAGAGTTCAATTAATCATCACATCATACAAGGTTTGTTCTGAGGTGGAACTTTACCATGCCAATGGACCCTGCCATCACCTTATGAGAGTCTAAAGAATCATCACAACATATACACACGCCATTCCAAGTCAACAAATTGCTTACCAATCGATCGCCCGATCAGTTGCCAAGCCTAAATTCTGAGTTGTTTAGCCCGAAACTGAGGTATACACACCTCTTGCTCTTTCACACATCCCAACACATTCCATATCGAGTCTCCAACCCTTTTTCATTCACATACAAACCATTCATGTGAGCCTAAATTTTGAGCCACTCATCTCGAAACCGAGGGCTACGCACCTCTGCTCAATTCACACACCTCCCCATTGTGATGTGTGATGGATGAATAAGGAAGTGTGTTAATTGAGCAGAGGGGCGTAGCCCTTGGTTTCGGGATGAATGGATATAAATTTAGGCTCACATGAATGGTTTTTATGTGAATGAAAAAGGGTCGGTGACCCGTTATGGAATGTGTTGGGATGTTATAGAGCAAGAGGTACAAAGACCTCAGTTTTGGGCTAAACAGCTCGGAATTTAGGCTTGATGACCGATCGATTGATCGATTGCTAAGCAATTTGTTGACTTGGAATGACATGTGTGTATAATGTGATCATTATATAGACTCTTGTAAGGTAATGGCAGGATCCATTGGCCTAGTAAAGTTCCACCTCGGAATGATCCTTGTATGATGTGATGATTAATTGAACTCTTGTAAGGTGATGGAAAGGTCCATCTGCCAGATTATGTTCCCCATCAGAATGGTACACTGTCAAAATTGGTCCACGGGAACGAGGCCCAACGTATTCAATTATTCAAGTAGGTCTTGGAATATTTAGGGATTTCTTACGATTAGAAAATCTAACCTGAGTTAAACGCTATTTGTGGTCCCTTTATGACTAGGTACGTGACTGATCGTCGGGAGTGGGTGAAGTGTTATCCATAGATACTCTTTGACTAGGTACATAATTGATCGTCGAGAGTGGGTGGACTGTAATCCATAGATCCTCTTTGACTAGGCCTGGAGTAGTGGTATTATGTAGTCCTCCGTGACTAATAATCAAGAGTGGGTGGAGCGTTATCCATAGATCCTCTTTGATTAGGTCAGGGGAGAATAGATGGTTATGTTATCTGATAGAGATATCGTGAGGATGAGGTCCCTACCGTGGCTAAGTGAGATGGTCATTGCCCCTAATTAGACATGTCGT
Source organism: Tetracentron sinense (assembly GCA_015143295.1). NCBI lineage: Eukaryota > Viridiplantae > Streptophyta > Magnoliopsida > Trochodendrales > Trochodendraceae > Tetracentron > Tetracentron sinense. The sequence goes on from CM026567.1 coordinate 18,208,306, forward strand.
GAGGGCAAGTTTCCTAACAGTGATTGAGACCCGGAATGAATGTTTGCAATTGGGTAAAGGCCCTTGTTGTGTGTGGATTCTAAGGACTCAAGGTTTGATTTCATTGGGTGTAAGCACGATTGATTAATAATTGAGTCTACAAACTCAAGGGTAAAGGTTGTACATAGGAAAAGACCCAGTCTATCAAGTCTGTGGACTCAAGAATAGAACTTGACAGTTATCTGGAATAGTAACCTGGTGTCGTGGACGATGATTGGATGAACTTGGCAATTAGAGGTAAGGAACCTCAGAAAATGGTGAAATAGCCCTAAGTGACCTCAGACAAGAATTACGATATTATTATTCTGCAAATATTATAATATGAGAATTGAACTGTACTACTATATCATCATGGATGGATGTTACTATATGGAAAATAGTGTAGATGGATTGTGGGTTTTGTTGGGCTCTATAGCTCACCTCTTATTTTATGTCTTCAGATTCTGAAGAGTTTGACGATTGGAAAGGAGCTACGCTTGATAGATTTTAAAAGTGTACAGGCACATTAGTGGCACCAAAAGTAAAGGCTACTTTAGCAAGTGAGGAAATGCATTTTCTTATGATTGGTTATTGTGATGACCAGTTATTGTTTATGTAAGCTCATAAGAAAAGTTAAAAATTTCCGCATTTTCACAGGCAAAGTGTAACGACTCAGAATTTTAATAGAATAAAATGATGCATTTATGGGTCATTAACTGAGGTTAATTAGTTAAGTGTTTGTTAAATTGGTGGAAAGGAAGTTTTGTTTGGGATTGGATTGTACGGATAAAACTTCAATGTTTTTCCTCAAAAATCATATACAATGTACAAGTCGACTATATGGACGATCACCCGTCATTCCAGTTCCGTCATGTATCGCTTCGCGAGACCGCGAGGGTCTTAAATGTAAGAAAATTGAGAAAACCAAGAAATTCTAGATTTTCTAGAATTTAGTTGGGACTCCATATTTGTTGGGAATTCTAATAGAAATCTATGAAACTCATACTACTGCATGACGGTAAACCCTGTGGACGACTGTCTGTCGTTTAGGCAGTTCATCTTCTCAAATATAGATTCAGCAGCATGTTTTGTTCCGAAATCAAGAAATTAACAGGTTTCACAATTTTCTTCCGGACTTACTTTTTAAGGTCAAAACACAGTATATTTCCCCAAAATTTTTACAGCAAGTATCGAATTGCCCTAAGTTCGGTCACCTAAAGTTTTGTCAAAATCGGAGGTCATATGGTAGGTTTACGAAGGCCATATACGCGAGAAAGGTCGGAGTTTTAGTCAACCAGTCAAACCATTGATTCGGTCAATGGATCACATCAATGGGGTCATGTGCCATGCACAAACACATTGGCGGTGTTCATTTCATCCCTAGACATCTCGAAAAGTGTGAAATACATAAAATCTCTCTCCCTCTCTTTTCTTTTTCCTTATTTATGCTATATTTTTATGTGGAATGACGTTTTTAATTTATGGTGTGAATGGAAAAGGGTCGGAGACCCCGTGGTTGGTATATGGAATGTAGGGGAAGTGATTAAAATTGAGTAGAGGGGTGTAGCCCTCGGTTTCAAGCTTGTTAACCAAAATGTTGGCTAAAATGGATGATTTATATCAAGGACGATAAAGGGTCGGAGACCCGTTGTCATGTGGATGGGATGAATTTGGGTAGAAATGGAGTAGAGGGGTATAGCCCTCGGTTTCGGGTTGTTAAAACCCATAATTTAGGCTCACTGGGGTTGGGCGATCGATCCCTCTATAGGGGCGATAGATTGCCAACATGTAGATGCCTGCGCAATCGATCGCCCCGCACTGGCAATCTATCGCCAGTGCACAAATGTTGGGTTTTTGATCCCACCAGTGCTTGGACCTTTGGGTGGACCTTCGGGAAGCCCGGATTGGATCCCGTGTGTGTGGTAACGTCACCTTAGGGATTCAGAATGTTTTTTTGAATGTTGTAGGGCGATGGATTGACCTATCGGCCTGGATATGTTCCCTATCGGAATAACCTTGTATGATGTGATGACGTTTGAGTATTTATAGGGCAATTGATGGACCCATCGGCCCGGATATGTTCTTATCGGAACCACATTGTATTACATGATGATATTTGAACACTTGTAAGGCAACGGTAGGTCCATTGGACTGGTAAAGTTCCACCTCGGAATAATCCCTACATGATGGGATGTTGTTTGAATGTTGTAGGGTGATGGACGGACCCATCAGCCCAGATATGTTCCCTATCGGAACAACTGTGTGATGTAATGTGATGTTTGTGAGCATGGGATTTCGCCATTCACAGGAAATGTTTAGAGTCCCCCTATTCATTCAGAAGGGATAAGTCCCCAGATTGTGGATAAGGTCTTGGTCTGTGATAGGGTTATATGTAAGAGGTTTGGTTAAGTCCTGGGGAAGGTGTTAGGCACCCTAGGACCCCTATTTTGCAATAGTTACCTACTCCCTAGGTCTAAGCCAAATTAATGTCAAGATTATTCAAATGCCTACGTAATTAGAGTATACTAACCCAAGAAAGAAAAGCTAACTAGGTTCGAACCCGGGTTGGGTTGCCTACGTACTCACAAGAGTGAAATCAGTCCGAGCGTAGTTCTGGCACATGAGCCCGTGCCAAGGCTAAGAGGTGTGTGTGTGCACCAGAGTGGCTAAGGGTCTAGCCCGGGGCTAGGGTTTGATTGACCGGGTTGGTCAAGTGTATGGTCTTGAGTCTAAAGGCCAAGGATCAGTCCAGTAGACTAGGGTTTTAGTTTGGTTGACTAAGGATTAGGCCCAGCAGGCCAAGATGATTTAACCATGGTTATGGTTAGTAACCGGGTTAAGGGACAAGTTAACTATGGTTAGGATTACTAACCATGGTTGAGGGTATTAAGACTTGGCCCGATAGGCGAAGGGTAAGCCCGGTAGGCTGAGGGGTTAGGCCCAGTAGGCCAGAAGAAGTTTAACCAGAGTTAGGGTTGTTAACTAGGATTAAAGGGAGAGTTAACCATGGTTAAGGCTGCTAACCACGGTAAAAAGGTCCAAGACATAAATTTTTGGTCTCTTTACATTTTTTGAATGTTTGTAGGATTTTTCTAGATTTTTCACAAGGATTAAGAGACCTTAACCATGGTTAAAAGTTAATCGGGATTGAGTTAACCCCAGTTAAATGGTCTAGTCTGATCAAGGTAGACCCAGATAGCATGAAAGGGCCTAGAATGGCCTCTTACCTGGTCAGGGCCCTGTACAAAGCCTATATTATAGGAAACAGGGAATGACAGTAAACTATTTACCGCCATTTTCAATTCTTTACAGAACTAGGATGGTGGTGAATAGTTTACCGTCATTCTTAGTCTCTTTGAGAATGACTTTGTAGGTTTGGGGAGCAAGGTCAGGGACTAACCATGGGTTCATGGACCCTCCAAGGTTGAATAGGGGACTCCCTTGGGTGTCCTAGGCCTATGGTTGGCCCTGGAGTGTGGTCTGAGATAGGCCCACAATGGCCTGAAAACACTGTAAATGAGAAATAGGAATCGCGGTAGAATATCTACCGTCATTCTGGATAGTTTCTAAATGAGAGGATTTTAACCATGGTTAGGGAACTAGGGTTAGTCTAGAATAATCAGGGTAGATAGGGGAGAGTCTCAAGGACTAAACCATTGCCCTGGAATGGACCAAGGCCCACCCAAGAGGGTGATATAGCTATTACAATAGGAAGTGTCCAAAATGGCGATACTGAGTTTAACATCATTCTGAGATTTTTCCAAAAAATAAAATGTACCCCTGGGTTAGGTTCAAGCTACTTCCAGGGGATCCCTCATGAGCTAAGGGTCCCCCAGAAGGTCAGGGGTTAGTCCATGCATGGTGGGGCCCTTGGCCATAGCTTCTAACCCTCGAGAGGGTCCCCATACCTATGAAGAGGTAGGGGGACCTCTATCTTTGGGATGCAATGCAACAAAACAAGAAATAAGGGCTCCTGGAGTAGGACTAGGGGCTTTACAGAGCTTTGACAAAAAGAAATAAAAGGGTAGGGGTGCCCCTACCCTATAGTCTCAATGCTTACGGTGGTGAGTGAAATTCCTTATTCCAATGCACTCTTAGACCTAGAGGGGGGGTGAATAGGTCTACTTTAATTTTCTCCACCAATTTTAATTTTAATCAATCACACACAGCCAAACTCACTTGAACACACAAGATTTTTACGTGGAAAACCCTTTCGGGAAAAACCACGGGACCTAGTCCAGCACAGAATCCACTATGAGAAGATTTAAACAATACAAGACTCGAATCTCACCCAACCGGACACGACACAATGTTCCTCGGTATCGATTCCTCAGCTTGCAAACCACGAACACAGCACGTTCGATCTCCGCAACAGCAGCTCCGATTCCTCACCGGCCAATCTTCCTCAAAGTGATCAACCACGGTCTCTGAAGACCGATCTCCGTCCTTGACGGCTTTAGCACAGGCTAACCAACACTCACAATAGAGAAACAGTGGGTTTTAGGGTTTGTAGAAGCCCTAGGGTGATCTCTTAATGTTTAAGGATCATCTAATGCAAAGTATAGGAAATATGCTTTAGAACCATGCAAAACCTAGAGGTCAGTTATTTGAGATGAAGATCAAGGAACCAAAGAGTTTTCATAAACTCAAAGCAAGCACAAAGTGCTCTAAAAAGTCTCCAATTGATCATACCCACGGATTGGGGGAAGTCCCCTATATATAGGAAAGGTTCAAGAGATTAGAAGTTGCTAAAAAGTGATTTTAGAATGTTTTTTTCATATCAAGGTCGACCCTGGGGGTCCCTGGGTCGACCCATTATAGCAAAATCATCTTCCAGCCGAAAATCCATATCAGGGTCGACCCATTGGGCACATTCGGTCGACCGGATGGTCCTCAGGGTTGACCCTCATAAATATCACTCTCTGCCAAAAAACCTGGCACAAAATATGGGCTCTTCAAGGTCGACCCAAAATGGTCAGGGTCGACCCTGGGGTGCCATTTTTATTTTATTTTTTTCATCTTTTTAATCATTGAATGCATTCCCCTATTGACCCTACCCTTTTTTTTGACTTAATGTTAATGATGAATGAGCACTTTCATAAGGCATCATAGGGTCATCTAGGTCTCTCACTAAATCCCAACGTTTTAGCCACTGTGAGTGATGAGGCTTCAAGAGTCTTCATAGCTTCTAGTTCACTTTGTCTTCAAACCAGATGAGACCTATTATGACCTAGATACAACCTTTTGGGATTGGAATTTTGTCAACAACATTTTGACTTTACAATCTCCCCCTTTGGCAATTCCGAGACAAAACAACCAATAACACTAATGGTCATGGTTTTACATACTCTCTTAAACCCATATGAAACAAAGAGAATGAAAAATACATGACACTTGACATTTGGACTTCTTCCATGGAGTAGTAGGCTTTACAAGACCATTGAAGCATTAATCAACCCTGAAACACTGAAACAAACAATACCTTTGTGAAGCATGGGGGAAATTCATAAAATAAAATAAAATAAACATTAGAGCAATGACCGACATGCAAGTGTATGATATCTCCCCCTCAATATAAGATTCCATATGACAAAGTTTTTAAAATCATAAATGGGAATATAATATGTAACATGTCAATATGAATATAATATGCAACCAGAGATAGCAGTTGCACACTTGTATATATGATCCAACATGAGATCAATCTTAGGCAACTTCTCCCCCTTTTTGGCTTGAATTGCCAAGGGAAGAGCAATCCTGCAAAAAGAGCAACTCTAGCATGAAGCAATAAGATTAGCAAGGAGCAATAGCATAGAGAAACACAACGGCGCAGATGCAGGAACTAAACTGCAGAAAGTAAGCAAAAGCATCCCATATTCAGTAACCAAGTGGGGCACAGGACATAGTCCAACCACAGACACATAACAACCAAACCGAACTAGCTGCAGCTAGCATAAACTAAGAGCAAAACAAGGTGAAAACCATCATCGCACTAATAGCTAATCATCCTGGGTTGAAGGAAAGTGACAAGCAGCATCATCCTGATATCGAGAACAAAAATCGCGAAGCTCCTGGCGAGATGCCTGCACTATGTCGGAAAGTGCATCAATCCGACGATTAGTCGCCGAAAAACCATTCTGAGTAGCAGCGGCATGAGAATCCAGGCGGGCATAAAGATCAGTAGCAAAATGTGACTGAGCAGCTGACATATCAGCAAGCATGGTAGCCATTGTCTTGAAGGACCAGGGACCCGAAGGAGCTTGAGCATGGCTGGAAGTGGGACCAGCACCCGAGGCCGAAGGAGCGATATCATCATCAATGTCCTCCTCATGCTCTGGCATCGCAGCATGGGACAGACTACTAACCAGGGTGCGAGCACAGATGGGTCCTAAGGAAGGCTTGGTAGCCTCAGAGGAATGAGCCTTAATACCCTCAGCAAACATGAGATTGGTGATGAGGACACCAAAAGGAAGAGCAGGTCGCTTTTGATGCACAGCGATAGCCTGAAGGATGAGGTCAATAATGTGGGCACCAGTATCAATAGTGTCTCCAGTCATGATACTATACAAGAACCGAGCCCTATCAACACTCAGATTAGTAGAATGCACCTTGGGATAAATGTTGGAACACATAATAAGATGAAGTAGGCGACCCAAATATGAAAGACTGGAGTGAGGTAAAGAAGGATGAGTTCATTTTTGTGAGGGTTCATCACAAAGATTGCTGGCCACCATGTCCAAATCATGCTTATCCTCATCGGTAGGATATTGGTAAGGATAATAGGCGCTCGGAATCCGAGGGGCACTAATGAAAATGGCAATGACATCTGGATTAATGAGCAATTTCTTACCCCTAACCTGAGTTTTGAAGGAAAAAGTTCGAGGATTGACAGAATAAATGTTCGTATAAAATTCTCGAACAAGGTCGAGACTAGCATAACCGGTCAATTGTAAAAGACCAGACCATTGGCGAGATGCAATGATTGCCTCAAAACCAGGATGGGTGAAATCCGAAATGACAGTGGCCCGTTCAATTGTAACAGCCCGATTTTTAAGCCAAGCATTGTAAAGCTTTTCATTCCCTGTGGTGCGAAAATGTACAATTTCAGGCACACTTGAGATTTACCCTCGGATTTGGCCGAGGGTTTTGAACTGGAAGCACCCATGACTTTCTTATGGGAAGATGAGGGTGGAGGAGCCCTAGAATGGAACGCACGGCCCACATGGATGCCATGGCCCGCATCATATGATGCATCGGCAGACTCAGGGACATCATCTTCATCTCGAGAGATGATGAGGCGGCGCTTATGACGTCCCGCCATGAAAGTAGAGGCAATGAGAAGAAGATATTGAACAGCCATGGATTCAAATGCAAGAATACCGTGAAGATGGATCCAAAGGTGAGGGTTTACCGTGAAGAGGCGGCTAGAAGTGCAAAGAATACCCCCTAGAACTGAACCACGACAGGAGGGAGGAGCGTATGACACTGAGGGAGAAGTACCACGGCTGGGCAATGAGCACTACGGATCCCAAAGACCATCTAGTGAAGGGAGCAGCTCTCCTATGAAGACGATGGAAAGATCTGTATCCTGTAAAACACACGATCAGTGAAGCCGTGAGCCTAGAAACCAAAAACTGACTGAGATCACGCATGTGATAGCTGAAAGCACGAGAATCCCAGTTGGATTCTTGCAGAAGAAAACTCCAAAAGGAAAGGAATCTCCGAAAATCAGCAATGGGGGGGTTTCAAAATCCCCATTTCAGGTGTTCGGTCGACCGAACAATCACTCAAGGTCGACCCATTGTGACTGAGGTTCTGAATCCGTGTAAGAGATGAGGGAGACTAATTTGGATGCATGTGAGGGGGCAGATTTGTGGAGAAGATTCTCTGAAAAATCTTAAAGATAATATCAAATTCCTCCAAAACAGATATTAGAACAAGCTTGTGACCCAAGGATTGCAACACTTGACGGGCAAAGGTAAGATCTTTCCATGAAAACCTCCCCAAATCAACCAACAACATGCTATATGCTAGAAAAGATTTTCAACAATTTGTTATTTTGCAAATCAAATTTCTTCATGATAATTTCAATAAGAAAATCCATGATGTGCAATTTTTGTAGGTAACCAATAACACCATGTCCAAGAATATGTAGAATAAAATGATGAGTAGACGAGGATATGTCCATCGACACTATGCACACGGGATGGCAAGACACAGGCACATAATGTAATGTACAGTTAGTAATAGGCTATACTATCAATGTGCAGTGAAGGTGAAATTCTGACTATACACCTTTAGAGGTAAGCACCCTTAGATAGATAAGGACATTAGTGCAGATCAGGAACACCAAGCTTCAAAAATAACTGAGAGATACATATAGAGTAATCCAAAAAAAATGGAATTTTTGTTTGGTGAAGCTATTCGTGATCAATCTTTTGCTTTTGAATTTTGAGATGTAAAAGGTGGCTTTCACACTGACTGGGTAGGTAGCCCTAGCTATTGGCAGCAGGGGCTTCCACTCTAGGGACCCAGATAGATACCTACTGTCCTCCCAGGTAGCCATTTCATACTGTTTGCATCCAATAGTGGCTTTCACACTATCCCAGAGGTAGCCCTTTCCCTTGCATAAAACTTTTAAATGGGGGCACATTTTTAGGAGATGTACCTTCATGATCAAATCAGATTTTGTCAACTGGAAGAACCATCATGACTAATAACATTGCCTATTCATAGGGATATGTACCATTTTCAGGAGATAAACAGAGTGCTAGTGCAGATGATTGTGCAACAGTATTTGCCATATTTCTAACTGTATTTAGCAAGATAGTCTATGTGCACTTCCCTAAAACATTTTGGTAGGTATGATATCCTCATGAACTCAATAGAATCAAGTATGTATCTTGGACAAGCATTATGAGCACAAGAAAAATTCAGCAAAGCACACCACAAAAGGTCACAACCAATGTCAACAAAAATCTTTTTGGTAAGGTCTAACTAAGAGAAAACAAAGAGTCTTTTTGGAATTTTTTCTGAATTTTTAATGTTTTTGGATTTTGGAAATAATTTGAAGCAAACCAAAACAGTAGTATACAAAAATAGATAATATACACTGGAGGAATAGATCTAGGAAGAGATATGAATATGAGGTTACCTAGTCTATCAAGAAGCACTCAACTACTCAATACTGCACACACCAATGGATTTCCTAAGAAACTCAAATCTAAGGGAGTCTAGAGGTTTGGTTAGGAGATCTGCAAGTTGAGTATCAGTTTGCACATATTCTAATGTAATGACACTTTACTCTACCAACTCTCGAATGAAGTGGTGTCTAATGTCTATGTGTTTGGTGCGAGAGTGTTGCACGGGATTTTTGGAGATGTTGATGGCACTTGTGTTATCACAATACACAGTCATGGTGCCCTGTTCTATCTCGTAGTCCTGCAACATCTATTTCATCCACAGAAGTTGAGTGTAACAACTGTCGGCTGCAATGTACTCAGCCTCGGCAGTATACAAAGAGATGGAATTCTATTTTTTGCTATGCCAAGCAACCAAACAGTTTCCAACATAAAAGCATCTTCCGGAGGTGCTTTTCCTATCATCAGCATTTTCGGCCCAGTCGGCATTGGAATATCCAACAACCACGGCATTAGTATTAAAGGGATACCAGAGGCCAAAAGAGAGAGTTCCACTTACATATTGAATAATTCGTTTAACAGCAAGTAAGTGTGACTCTTTGGGGTTGCTTGATAGCGAGCACACGCTCCGACACTAAAGGCAATGTCAGGACGACTGGCAGTGAGATAAAGCAGACTACCAATCATACTTCGGTATGTGGTTTGGTCGACACTTTTACCTGAATTATCTTTGCTAAGTTTGGTGGTGGTGCTCATAGGAGTGCGAGCATGTTTAGCTGAGCTCATGCCAAATTTCTTTACAAGGTCTTTGACATATTTGGTTTGGGAAACAGATATCCTATTGCTCATTTGTTTTACCTGTAGACCAAGAAAGAAATTCAGCTCACCAACCATGCTCATCTCAAATTCATTCTTCATTTGTTCAGCAAAGGAGTATGCATGTGAGTCTGATGTGGAACCAAAGACAATATCATCTACATATATCTGAGCAATAACCATATCATCCTTAATATTTTTAATGAATAGGGTCCTGTCTACTCCCCCTCTTGAAAATCCCTTTTCTAAGAGGTATGTAGTAAGTCTCTCATACCAAGCTCTTGGAGCTTGTTTCAAACCATAGAGAGCCCTTTTTAATCGGTAAACCTGATCAGGATGATTAGGGTCCTCAAACCCTTTTGGCTGTTCCACATAGACTTCTTCCTGAAGAATACCATTCAGAAAAGCACTCTTGACATCCATCTGAAAAAGTTTGAATTTGAGATGGCATGCAACAGCAAGCAAGATCCTGATTGACTCTAGTCGGGCAACAGGAGCAAATGTTTCATCGAAATCAATGCCCTAAATCTGAGTATATCCCTGTGCAACTAACCTAGCCTTGTTTCTTACAATGGTACCATGTTCATCAGATTTGTTCTTGAAAATCCATTTAGTACCAATAACATTTGTACTTTTAGGTCTAGGGACTAAAAACCATACATCATTCTTTGTAAACTGATTAAGCTCTTCTTGCATGGCATTTATCCAGTTTTCATCAGTAAGAGCTTCAGTTACATTTTTGGGTTCAAATGTAGAAGTATAGTAAAAGTGACTAACTTCATTTTTGACTTGTTTTCGAGTTCTCACTCCACTTTCAAGGTTTCCAATAATTTTAGTTGAGGAGTGAGGCCTCATAACCCTAGGATGTGTAGGTTTTTTAGGAGGTGACTTTGAAGGTGATTCATCTTCTGATTTAGTTATTGGAATTTTCACACCTTCATCAGCATTGTCATCCTCTAGTTGCAAGGACTCAGATCCTGAGTCATCAAACACCACATTTATAGATTCCATAACAGTAGAGGTTCTCAAGTTGTACACACGATAAGCCCTACTATTTGTGGAATAACCAAGAAAGATCCCTTCATCACTCTGGGAATCAAACTTACCCAATTGTTCTCTATTCCTAAGGACATAGCACTTACTTCTAAATACTCGAAAGAACTTGACATTAGGTTTCTTGTTGTACCACAGCTCATAGGGTGTCTTCCTAGTTCCAGGCCTAGTATAGACTCTATTCACAGTATAGCATGCAGTGCTAACTGCTTCCGCCCAGAAATGAGCAGCCAGGTTGTTGCTGTGAAGCATCACCCTAGCCATCTCTTGAAGCACCCTGTTCTTTCTTTCCACCACACTATTTTGCTGAGGTGTGATTGGTGCTGAAAATTCATGCTTGATGCCCGCTTCATCACAAAACTCATTGTACTTTGAGTTTTCAAACTCCTTTCCATGATCACTTCGAATACGAGTGATAGAGCATCCTTTCTCATTTTGCACTCTCAAACAAATGTTCTTGAAGTTCTCAAATGCATCAGACTTCTCTCTTATGAATGCCACCCAAGACATCCTTGAGAAATCATCAACCATCACTAGGATATATCGCTTTCCTCCTAGACTTTCGATTCGAGTTGGACCCATGAGATCCATGTGTATTAGTTCTAGTGGGTGTGAGGTAGCGATATTTGAGGCCTTCTTGTGTGGACTTTTAATTTGTTTGCCAATTTGACATGGCCCACACACAGCAGTAGAGGGCTTCCCTAGCTTTGGCACACCTCTCACACGCTCGTGTTTTGAGAGTTTGCTTAGGTCTTTGAAATTCATGTGACCTAGCCTCATGTGCCACAGTTCAACTTCTTCAACCTTAGCCCTGTTGCACATTTGGGAAGAACCAACACTAGGAATTAAACCATAGCAATTGTCAGTGGTTCTTGACCCTTCCAGAATACACATAGCAATTGTCAGTGGTTGTTGGTGAAGTGGACAGCATGGTGATCATCTCACAATTGACTTATGCTAATTAGATTAGCTTTCAGTCCTTCTACAAACAAGACATCCTTCAGTTTAGGAATGCCTAGTGCTTGGATGACATATTTTCCTTTCACAAAGGATTTGCTTCCATCACCAAAAGTAACAGTCCCATCTGAGCATTCCTCAAGATGAGTAAAGAGGGACTTGTTACCTGTCATGTGTCTAGAGCATCCACTATCGAAATACCACATGTCAGAATTTTGGGCTTTCAAAGCGGTGTGGATGACAATGCATTTTAGATCATCCTTTCTCACATAAATGAACTTAGACTTTTGGGGAACCCTAAGGTCTTTGGTCACTTCATTTGTAGGCATGACCTTCTCCTTGTTAGATCTCCTGTTCTTCCTTCTTTTCTGGATGATCCTCGCATTTTGGTCCATCCTGTTACCTTCTTCATGATGAGCATGAGAAGTGTCATGACCATATTGTGTACTAGAGAGTTGAGCAATTTTCATCACATCTTTACTCAAACTCCTAGACTTTTCTGCTAAAGCTTGGATTTTCCTTTGGAGATTCCCTTGATGTTGTATTTGGTTCCAAGAACCATTTCAGAGATTTCTCCTAAAGGCATTACAGTTAGGTCGGATGTGACCCTTCACTCCACAATGGTGGCAAGTGGGAATGAACCTGGAAGGGGAAGATCTGTTAGCCTAGGACTGAACTTTTGTTCTCTTAGCTTCAGTTGAATTTTTACCTTGTCCAGATGTGACAAAAGTTTGGTACAACTGAGAGTTTGGCATCCTGGATGTTGATCCTGAGGGGTTAGAATCCACAAATCTTGGATTTTCATGTATTGGCTCAAATGTTGCAGTAGACATTGTTCCGACATTCAAAGGACCGGATGGTCTATCTGGATGTCCTATGCCGGACATGTTTACTATTGAGCGCTGCATGCTAGCCAGTTTATCTAAGATTTGAGTGTTGCTAAGGAGTCTAGCTTCTTTTTCGAGTTCAGTTACTTTCTTTGCTAGCCCATCCTTAACTTTCAGAATATCAAGAAATTCCTTTTCTAGAAAACTAACTTTTTTAATAAGGTTATTTCTTTCAAATTCCAATTCAAAAATTCGAGTCTTTGACTCTTCAGATATACTTATGGAGTTATCTTCCTCAGTTTCTAGAACCTTGATCCATTTGGATAAAGAGACATTTTCTTCCTCAAGGTATACTAGTTTGGACACCAGTTCAGCCTTTTCACCTTCAAGCTGAGATATTAGAGCATTCTTCCATTCTGCTTCTAGTTTGCAAAAGTCTCTTTCTTGTTGGGTAAATTTAAGTTGTTTGTTCAAAGAGATCTTTGCTTTCTTCAGCTTAAGGCTTTCAGAGAACAACCTTTCATAGGCTTTGTCCATATCTTCATCTGACTCGGAGACAGTGTGACTCTGATCATGATCTTCACCAGACTCACTTACTTGATCTTCATCACTCTTCTCTTCGTGAGTAGTGGGAGGATGATCTATCTCTGATAGAGTGACAGTGAAAGCCATGTGATTTTCAGATTCCTCACTTGAGGTAAAACTTTCAGATTTTTCTTCATCCGAGTCACTGTCATCCCATGTGGCATTCATCACCTTTCCCTTAGACTTCTTCTTGTTAGGGCAATCAGGTGAAATATGGCCATAGCCTTTGCATTCATAGCATTGAATGCCACGAGATTTCTTGTCAGTTCCTTTGGAGACTTTCTTGTTATCCCAAGGTTTTGACTTTGGCTTTTCAAGAGGTTTTCCTCCTGGTTTAGGCTTGAACCTTCTATTTTTTTTCAGATATTTTTGAAATTTTTTAACAAATAGAGCCAATTCCTTCTCTCCTAACTCAGCATCACTGTCCTCCTCATCCACGGTTTCCTTGACAGTTTTCAAGGCTACAGATTTATTTTTCTTGGATGGTCGAAGATTGAGTTCATAGGTTTGGAGTGATCCGACCAATTCCTCAATCTTGAGAGCATCAACATTCTTGCTCTCCTCGATGGCAGTGACATTAGATTGAAACCTTTCTGGTAGAGATCTAAGGATTTTTCTGACAATTTTGGACTCACTGATTTTCTCACCCAGGTTGAAACTGGAGTTGACAATATCACTTAGTTTAGCATAGAATTCATCGAAAGTGTCATTATCCTCCATTTTCAAATTTTCAAATTTTGTGGTGAGAATTTGCAGCTTAGAGATCTTGACAGTGGTTGTACCTTCATGAGTCATTTCTAATATATCCCAAGCCTCCTTTGCTGTTTCACATGAAGAGATTCGCCTGAATTCTTTAACAATGACTGCAGTAAAGATGGCATTGAGACCTTTCGTGTTCCAACCACTTGTCTCGAGCTCTTCTTTGCTCTAATCCTTGGTGCTTTTAGTGAGAATTACATCACCTAGAATATTCACCGGTGGAGTCCATCCATCCTGAATGGACATCCAGATTCTCTCGTCTAAGGATTTGAGAAATACTCTCATTCGAGCTTTCCAATATGCATAATTGTTCTCATCAAACAGTGGGGGACGAGATGGATCCGCCCTCTCTTAAAGTAGTCATTGACTTAAGGATAAACATAAGATCACACTTAAGGGATTTAACCTTATTCGTGAACCTGCTCTGATACCAATTAAAATTTCTTATTCCAATGCACTTTTAGACCTAGAGGAGGGGTGAATAGGTCTACTTTAATTTTCTCTACCAATTTTAATTTTAATCAATCACACTCAGCCAAACTCACTTGAACACACAAGATTTTTACGTGTAAAACCCTTCCAGGAAAAACCACGGGATCTAGTCCAGCACAGAATCCACTATGAGAAGATTTAAACAATACAAGACTCGAATCTTACCCAACCGGATATGACACAACGTTCCTCGGTATCGATTCCTTAGCTTGCAAACCACTAACACAGCACGTTCAATCTCCGCAATAGCAGCTCTGGTTCCTCACCGGCCAATCTTCCTCAAAGTGATCAACCACGGTCTCTGAAGACCGATCTCCGTCCTTGACAGCTTTAGTACAGGCTAACCAACACTCACAGTAGAGAAACAGTGGGTTTTAGGGTTTGTAGAAGCCCTAGGGTGATCTCTTAATGTTTAAGGATCATCTAATGCAAAGTATAGGAAATATGCTTTAGAACCATGCAAAACCTAGAGGTCAGTTATTTGAGATGAAGATCAATGAACCAAAGAGTTTTCATAAACTCAAAGCAAGCACAAAGTGCTCTAAAAAGTCTCCAATTGATCATACCCACGGATTGGGGGAAGTCCCCTATATATAGGAAAGGTTCAAGAGATTAGAAGTTGCTAAAAAGTGATTTTAGAATGTTTTTTCGTATCAGGGTCGACCCTGGGGGTCCCTGGGTCGACCCATTATAGCAAAATCATCTTCCAGCCGAAAATCCCTATCAGGGTCGACCCATTGGGCACATTCGGTCGACCAGATGGTCCTCAGGGTCGACCCTCATAAATATCACTCTCTGCCAAAAAACCTGGTACAAAATATGAGGTCTTCAGGGTCGACCCAAAATGGTCAGGGTCGACCCTGGGGTGCCATTTTTTTTCATCTTTTTAATCATTGAATGCATTCCCTTATCGACCCTACACTTTTTTTGGACTTAATGTTAATGATGAATAAGCACTTTCATAAGGCATCATAGGGTCATCTAGGTCTCTCACTAAATCGCAACGTTTTAGCCACGGTGAGTGATGAGGCTTCAAGAGTCTTCATAACTTCTACTTCACTTTGTCTTCAAAGCGGATGAGACCTATTATGACCTAGATACAACCTTTTGGGCTCGGAATTTTGCCAAAAACATTTTGACTTTATAGTGAGGAGTGGTACACGGCTGAGGAGGGATGAGGAAGATCTGTGGTAGTTACCTGGGCTGCCTAGTGGAGTCTCAGGTGGAGGACTAGAAGCTGGCACAGGCAGGGATGGGCTGCCCGAAATCCAACAGAGTTTTCTTGGGGGGGTTTTGGAGTGAATTGAAAGCTTAGAGTGGGGGACTTTTCTAGGGTTGGAGGGGACCTAGGGTAGTTTAGGGATTAAAACGAAGATGCTAGACACTAAGGAGGCAGAGTTGAAGTGGCCAGGGGGTGCCATTCGAACCAAACTCTAGGAATGGTGGTAGAGTTTCTACCGCCATTTCTGGTTTAGGCAAAAACCAGGATGGCAGTAGAAACTCTACCGCCATTTCCTTTTTTTTTGCTAAAACAGACCCCAACCCTCACATAATTGGCCTGGGGCACTGTACATCTTACCAAAATTGGAAATGACGGCAAAAACTTTACCTTCATTCTTGATTTTTTTAAAAAAACAATAGTGGGCCCCTCAACAATGGTCCTCAAGGCTTGTGAGCCTATGGTTGGGCCCACAAGATGGTTTGGCTTCGGATTTTGGGTCCCTGAGCCCAGAAATGGGCATTGGGTGAATCTAGGGTTTACCTAAGATTAGGCCTAGGGTTTGAGTTACTTAGGGTTAGAGGGTGATCAAGTATGGTTAAGATGTTTAACCATGATTAAGGGTGTGTAAAAATTTGGTGCTTACAGCTGCCCCTCTTTGCCGGAGAGTACCAAGTTGACAATTGAATGACAAAGACTGGAATCAGCATATTTTTACACCAAGATTGGATTTTAGGAAATAATGAGATGTATGCATGTTGTGCAAATGGTGGTGTGATGAAGTGGTGGACCACTTTTACCGGGGACTAGCAAGTAGTCCGGTCTACTCATATTGGGCATTAATGGATGCTAAGATGGCATGGCTTAGAGGTGCTAGCCAGAAGAAGGTGTCACCCAGAGGCACCAATCAAGATTAGTTGTTATGGCGTTACCTGAAGATGTTTTGCCAAAAAGACTGAATGACACGCGGAGTGTCAAAAGGAGGACATGCAGGAGGTGTAGCGGTATGACGAGTTACCAAGGTACACAAAAGATGTCGGAGACACGCGTGGGTGTCGGAAGGGGATATGCAAGAGATAATGCCGCTGTATGACGAGATTGCCAAGGGGCACACAAGATGTCGAGAACATGCGGGGGTGTCAAAAAAAGGACATGTAGGAGGTAATGCCGTGGAATGACGAGATTGTCAAGGGGCACATAGGACGTTGAGGACATGCGGGGGTGTTGGAAGGGGGACATGCAGGAGGTAATACCGCGGTGTGATGAGATTGTCAAGGGGCACGTAGGATTGACGAGATTATCAAGGGGCACACAGGATGTCGATGACACACGGGGGTATCGCAAGGAGGACATGTAGGAGGTAATGCCACAATATGACGAGATTGTCAAAGGACAAACAGGATGTCGAGGACACACGGGGGTGTCGCAAGGATTGTGGCATGTCCCGGAGGCACTAGCCGAGATGAAATTGAGATGGCCTAGAGGTGCTGGATTTTGATCATGTTGAGTGATGCTGAGGTGTTTTTGTCCCACGGGGTGTGATGATATGCAGAATGATGTCATGCAGGTGATAAAGGCGAGGATGTTTTCCCATGCTCTCTTGACTGCGACTTGCGGGCATGTGTGGTGTCGGCTTCTTCTACCTGTCTTGTCAGGGCTGCTCAGTTCAAGTTGGTACAATCGGGTCTTGGTACCAAAAGTTTTGTTTTGAAAACATTTAGAAAAGTGTTGTAGAATTTTGCAACAGTTTTTGTCTTTGAAAGAAGAATACTTAGCTTTCAAATTTACCAGTAAATTGCCTTTATTAGGGCTTAATGGGGATTTGTGGGTTGTCTTGTTAGCCTTAAGGTTATAACACTAAGTACCCTTAATAGTTTCGATAATAACACAATAATGGAATGTTCTTTATGGTACTAATATTTTCATTTAGAATGTGTAATTTCAGAGAAAGAGAATATTAAGATCATCATTCAAGATACGAAGAAATGGAAAGATCAAACACTCAAGGGAATCAAACTCAAAGTCCAAGCATAAGTCACTTAAAGGGAAAAAGCTTCAAAGACTCAAGCCAATTCATAAAGACCCATCAAGAGTGAAGCTCCATATATTCAGAAAGAAGATCAACACTCAAAGTAGTCTAGTGTTAAAGGCAAGAATGTCTAGGACCTTGTAAAAGTCCTCAAGACAATGGAACATGATTGCTCAAAGTATACCTAGATAGACCCTAGGATACTTAGAATAATTTGGACATCATTCTAAGGGCCTAAAAATGATTAAAATAATAATTTTATGAATGTCTATGGACCATACAAAAATTTCCATCATTTTGGTCTCATTAAGATGAGTTCCCTAAAAAATTTCAGAGAACTCGTCGACGAGTGGGTTGATAGTAATTCTCAATTTCTTACTATTATCACTTGTCGACGACCCCAGTATTTTCTAGACTCACTCATCGACGAGTGCTTACGGGAATTGAGTGTAACGGCTAGTTTTTCAATGACTATTTCGCATTAAATGTTCCCCAATGGCCATATTTGATTGCTCAACTATAAATTAATCATATTTATGAACTAAATACAAGATTCTAACACTATTCATTCTTACATTAATTATTCAATACCTTTCAGCAATCAATAGTCTGTTTTTTCATTGAATACCTAGAATCTCAATTCCACTCTATTTGAGCATTCAATTCCAATTATTCTTGAGTGATTATTAGATTTGATTTTCATTCTTATCTAGCTCAATAAGGAGCTTTCAATTTCAAATTTGATATCCACCAACTCTTTGTAAAAGCTATAGTCAAGAATCGTGGATTCTTACACCAGTTGAGAAGAAGTTCTTCTTGTAACCAAGAGAAAGATTCTCTTGAAGAGGTTTGATCCTGAGCCTGAGAAAAGGATTGTAAAGGCTTACTCTTTGCCCTTAAAGAAGAGTGCGATTAGTGGAATCGTGGGAAAATCCTTCGGGAAGCTTAAAGGTGGGGATGTAGGTAAGTTGCTGAACCCCGATAACATATCCTGTGTGTGGTATTATTTATCTCTCGCTCTCTCTATTTTATCTTGTTATTCCTTGTAGCATTAGTGATTAACTTTTAATTTCCACATAAATCACTTAGTTAATTTTTAAATTACCATAGACCCTAATCGCCCCCCTAGGGTTAGCCTGGAATGATCAGGATAGGTAGGGGAGAGTCTCAGGGACCAAACCATGGCCCTAGAATGGACCCGGACCCAACCAAGAGGGTGATATAGCTACTACAATATGAAGTGTCCAGAATGGCGGTATTGAGTTTACCGTCATTGAGTTTACCGTCTTTTCGAGATTTTTCCAGAAAATAAAATGTACCCACTGGGACAGGTCCAGGCTACTTCCAGGGGATCCCTCATGGGCTGAGAGTTCCTTGAAGGTCCGGGGTGAGTCCATGCACCGTGGGGCCCTTGGGCATAGCTTCTAACCCTCAAGAGGGTCCCCCATACCTATGAAGAGGTAGGTAGACCTCTATCCTTGGGATGCAATGCAACAAAACAAGAAATAAGGCCCCTGGAGTAGGACTAGGGGCCTTACAAAGCTTTGACAGAAAGAAATAAAGAGGTAGAAGGTGCCCCTACCCTATAGTCTCGATGCTTACAATGGTGAGGAATGGTGCACGGCTGAGGAGGGCTGAGGAAGATCAGTGGTAGTTCCCTGGGCTGCCTAGTGGGGTCTCAGGTGGAGGACTAGAAGCTGGCAAAGGCAGGGATGGACTGGCCGAAATCCAACATAGTTTTCTTAGGGGGCTTTTGGAGTGAATTGAAAGCCTGGAGTGGGGGGATTTATAGGGTTGGAGGAGACTTAGGGTAGTTTAGGGATTAAAATGAAGATGCTGGACACTGAGGAGGCGGAGCTGGAGTGGCCAGGGGGTACCATTCGAACCTAACTCCAGGAATGGCGGTAGAGTTTCTACCGTCATTCCTGGTTTACGCAAAAATTAGGATGGCGGTAAAAACTTTACCGCTATTTCCTTTTTTTTTGCTAAAACAGGCCTAACTCTCACACAATTGGCCTGGGTCACTATACATCTTACCAAAATTGGAAATTATGGTAAAAACTTTACTGTCATTCTTGGTTTTTTTTTCAAAAAACAGTGGTGGGCTCCTCAGCAATGGTCCTCAAGACTTGTGGACCTATGTTTGGGCCCACAGGATGGCTTGGCTTCGAATTTTGGGTCCCTGGGCCTAGAAATGGGCCTTGGGTGAACCTAGGGTTTACCTAGGGTTAGGCCTAGTGTTTGACTTACGTAGGGTTAGGCCTAGGGTTTGACTTAACTAGGGTTAGAGGGTGATTAACCATGGCTAAGATGTTTAACCATGATTAAGGGGGTGTAAACATTGGGTGCTTACGATGTTGTTTTAACATGGTAAGTCGATAAAATAGTTCATCGGATAGGTAATGTTCCACATCGAAACGGTATACCCTCGGACTTGGTCCACAGGCGCGAAGCCCAACGTATTCAATTAATCGAGCAAGACTTAGATTAATTGGGGATTTCTTATGGTTAGAAAACGTAACCTGTGTGAAATGCTATATGTGATCCCTCTTTGAGAAGGTCAGGAGATGTGGTATCTATTAAAAGCCAGGTTCCTCCGTGACTGATAATCGGGAGAGTTAGGATGACATTGGGCCTATGGGCCCAAGGTTGGATTGGGTCTACAGACCCATGGATGTATTGATTTTACGAACTCAATGTTGTTACGTTGAGAGGGCAGTGGCCTGTATCGGCAGGTATGCACCCAATATAGGTTGTGATGACCTATGATGGTTTCTTTGAGGGATGATGTTCTGTAGGGGTAGGTACATCCTAATAGAGGTTGGATTTAGTGTTGTACTGTCAGAGGCGTTGTGCCTAACATGATTTGATGTTAGAGGTATTGTGTCTAACATGATTTCATGTCAGAGGTATTGTGCCTAACAGGATTTGATATCAGAGGTGTTGTGTCTAACAGGATTTGATGTCAGATGTGTTTTGTCTGGCAGGGTTAAACTATCAGAGGTGTTTTGCCTAGCAGGGTTAAATTATAAGAGGTTTTTCTTGGCTATCAGATGGGTGTTCCTGATATGTCAGATGTGTTGTTCTTGACAGATCAGATGTGATCCTTGTAATCAGATGTGTTTTCTGATAAGGGTGTCATGTCAGAGGTGTTATGCCTTGCAGAGTGATATGTCAGACATGCACCTAATAGACAGGTGTTTCCTGATGGTCAGGTGTTTCCTAGTGGTCAGTGTTTCCTGTTAGTCAAAGGTGTGTCCCTGGCTTGTCAAATAAGTTTCATTTTCCTGGCAAGTTGGATGGGTTCTTGGCTATTAGATGCATATCCTGGCTGATCAGATGTGTATCCTGACAATCAGATTTGTATCATGTCTATCAGATGTGTTTCTTGACAAATGTGGTTGTGTGAGCTGGTGACTCGAGAGGTTGGTCCCACTATACGCCAGGGGTTGGTCCCAATGGTAGTGTATCTCCCTTTGTGGAGTGGTGACTCAAGTTTGAGTCGTAGCGTGGCTGTTGATGCCCACCCTTGAGTTTCTAACCGCCTAACCCTCTAACCTCTAACATAGCTAGCTAATGATTGTAGGACTACCAAAAAAAAAGAGCTGGTGTTTCCCACAGTGAAAAAATATAGAGTGATATGTCAGAGGTGTTGTTCTTGGCAGAGTGTGATGTGTCAGAGGAGTTGTTCTGTTCCTGGCAGTTATCAGGTGAAGGCTCAGGTTATGGAAAATAAATATTTAAGGTTAATTGGGTCGGCATACCCAATGATTAGTTATAATTGGGAGAAGTCCCGATTGGTTGATAATGGAGTTTGTGGACTCAGGGATAGATATTGCTCACGGGCGAAGGCGTAATTGATTGAGTATGTGGACTCAAGGATAAAGCGTGATCGATTATCTGACGCGGTAACCTGATATTGAGGACAATGATTGAATGAACTGGACAGTGGAAAACACTTGGAGGTTGGGAACCTCGGATAGGGTGAGATAGCCCTGAGTGACCTCGGGTCACGAGTTACGATATTGTTATAATATGAGATTTGTGTTGTACTACAATATCATTATTGATGAATGTTATTATGTGGAAAATGGTCTAGATGGACTGTGGATTTTGCTGAGCTTTATAACTCACTCCTCTTATTTTCTATCTTCAGATTTTGAAGCGGTTGTCGATTGGTAAGAAGCTACGCTTGATAGAATTTGAAAAGTGTACTGGCAGAATTGTGGCACCAAAAGTAAAGGCTACTATAGCCAATAAGGTAATGCATTTGCTTATGATGGGTTATTATGATGACCAGTTATTGTTTATGTAAGCTCATAAGAAAGTTAAAAATTCTCATATTTTCGTGGGTAAAGTCTTTGGTATACGTGGTTATGGCGAATGGGCATGCGTCACAGAACATTATTCCTTAGGCATGGGTTCGGGACGTCATAATTAGTATTAGAGCTAATAACAATAACCATGATAACAAATCGTATTTGATATAGGGTCTAATTGTATATTAGACTCAATTAGTCTTATTGTACACTGCGGTTTTGAATCCGTTAGGGATTTGAAATTGTATGTTTGTATTGAGTACAAAACACTGGAGATAGAGATCATCTCCAAGAGTGTGTAAAGATAATCTAATCCGCGATGTTGAACAATGAACCCAAGAAACTTGCCTGAAGTGACTCTGAATGCACATTTTAGTGGATTCATTTTTACTTGGTATCTTCAGAGCCTGTTGAAGACGTCGCGAAGGTCTTGGAAATGATCTGTTCTACTTTTTGATTTCACTACCAAATCATCGACGTAATACTCAACCTTTTTGTGTAACATGTCATCGAAGATCTTCTACATAGCGCGTTGGTAGGTGGCACCAGCATTCTTGAGTCCAAATGGTATTACTCTATAACAGTAGATCCCCTTCGGTGTGCAAAAAGCTGTGAACTCTTCGTCCTTTGGTGCCATCCCGATTTGATTGTAGCCAGATGACCCGTCCATGAAGGACAAGGCGTCATGCCCAATTTTCGCATCCACCATGAGTTCGGTGATTGGCAACGATAAATCGTCTTTAGGGCATGCATTGTTCAAGTCACGAAAGTCAACGCACACTTGAATTTGCCTATTCTTCTTCTTGACCAGGACGACGTTGGCAATCAAAGTTGGATACTTTACTTCTCAAATGAAGCTTGCTTTGATTAGCTTGTTAACTTCAGCTTCAATTTGTGGGACTAACTCAGGTCGATAATGGCGTTGCACTTGCTTAATGGGGCGAACGCCATGTTTGACAGCGAGGTGGTGGATCGCAACTTTAGGGTCGAGCCCGAGCATCTCCTTGTAAGTCTAGGCAAACACGTCCTTGTATTCTTGTAGCAACTTGAAGTATTCATCTTCTTCCTCTGAACTTAAAAGCGTGCTAACAAAGATGAGGCATGAATCTTCTTCTATACTAAGGTTTAACTGTTTGAGCTCATCCATGGTAGCTTGTCCTCCTTCTTCGAAGAAAGGAGGAGTCATTTCTACTTCATCATCTAAACAAGATGGCTCTTCTTTCGAAGGTTCTTGAATAATGATGTGGTTGACAGTGATAATATCTTTTACCTCATCTGCTTCTTTTCTTCGTTTAGTGAAGATGATGGTATGTTGCTTTACTGTCAAAGTATCTCCAGCTGCCATTTCAAGAATTGTTCGTTGTTTCATTTGGGACGGGATGATACTTTTTGGTTCATCGACGTCTTTGCGACTAATGTCCTTCTTTTCTCGCCTACGTCCCTTTCAAGTCTTCTTCTGAGGAGTAGACTCATTGACTTGTTCTTGTGAGCCCCAAACGAGTAAATGCTGATTCACGTTGTTGAGAAGCTTGCATATTCAAAGTTGTGTTATCTCTTGCTCTTAATCGTTCGAACACTGAAGTGTTGTGTTGGCCGATGCGATCGAAGACAGAACTAGGATATGAAGTAGTATCTTCAGGCTCCTCATTATCTTCAGATCTCAAAACCACGACCTGAGATCTTAATCGGTTCAACTCCCGAATGAATGATAGAAACTTTCTCTCCACCTCTAACAAGTTTAGGTTGTGTTTTTGTTAGGCCGTGAATTTGGTCAAGAGGAAGAACTTCGCCCAAACGTATAGGCTCGCCTTTCCCATACCCGGATTTTTCGAAGAAATTTACCGTCTTAGGTCCATACCATCTGTCAAAACTTGCTTAAGTTGAATTATTTTCACTTTCACCAAGAGTTGACGAATATGCAGAAAATTCGACGATTGGTGGGTTTGTGCTTTTTGACTTGATTAATGGCACCGCTAGAAGAACCAATCCATCTTATAAGGTGTCTAAGTTGGCTTTGGAGAGAGTAGTCTTGCTAAGCGCAAGCGTTGTCCCCTCTGGCATTGCTTCAAAAGGAGATTGTCCTAGCTTTCGACGCAATTGTGGAATGTATCGTAGTACTGCGACTAACTTGGGAACGATATCAGAAGCCGGTGTTGACTTGCTCGTCTCTCCTTCTTTGACACCAATTTAATATTCACTTCCTCTTTTGGTATTTGGTAGATGGAGGGGGCTCTACTTGGGAGGTAGAGACCTCTTTTCCTTTGTCAGCGAGAGACTTGTTTAAATATGGCACCGAAATTGGAAGTTCTTCTAGAAGGGTATCACACTTTGTGTAAAACTTTGCATCAGCGAAGTATGTTTCAGCTTTCGTAAATGGCTGGTCTTCGGCAACAACTCGCTTTTGTGCACCAGTCCTGGTAGTACTTGAAGCATTGGTGCAACGTGGATGGTACCACTCCTGTCTCGTGCAGCCATGGACATCCAAGGAGTAAGTGGTATGAAGTCTTGCAGTCAATAACATGAAAGAGTGTCGTTGACTCTAAGTCTCCAATTGTGAGTTTTAAGCGAATCATACCGATGACCCTTTGCCCCCTTGGTTGAAGCCTTGGATCACCAATTTGCTTCGACCTAGTTGGTCTGTAGAGATGACAATTTGATGCATTATTCTAATCGGCATGATGTTGATAGCAAACCCGTAGTCGAAGAGGATCTGCTGATTTTTTTTTTCATTCACATAGCCCGTGACATACAGTGGTCTGTTGTGAGGATGGTAGCCGAGTTGTAAGCCTCCGTCGGTGAAGCTGATGGTTGACATGCATGAGGCGTATACCCCCTACTTTTTTTTAGTCATGGCCTTTCCCTTGTACTTTTTAGGATTGGTCAAAACAGAAACTAAAGTTATCCGAGTTTTCTCCGATAACTAGAGGGCTTCAAGGAGGCTCAAATGAATTGTTGATTCTTCAACATCAGAAATGTCATCTTCTCCTCTATTGGAATGCTCTTCTTCATGACTTATAGATCAGTGATTTTCAGGTACATCATTGACTTGTTCTTTAGACGAGTCTGCTTCGGCCTGGTAGCATCCAACAGTGTAAGCCAATTCTTGTTGTTGCTCTCAGAGGAACCACCTTGGTATGAAGTCACCGAAAGTGATTGGCATAGGAGGAGGTTATTGGAAGATCTCCTCGGGATCAGCAAGAGGCACTTTGAATGCCTTCTTCTTTACCGCTTTCTTCTTCTTTACCACTTTCTTCTTCTTCTTCGATCCAACTCCCGATCGAGTCTTTCTTTTAGTCTGCTTCGATCTTTTGGGAAGTGGAGAAGGTGACTATTGCAAGAGTCGCCGCCGACGTGTAACCAGCGTCCAACCATTGTCATCAACGAGATTGGAGTTCTCAACTGACTCGAATTCAATTCGGGTACGAGAACATAGTTGGTGACGTGGTTGAGTCAAAGAGGTTTGTTCAGTGATGAAGTCGATGTCTTTGTTGCTTGAAGCAGAAGTGGCAGCATAAATGATGGACTTGAAATCAAAACGGGACCGAATGATCCAAAGACAACACTCGTCATGTTTGAGGAAGTTACGTTGGTGACTGAGTCAAGATCAATCTTTCCTTGACAAGCTAAGTCCATTATCTTTTCTTTGAGGACGAAGTATTTTTCAATCGGATGACTAATCACTTGGTGGAATCGACAATATCTTGGATCGTCATCACGCCCTACTTCTTCTGTACGTTTGGAGGGTGGCAAGTTAATCAACTTTAAACTTAATAGTTGATCAAGCATGCCAGAGACCTCAAAGTCTGGAAATGGGTATTCCTTCGCTTCGAGCTCCTTCAGGGTAAATCTGGATTTTCCTCTTTCTTGAGATGTGTCTGCCTTGGTCGACTCCTGCTTTTGTTTGCCAAAACTTTTAGCCGGCTTGTTGGTAGTGGTGAAGGCCATGGCCTTCTTAGTTTTGGAGGGTCTCAATGCAGTCGATGACCTTTTCTCGTACTTATGGGAATCACTTGATCACGGATCCCCATGTGTAGTAATGCTGAGCTCCATGTCATGGGCCCGCGTAGCGAGTTCTTCGAAGGAGCAAGGCTTAATTCCTTTGAGGATGTAGAGAAGCCCCCAATGTATTCCTTGAATATACATCTCAATGGCGGAAGATTTAGAAAGCCGATCCCTGTAGTTAAGTGCAAGGTTCCTCCACCGATCAAAGTAGTCAACGACCGGTTCGTCCTTCCTTTGCTTGAAAGCGGCAAGCTCCACCATGCTCACCGTCCTTCGAGTGCTATAGAAATGGTTAAGGAACTCACACTCTAATTGATCCCAACTATCGATGGAACCAGACTCAAGGTCGGTATACCAGTCAAATGCGTTTCCTTTGAGAGAACACACAAACTGCTTGATCATGAAATCACCGTATATGCCGGTATGCCGGAATTGTTGCAAGCTTCAACAGAGCTAGTGAGTGACATGTTGCTTTGGGTTGTCCTTGACATCGAATTGTTGAAACTTTGGTGGTTGATGTCTTGCCAGAAAGCGCATTTGTTCAATACGTTGTGTGTATGGCTTGACGTAAGCTAATGAAGAGTGTGGTACACCACCATATTGGGAGCAGATGGTGTCAGTGATCATTGCCTGTAGCTGTCGAACAGAGAGTTAGGCAACTGATGTTTGATGAGTATCTTGACCTGGATCTGGTGATATATTTCGGTTTTGTTCCCCCGTGTCACAGGGTCCTTGAAGAGTGAATCCTACATTTTGTTCCTCCGCGTCGTGAGGTCCTCGGAGATGGAACCCAGGGGGATTTGTTGGCCCTTGACTAGATTCGTCCACGTTGTTCTTTTCCAAGCGGCTTACAAGGTTCACGATTTCAACATCTTTATCCTTGACCACCTTTGTCAACCTTGCAATGACGTTGGCAATTTGGGTGAGTTATTCATCGACTGATGTCACCTTTGTCATCATTGTTGGTCAAAAAGAAGTATGTGTTGAAAAGCTAGGATATATTTGATTTCGCAACCCATCAAAGCCTTGTTGAGATGGGAGGTCATAGAATAAGATCTGGACGTCGATCAGGTACTGGACTGCACTTCAGAAGGACTACCAGAGGACATGGCCACTAGCATCCTAGCCCGCGCAGACTTAGTCTTTCATGCCGTTTTGTTGACGCGTGCTTTTTGGTGTTCAGAAAGAGCCTCAACTAGGTGAGAGGTGCTTGACAACGTCATATGACGCGTTGCTCGCTGGTCATCACCGACAGTTTGTGCAGATCTAGATTCAAAAGAGGTTGTGTTCCTCTTTCCTTGAATGATGTTGATTACAACAACAATGGTATTCTTGGAAGCCATTGGTGTTGTCGAAGACGATTTGCAACTGAAAGATGAGAGGTTGAGAGTCTCCCACCAGGCATGCTAGAAATTTGTCGACAAAAAATTTCGCAAACGAAATAATGGATGATCAAATAACAATTTATTATTAAAAAATGATACTCTCAATAAACCCTCTGATTAACAGTCAAAGTATTAAAGATTAAAGAAATTTGATGAAGAGAACAAGGGGTTGTGTGACTCTCTTCCCGTTGGCAAGAACCAGGCTTTGGCTTTGACTTTGACTTGATCTTCTTTGAAGATTGTAGTTGCTTTCTTATTCCTTCCGTGCTTAGCACGTTACCGGCTAGGGAGGTGATTTTCTCTTTGGAAGACTTGCTTTGACTTTTGCTTGATTCCTCTTTGGAGAGCTTTGAGTCCATTCTTTGATCTTTTCTTCTCTTCTCGAATCTTTTCTCTTCTTTGATTTCTCTCTTGAGGTCTTGTTTTGATTGTCTGTGTATCCTTTTTCCTTGGCTTGAGAATCTTACTTATAGACTTTTGAGATGGAGATCTTATGGGTCCCACTTCATTAGTGGTTTTTTAAACCGATAAAGACTTTGATGTTGGCAGGCCGGCCCATGTAGTGGGTTTATGGCTTCTTCATGGAAGGACCCAATTTGGTGGGTGTAAGGCCCATTTTAACTTTGATTTTGGATTTGGGGGCTTTCTTCTTTGTACTCAAAATTCGGGCCGTAGAAGGCCCATTTGGTCTTGATATTGGGATTTGGGCTTTCTACTTTGTGCTCAAACCCGGGCCACAGGAGGCCCATTTCCTTCCATTGGGTCCAATTTAATTGTGCAGAGCCCTTGTGAGGGTCTTAGGGACTATTAATTTCAAACTTTACGGGCATTTAGAGCCCTTTTTGTAAAGTTGATAATCTTTAGGGTTCTACACTGTCAAATGACATTTACATCTCCTATTATCTTCACCCACAAGTGGTTGATGCAGTTGGATAGCATCCCAAATTTGTTCTCTGTGGTTGTGTGTTCAACCCCCACTCCTCAACTTATCCTGATATGTTCGGAAATTCCAACTGGTCGGTGCGAATACCCAAATCCATAGGACTGGTCAATTTTCTATTGATAAATAGGTATATCATTACCGAGGATGGGTCATTACATCTCCCGGATAGGGACTCGAATTGAGCCTAATGTCGTTAGAAGAAGGAAGGATGATACTTAATTCATAGTTACCTGAGCTTGCATATGCGCCTCAGTGTTAAGCTCATGCTTAACATGATGGAAGTCAGATTCCGAAACCTTGACCGGAGGCTAATGTTGCCGTCAATCAGAGCATGAATTTTCCAAGGGGTGGAATAGTTGTCATGGGTTAGGATATCCACCATTTCTTTTGAGTCCGATTCAATTATGACATTGTCCCATTGTTTTGATAACCTTGATGAGATTCCCAAGCAAATGATTGCCGCTTCGGCTCATGAGTGCAGATCCCCCTTGAATGGGTAGTGCGGCAAGACTAAGGCAAAGGTCCTCATGGTTTCGAGCAATCGAACATGTCCCTGCAGTTAAGTCTGACGGTAGGGCTACCCCATCTACATCAACCTTGATCAGGTGGGTTAGTTGGACACCACACTTCGTTAGGGGCCGTAAGAGGGCTCAAAAGCTTTGGCCTGCCCCCCATCTACATGGGCTCTATTTTTGATTATCTTCTTGTTTTCGTTGGTGCCGGTGTCAAAAGACACTTCGGGGAAAGAACTATAGAAGAAATAGAACTATAAGAGAAATTTCGTCACTTGAACGACCGTTAAAATATATGAACTTTGCTACTGAGACCCCATTAGGGTCGAGACCACCGAGACTATGCTCTTAGAGAATTGGATTTCAAGTGGGGCCCATTTCATATGGTAGGCCCCACCTGAAATCTCATGCTTTTAGAGCATGGTCTCGGTGGTCTCAACCCTAAGGGGGTCTCAGAAGTTTTATCCAAAATATATATTCAAACACAAGGGTTGAGACCACTGAGACCATGAGCATGGTCTCAGTGGTCTCAACCCTAAGGGGGTCTCAGAAGTTTTATCCAAAATATATATTCAAACACAAGGTTTTGAACATATTCCTTAACTCTATGCCGTTGGATGCCATCCGTATTCGCACCACGTCGACCGATGAAACATCAAGAGGACATCAGCATCATAGATTTACAAATTACACACACCATAACAGGTCAGTGTGAGGTGTCCACCCCTCATTTACCTACGTTAGTAGAGTCAGACGGTTCGTACTTGAGGATGTGTATATTTTGGTGGTCGTTTTTGGGGCCTCTGATTGTCTCCGGCCAGAAACCCCTCTCGGGCAACCATAGAGTAAGGGACATGTGGCGTTGAAGGGAGAAATCATCTCATTTTCTCCCCCATGATTTTGACTTCTTCCCATTTGATATCTCTCTCTCAACAACTTATCGCCATGTGTCATATAGTGTGGAGAAGTCAAAATCATGACCACTACTTGTCCCCTATTCTATGGTTGCACCGGACAAGGAGGGGTTTCTGGCTTCGCAGAGACAATCCGGGGCCCGTTTTTGGAAAAGAAAGTACCTGGTTACTTCAAGAACATTTTGAGCTCGTTATAAATAGTTGAGCTTTGAAACACTCCCCTTCTCAATTTGCTCCAAATATCTCTGCAACACTTCATAATCTCTTTCTAGCTTTCGTAAGTACATCTCTCCCATTTCATGAAATTCTTTCCTTTCTTCATTTTTTTTTTAATTCTCAAGCAGAAAATGAGTTTGCTAAGCTTTACTTGATTATTGCTTGATTTTTTTTTTTTTCTATATGAAATTTCAGTATTTTTTCTAGATTGTTGCTTCTTTTTTTCTTTTGGGGATGATGGTTGTTGTGGGCAGTGGTGATGATGGTGGTTTTGTCAAACTACAGAGTACGGACCAGACAGCCCAAAAAAGCTATGATTTTCAAACTAAAATTTCAGAAATCTCATCAAACAAACCAAAGGGCAGCTTAGAATACACATTTTTTGAAGATCCTACATTAGGGGTGGGGGATGGTCTGCAATCTGTAGTTGAGTTTGCTATTTCTTATGGAGAATTCGTTGATAGTTGAGTTTGATGGTTTTGTGATTGGGAGATTTGAAGAACTGAACTGGAAACCTACCCATATGGTTTTCCATGAATCATAGCCTCTGTTTTCTAGTTTTCTTTCCAAAATTCCAGAAATCTCATCCGTGTATTGTCGTGTTTGAGGTCTTTTCATTATTGTTTCTGGGGAGAAACGCAGGGAATTACACTCCTAATTTTACTTTAATTTAGTTGAATTTTAGTTCCATAAGGTGATTTTCTGTTGAGAATATCTTTTGAATTGCAGGGATTCGAATCGGGAACTTACTCGGTTAGCTTTCCATCACAAGGGAGCTCTGCGTGGTAGATTTTAGTGAGGTAACATTTAGAAAACCTATAATTATCCTTAAATCTATTTTTGTTTGGTTAACTCAACAACACCACAAGACACACGCACTCACTCACACACAGGCCGTCCTTTTCTTTTTTATCTGTTAGCTAAATATTCAGGGGAAGTGATTTTTCTTGGTTTTTGATGGTGTGTTTTGACCAAACCCTCTGTGGGTTGACGCGATGAGACCCATGTGGCTGTGTATCTATGGCCAAATGGTGCCAAAATATGCCTCGATATTTACTGTTCAATTCGGGCTCGTTTTGCATTAATTCTAGTGATTTCTAATTTTGGTAACAAATCAATTCTCAAATTCCTAAATCTCAGAATGGATTTTCTGATGAGAACCCATTTTGCAGAACAAGGACTACATAATAGTGTTTGGATGAGAAAAAATCAGAATCATTGTAGACATGATGATGGAGTGGGATGGATGTGAAGGTATGGGCATGGGGACCGGGGTTGTGTCAGGCGTGAGGTGGGGGTGGTAGTGAGCGTAAAAGTGGTGTTAGTATAGGGTAGAGGTGGTGGTGGCAAAAGGACTTGTTTGGCATTACTTGGGGAGGGAATTAAGAAAATTGGAAATGTCGTTTGTATGCGCTTTTAGAACCGACTGATTCTTACAAAAGTTGTACAAAAGCGATCATTATTACTTTGATGATTAGAAGTCTAATTAATGTTCAAAAAGCAATTGTGTCCTACCTCGATGATTAGCAGTCCAATTAGTGAGTTGAAAGGCGATACATGCAAATAATGGTTTGGACTGTGAACTAAAAGTTGACGGCTCCTTATACCATGTATAAGCATCTCATTTTTCACTCTTGTAGGGCCTATATGACCTCTTGTGACCTACTAAAGAATCCCGGTATGGTGACCAAAGTTCTATTAATTTTTGTCAAAGTGACCAAAATGCTCATGAGTTAGAATTTTATCAAAATACCACTATTTTATTCGAAATATTGATTTTATCATATCTTACCCAATAAATACTTGTTATGATAAAAATGGGTTTGTTTTAGATTAAAAAAGCTTTCAAAAATGGAGAATTGATTTTAAGCCAATCATAGGTGACATATGTGTCACTCTAGTATTTAACCTTAAAATTTTTAGTTTTTAGTCAAAAGGTTTGGATGAAGTTTTAAACAACAAATCTCTTTGGTCATTTGAAAAACCTATAATTATCCTTAATCTACTTCAAGCCGTCCTTTTTTTTATTAGTTAGCTGAATATATAGGGAAGTTGATTTTCTTGGTTTTTGATGGCGAGTTTTGATCGAATCCTTTGTGGGTTGATGGGATGAGACCCATTTGGTGGTACATCAATGACCAAATGGTGCTCGTATCCGGGGACTAAAGGGCGCATATGCTAGAAGATGCCTTGATGATTACCAGTTCAATTAAGGCTCGTTTGGCATTATTAATTCTAGAGATTTCTAATTTTGGAGAAGAATCAATTCTCAAATCCCTAAATCTCATAATGACTTTTCTGATGAGAACCCATTTTGAAGAACAAACACCACCTAATAGTGTTTGGATGAGGTAAAATCAGGATCATCATAGACTAGTGATGATGGAGTGGGGTGGATGTGGAGGTATTGGCATGGGACTAGGGTGGTAGTGGTGGCGTGAGGTGGGGGTGGTGGTGAGTGTGGAGGTGGTGGCAATGGGGCCATTGGGCATTACTCAGGGAGTTTTTTTTATTCTTAGAGAATAGAAAATCGGATTATGTCTTTGATGATTAGAAGTCCAATTAGTGCTCCAAAAGTGATTGTCTTCCCTTGATGATTAGTCGTTATGTCAAAAGGCGATTACACGCAAACAATGGTTTGGACTATGACCTAAAAGGCGACGGATCCTTATACCATGTATAAGCACCTCATTTTTTTTTCACTCTTGTATGGCCTACAAGACCTCCTGTGACCTACATCTACAAGAGAATCCTGACAAGGTGACCAAAGTGCTATTGACTTTTGCTAAGGTGGCCAAAATGCCCGAGTTAAATTTTTTATCAAATTACCCTATACTATTCAAAATATCGATTTTATCATATTTTTACCAAAAAATATTTGTTGTGATAAAATTTGGTCTATTTTAGACTACAAAGCTTTCAAAACTGGAGAATTAATTTTAAGCCAATCATAGGGTGACATGTGTCACTCTAGTGTTTAACCTTAGAAATAAGGGTTTTTAGCCAAACGTTTTGGATAAAGTTTAAACAACAAATCTATTTAATTTGGCCAAAACCCGTTTAAATAATTGCTAAAGTCTTGAAAGGGTTGTTTGGATTCAAAAAGAAAAATATCAAAGCAATTTTTAGAAGGCGGTAGTTATTCTACTGCTAGTGTGCTTTTGCCTAATAAACCCCTCTATCGGCACTTACTTTACCACTAGGAGCATATTCTGCTAAATTTTCAGTTGGTGCATCCCCTATATTTGCAGTTGGCGGTAGAGTATCTACCACTCTACTGCCAACCGCAAATAGAAGTTTCCAAAATTCGAATCCCTCAAACCTGATTTAAAACCTCCCTTTTTTGGCCCTTGAAATACCTATAAAAAGCACCTTTTGTGTCCGAATTTTGGACTTTGAACTCTCATAACTTAAAAGACAATTTTTTAGGAAAATTATCTTACTAATTTTGGTGATTCAATCGGAAACTCATTCATTTTCCTCTCCTTCTCTAACCCAACTCAAATCAAGGAGTTGAGATATATTGCGAATTACATTTTGGCACACTGCCGCGTCCATAGGATTAATTTTGTTGGGACTTTGATATGAGTGAACCCTTATAACTTTTGCGTTCCTCAATATTCTATCTCTATTTGCTCTATTTGATCTCTTTTATTATGATTTATGCATGAGAAAAATTTGTTATGAGAAGTTTGGACTGGTTTTGAAGTGCTTATTTTCATGTGTCATGCATGACATGGTTAATTATACTTTTGGTTATTGTTTAATCTATGGTCTAGTGTCATATTATTCTTGTAAATTCGATAATGGGAGCAAACCTGCTAGGATCACCGTAAATTTGGTCCATCAGTGTAAGCATATGCTAACTTTATATTTTACAATCAACTCCTTATCGAATTTTGATTTGCATGCATGAAATTTGCAGTTGGCGCTAACATTTAAAAAAGCCTATAATTTTTCTTAATCTACTTCAAGCCATCCTTTTTCTTTTTTCTCAAAATATAGGGAAGTGATTTTCTTGGTTGTCGATGGTGGGTCCTGTGGAATGACATGATGAGACACACATGATTGTGCTTCAATGGTTAAATTACACCCATATCTAGGGACTCTATAATAGATTCCTCAACTAAAGGATGCCTAGAGGTCGGATCCTCTTTGGCAGAAGCCAGAGAGAATGTTTGTGATAGTCACCAAAGAGAATGTTTGTGGCAGATGCCAGAGAGAACGTCTTTTGCTTTCACCAGGGAATGGCTATTATTTTTAAAATTTTTAATCTAAAAATTAAGAGTAGAAGTGTAAACCCTAGGGGTTAAACTTCTTAAACACATTTAAAAGAACCCATGTTGAGTTGTGCAAAAAAGCCAGAGAGGATGTCTCTGGCTATAGCTATAGACGATCCTAAATCGGGTGCCTATGGCAGAAGGTGCCTTAATTGATTGTCAACTAGGGCTTGTTTGGCATCAATTCTAGTTATTCTCTAATTCTGGAAACGAATCAAATTTTCAATTCCTAAATCTTAGAATGAGTTTTCGAATGAGAAGGGTGGTGCTAGATGCACTTCAACAGTTGATAACTACACTCTATTACTCGAAATTATTGATTGCACACCATTAAATTCATAAAATTACAAGCACACCTAAAATAAAAAATTATCTATAAATTTCATAATTAGAATTATAATGGAAATAAGAGGTATCGATAAAAAAAGAGATATGCAATAAGAGGTTTAACATAATTCTTCTTTCTTTTTGTAAGTGCATTATTAAGTAATAGGGATAAATTGATGGTAATATCATACTTAAGACTATGATAGAAAAGAAGCATAGATAAAGAAAAGTAAAAGTTGTAAGTTGGATTGAACATAGAAAGATTGTTAGAATTCTTTTACATGTTCTTGACAGAATTCTTTTACATGTTCTTGACCTTTTTAAATGGATATCATTAGCTCTGTAAATCCCACCACCTCTATCTTTCTATTTCTAGTGTAAGGAAAAGTAGAGAAAATTAAAGCTAATCCTTCGAAGCATAGATAGAAAGAGTACTCACAAATGACATTTCTTCGTTAACACAAAATCATTCCCAAAGAGAAGTGCAAAATGGAGGAGACGTAGGTCAATGTATATCTTGAGGTTAGGGTGCCTTGTTCACTAAGTAGTAAGTACTCTTCTTTGAATTTTCGAGGGGATGGGTGTTGAATGGAGAAGGAGCAGGAGAATAGAGAAGAAAAGACTTGAGGCTTTTCTGCCAAAATTGAGAAGGGATTAGGTGGGGTGCGACTATTAAAGAAGCATAAAAATGAAAATAAGAAAAAATTATAAATGAAGTGGTCATCAAATATTGAGGTGCGCCTGCCTAGCACTCCGATGAGAACCCGTCTGAAAAATTCAGTCAAAACCCATTTTTGAAGAACACAAATAACAGAATCATGTTTGGATTGGAAAATATCAAGATTGTCATAGACTAGTGAGGATGGGGTGGGGTGGATGTGGAGATGTAGGCATGGGGGGCAAGGGGAGTCAGTGGTGGCGTGAGGTTTGGACGGGGGTGGTGGGGAGTGGTCGTGATGGATGTAGTGGGGTAGGGTTGTGGTGGAGTTGGTGGTGGTGACAACGGAGTTGTTTGGCATTACTAGTGGGGGCTGATTTCTATCACTGGGGAATAGAAAATTGAAAACCCCACCGGGGTGCGAAGCCAAATGCTTCCGATAAAAGTTGCGCACATGGAATGTGATTGTCTTACTTTGATGATTAGAAGTCTAGTTAGTGCTTGAAAAGTGATGGCGTCTTACCTTGATGATTAGCAGTCCAATTAGTGATTCAATAGGCGATTGTATCTTTCCTTGATGATTAGTAGTCCAATTAGTGACTCAAAAGGCGATTATGTGCAAATAATGGTTTGGAAATGACCTAAAAGGTCATGGCTCCGTATACCTTTTTTACAGGGTTCCATAATCCAAGCCATAGTTGTTCTGGGGGTCCTCCATCCTACCAGAATATATTTTTTGGGGGGAATGAAAGGACTCCTGATTTGGAAAAAAGATAGAGGGTCACTAATCAAGGTGGAGGCCTCAGCGTGGTACATGTCATGGCACCGCCTTAATCAGTCCACTTGAACAATAATGCTGGCAAGGTCGCTGCATACACCCAAGATAGTGGTGTAAAAAATTTGTCATTTAAAGCGGATGTCCGAAATCAGACCACATTGGATAACACCTCACGTACTTAATAATGGATCTCGACCAAGTGTCATGCACCCAGGGGTCCTTTTTAAAGGATAGACATGCTCATTGATAAGATGCCACAACAACATTAGACTCTAACTCAGTGATCTCTTCTCCAAGTGTGCTTGTTTCTCCCTTTTAATGTCATTTTATTCCCTTCTCATAAGCAAATCAGTAAAGTGTGCTCGTATCTCCCTTCTTATTGCCATTTCATTTCCTTTTTCATAAGAAAATCAGTAAGTCCATATTTAAGTTTAGGTTGATTCTTTAATCTCAAACCCAACTCGTCATTGTTCTTGTCCACACAGTTAGCTGACTTAGCGGATCACTCCTGTTACATTTGGCAACTCTGCTGCAGAGGTGTTAACATTGGCATTCTAACTCACTCTGCCACCAAAAATATTAATAACTCTAGTGGGGGCATGTGGGATCAGAAGTGAAAATCACACCCGAAGCCACCTCTGCGGCACCTAAATCCTTCCTGCAGCATAGTGGTCATCTGAAGGTGTCATCATGGGGCAGATGTTGTGGTGATGTTAGAAAAGCAAAAGACTAAACTTTAGGAGAGCCACTCAATTTTGATTTGAATCTACTGTACCTTATAATAACCATGAAGAAGCCTTATCCCGAAGGTTACACTGTTTTGACTTTCCTTAAATACAACAGGAAGGAATGCAATACGCACTTTCTTGATGCTATTGACATGTATGCTGCCAACCATGAGCTCCGCCTCTAGGAAATTTCAAAATCTTTTTAGAGCATTACAATGACCATTTGGTAGTGTCCATTGGTTCTTGGGACAATATGATCAAACTGAGAGGAACAAAAGACATCAGTGGGACTCACTGACTACATTGGATGCTATGTGACAACACATTCTAAATTTCTAATGCTTGGACCCTATTATTATAGAAGATCTAGTTAAGACTATCAACGGGATTCTAAAGGAATATGAGGTTCATCTTGGGAACCTCGAGATAGCGAATCTCTCACACCTCCATAAAGCCACTCAGCGAACCTGTTAGTCCGTTTTTTCTTTGGAAGGCTTAAAGGAATTAGTCTGTTGTTAGAGCAAGTGAATGAATAAAGCTATGTGAGACAAAAGGAAATAAGCCCCAAGTTTGGGCCACTGCAACCCCTACCTCAAAGCGCCCATCCAAATCTACTGGAGATGAGCTGCCTTCCTTCTTGGTAGACATGAACTTTGTGCTAGACATTTTCTACGAATGGCTTCAGGACAGTGTTGACCACTGCCATTATCGTCTTGCCCCTAACACTTGAAGACCCCCAACTACTATGTTTATTGCAACATCAAGCACCTCACTTGTCATTGTTGGCCTGTTGGGCAATACAACAATTCTACCATATAAAAGTAGATGCTGGGGATAGAGAAGGCCAGACGATAATTCTATCCACCAAGACCATCTGCCCCTCGCATAGGGGAAAAAGAAGGCCACCATGGTGACACACGATCTGAAGCTTGAAAAACATCCACGGCTTACCCAATTTTACAAAAGTAGATCAATATTTAAGGAATTCCGTGGTTTAACATTTTTTGGACTAGATGGGATTCTCTGGGGCCACTCGATATGGGGTCACCAATGCCCTTGCCACCATGGCACAAGGGCACGACAAATATTTCTTTTCACCGACACTGCTATAAGAGAATCTGAGAGTAGAGTTGATGTCACAGCCACTTTAGTAACCTTTGTCTATAATGACATGGCGTGGTGCCACTCCCATATCACAACATGCTGCTTTTTGTCTAGTAGCTTACATGTATGGTTTTGATATGCATGAAATGCACTTATCATTAACATCATCACAATTGGAAGAATTTGGTTTTAGAATGAGATTGAGATTGTGGTTGAGATTTGATTATGTCGCGCCCCAAAACCCCACCTAGGAGAATGTGAGATCTTGGCACGTGACTTACTTAACAAACCATCTTGTTAGAAGCATTTAAGGCACATTAAAAATACGAACCTAAATTTTTTTTCAATTAATAAGATCAACTAAATCCATAATCCATAATCCATACTGAAATATAATAAAATCTTGATCATTCATTATGATCATAATCATGAAAACTAAACCGAACATAAATCACTATAATGTCAATTAAAGCATCCCTGGAATTTTAACTACTAATAAATGAACTTCAGTAGTAAGGCCAACGATCAAGATCCCGTTCTTCCTCGGGATAATTACCTTCCGGTTCCTCGAAGTATTCTTCTTCTTCCCACGGTCCAGGAGCGCAAATATCAAAGTCTGAACCTGAACCTACCGACAACGAAAGTCATCGGCTGAGTAACGAGTTACTCCGCGTGTATAACAGACCATAGAGGACAATATAATGAATATTATACAGTATACAAATTCATACATTAGTTCACGTACATAATCAGAGTGTAAAAAAAAAACAACAAAATACATTGTGTCAATTTATTTCTTTTCTTCTTTTCTTTCTTTATTTTCTTTTCTTACTACATACTTTATTATTTCAGGAACAACTCATTCACATGCATTATTAATAACTTAAAATACTGTTTTACCGTATAAGGAAAGGGGTTACTATACTTTACTTTACCGAGATACCACCCTTCGTACTTTACCCGGCACGGACGGTATAGTACATTTCCCGGTACGACGGCTTACTTACTTTAGCATACTTTTCGCCCTTTAATGGTATCCGGTGGTGCACAACACATACATACATTATTGCTTTTGTGTGTTCTTCTTACTTACCTTTATCTTTGGTCTTATACTTTTCTTAGTATCTTAGATTCTCTTTAAATCATTATGCATCTTTTTCATTTGTGAGTGCTCGATGATATACTTTTTGTTTAAATTACACCTAAGAGTAACCGTCAAGGGCCATAGGACATCTCACCATAGCGCCCCATCCTACTATGTTAACCAGGAAGCAAGCCTGACTTTCCTCAAAGGCTCCTTTACACAAATGTATATCACGTATAAGGGACATAAACGAAGTACACAAAACATCATATTTTCAATTAATTCGCAATATAAAATTACATTTTATATCAAGGCACACATGAATCACGATTTTAATGTAAATATCAATATTCCTTTTTTTTTTTCTATTTAAATCCAGATTAACATCCTAATTATAATACCATTCACTGATTCACCAATCAGAATTTTCATGAATTATAAATATAAAATCAACTTACATACGGTTAAAATGCCATAATAATTTTATCCATTCAATTCATCCATTCTCCTTAATCATTCATACACTTCAATAAAATTTCTCAGTCCCTCGTTCGACCATAAATAATTTTAAGATGTTCTTCACATCCTAATTTATCAGATCCATAAATAATAAGGTAGAAATCAAATATGGTTCTTCACATCCTATTTTTAATAAATCCATAAATAACGAGATAAGAATCAAATCATGGTTCTTCACATCCTATTTTAATCAAATCCATAAATAATAAGATAGGAGGAAAATCATGGTTCTTCACATCCTATTTTAATCAAATCCATAAATAATAAGATATGAATCAAATCAAAGTTCTTCACATCCTATTTACTTTCATGTTCTTACTTAGATTTGCTTCCTTAAATCCATCTTTTACATTAGTATTCAAAATATTGAAGACTAGGGTTGTTATTTACCTTATTTGATCGCTTCCCTACGATCTTATGCTTGCGAATAACCCTGATCTTGATTCTCGAGCCTTTCTTTAAGGTTTCTCTAATCAAATCTTGAATTTAAGATTGGTATCTCATCCAAGTCTTGATCGAAGGAAAGTGTCACACCTCAACAATGATCTAAGAAGCAAGATCTAACATCCAAGATCAAATAAAGGATGATGGTTACAGCTACACAAGGAGAAAATGGAGTTCACGGCTAGCAAGATTTATCCCAAAATAATCAAGATCCAATCTTGATCTCACGTGGAAGGTCTCTTGGGTTCATGGCAACAAGCCCCGTACAAGAGATCATCTACAAGCCGTAGGTTATTCTCCTTTATGAAGATCACATTCAAAGCAATGATGATCTTTTGTCACGTAGCTAATTTCCCATTTGAAAATTGCTTCTCTTTGCAAGAGCATTCACGGCCAATAGATAGGAAATAGAGAATGGTTATCCTCCACCGTTGAGATCTCCTAAGATAAAGATAAAAGATAAGTACAAAAATAAAGATAAAGGTAAAAGCATAGTTGCCTAGGAGAGGGTACTACGTTCAAGAGAGAAATCTTAGGGTTGTGGGTTTTTTTTTTTTTAAAATCTCTTCTAATACATAAAAATAGAAAAAGTAACATTCCAAAACAAGGAGGGGAGAGATTCTCCACTTGCTTCATTATGCTAAAAGGTGTTTTTGTCCTATTTTGAAAAGCCTCTGTTTCTCTCTCCTAATGATGGCTCCACTAAAGCATTCCTAAGGAGGACGTTCCCAACACCCTTTTATTTTGTTATTATTTTTCTCACATAAGCCACATGTGATCTCCCTTCTCATGGAACCTCACAGCCACATCTCTTCCCTTCAGTTTTGTTTTACTTGATTAATAAGCCTTAATTAATATATATATATATATATATTTTTTTTTAAATTTATTATTATTGTTATTATTATTATTATTATTTTTTAATTAATTAATTTTTTTTTTTTTTGGGGAACTAATGCATTAAAATCAGACATATATTTCTAGGAACTTCAAATAAATGGCACGAATACCGAGAAATTAAATTTGGGTTCTTACAAATTAGCATTAGATTAGGAATGGTTTGATTTAGTTTCTATATTTATCTATATATTATTATCTATTTAAACCCTACTTGGGTCTCTTTGTAATCATTTTGACAATTCAATAAAATCAGTTTGTTATCATAGTATCAGAGCGGGTCAATCTGACCTTACTTTGTCTTGTTAGATTTGGTTTCTCCATTGTTTAGTAGCCATTCCGGCGGGCGGCCATTTACCGCCTCTCGGACCTAGTTTTTTGGTTGTAACTTTTACTTTTAACCTTTAAGGGAGAGCATTATTGCCCATCCAAGTCTGCATCCCTCTCTCTCACAGGACCTTTATTTTAAGTTATGTCATCTCATTACCCATGGCCATTCACTACTATTGATCTGACATGACTACTATGTTGAGATTTCTCACTCTCGCTTATCATGCTCCCTCCCCTAGTCCATGCAGGAGCAACAATGCTCCTCTACAACATTTTTTTTCATCAAAATTTTTCCATGCTTCTTTCATTCTCTCTAGTTGGCTCTTCTATCTCTCGTATTAAAAGGATGGTCTACATTTGGTGATGCGCATAGTTACCAAACACCCGTATTATACCCGTTTAGTACTCGTATAATACTTTTAAGGGGGGTCACCATTTAAAACTCCGTACTTTTGTCGTGTTTCGTATTATACCTGTATCACCGTTTAATACCCGTTTAATACACGAATTACGTATTAAACGCATACAATACGTGTATTTTTGCCGTTATTTTACCGTGTTAAACGCTTATTCCATATTACATGATTGTTATTAGTTAATATCATGGTTTTTATTTATTTATAATTATTAATTATTTTTTAATCTTCCTGTACGTTTGTTGTGTTTTTGCCGTATAACACCCGTACTTCCCAAACGGATCATTGCTGTATTATACCCGTACCCGTACTTGGTAACTATGGTGGTGCGGAGATAGAAGAAAGAGTGTCAAAGGGAGGCAACAAGTTCATTGTCTGCTTATAGTAGAAACCAACCATATGATAGTTTCTCATATAAGCTTGACATGCAGAAGAGGAAGCTCTATACTTTCTCTACTTGGATACAAGTGTAATGAAAATGCGTTGTTGCTGAGTCTAGATGTTGGTCTATGCTTAAAGGTGGCCTCATGGTGGACTTGGGCCGAGTTGAACTCTATTTTGAGAGCAAAAACACAACAATGGAGATATGGCTTGGCATCATGGTTTGATGCTACAATATCTTGTAGGACAATCCTAGTTGCCAGCCCAGATGGGTTCACTCACTTTCACCCCATCAACTTAGAGTGACAACTACATACATAGTGGATCAGGACGTCCAACATCTTCATAAGCTAAATCAATGCTCGCTATTGTTAGATCAACGTCTTGTGGCAATGAAAAATATAAGGTTTAATGTGCTATCAACGTATCATCAAGGGAAGTGTAGTTGCACAAAACGCTTAGCCATGTCGATCATCATTCCAAGGATGTATCCGAGAAAAAAATTGTTGTTAATTGTGTTGAAGAGAGAGAGAGAGCAAGGGTCAGTTTTTTTGCCCATAGAGGCCAAAATCAATACCTGTGACCCCTTTGGCATGACTAGAGGCAAGATCATCAAGATCCACTTTTTAGACCCAAAGAGGCCCTTTTGAAGATCCGTGACCCCTTTGTGAGACCATAGGCACGATCACGGATGTCATTTTGAGTTTGGCCTAAAGAGGCCCATTTCATTGCCCAAGAGATAATTCGGCCCATTGCGGCCCTTATCCTTTGAGGTCCACCCCTTACATTGACCAATCGAGGTCTAGCTCATTGAGGCCCAATACATCAACAATGATAACGATTGGCAACTATCATTTACAATGACACTGGAATGACTAGCAAGCTACCTTACTTAATTGAGTATTAAACTCAAGCATATTTTCAAATCTACATGAATTTGAGGGGGGAGTAATAGAGTACATGTATGGTTATGATATGCATCAGATGCACCATATCATTACCATCATCACAACTGGAACTTGGAAGGATTGGATATAGAATGAGATTCAGATTGTGGTTGAGATTTGATTAGGAATGGGTTGATTGAGTTTCTATATTTTTCTATATATTATTATCTATTTAAACTCTACTTGGGTATCTTTGTGGTTATCTTGAGAATTCAATAAAATCAGTTTGTTATCAACTTCTGCTATAAATTGAATGGATATTTGTCAATCTGAGCTCCCTATTTAATACGTAGCCTATAAGTACTGTCAAGGTGATTGACTTGCAATTACAATGGATTATGCCTCAAGTGATCGAGGTTGTAGGATATTGGAATTTGTCTAATCCACCGTTGGCTACACCAATATAGACCTTAAAGTTGGAATTCTAAGATGTGCCATGTGTTTTCATGTTGTCGATATTGAGTTCATTTATCATTGCCTCCTTTGGCTACCATGGATCCACCGACATTGTGTCTTGCCTTCCACTTATCATCAATGTCTGAAATGGAACTATGGTGGGAAGAAATATCGAGTTGCGGTGATGTTAGTCCCTTTTGAAATGGTTTGAGGCTCACATTTTGGATGCCATCTTGTACAACGATTATATACTGGAAGGAGAAGTGGTGTTAGCTAGATCCTAGGGGGTCTTCCTATTGCCTAAAAAGGCAGAGATCCAATGATCTACAATATTCAAGATTGCCATGAAAGATGAGGAAAGACATCTAAAGCTCCATTAAGGGTCTTCAATCTGCAGCAAATGGACCTGCCTTTTTCTTCCTGGTGGAAGGATGGCATACCACTTATGACAACTGAAGCCACCAATGGTTGCTGCCACTAAAGAAACAAAAGGCACCATTAGTTGGTGGCAACGAAGGTACAATATCAACCAAGATAAGGTCTTTAAAGCTCCGGAACATATGTAGGTTGGTATTAAAATAGTACAAAAGGAATTGGAGACTATTAGTCTTGATAGTGAATAGGAATTCTTGTAAGTACAAAGCTTTTGTCAGATAAAAGAAAGTCACTATGTAATCTTTTGTCTGATTATAATGATGTTTTGCTTGGACTTGCTCAATGCCAACCAAGCACTATACCTGTAAAGCAGCCCCTGGAAACTTTCTTCCTGGAGTTGAAAGTTATACACCTTTATCCCTATATAATATTACATTATATAAATAAGTTACCAAACTTCAAAAAACTATTTTAAAGCCTTTTAATCTGAGTGGGTTTGATGCTGGACCGACCCAATGTGCAGCCTTAGGTGTCCACCTAAAACAGTGAATCTCGCATGGTTGTCTTAATCAATGCTATTGACAGACACTACTATTTATTATACTTTAACTTAAAAATAAGGATCTACTCTAATTCTTGCAGTTAAATCAGCTGCATTGCTTTACTGTTTTTCAAAGAGCACAAAGTTAATTTTTCTTACATCTGTAAAGTGTTGATATAAATTTTCACCCTTTGCGAAAGAATAAGTGTGATTTTTATCTTTACTATTATAATGCGAGAGGCAGGTGTAGCCTGATTTTTTCAAAATTCCTAAACGACCCTCATATAAAACAAAACTTTGATTTAATGTTATA
This sequence comes from Tetracentron sinense, assembly GCA_015143295.1. Classification (NCBI taxonomy): domain Eukaryota; kingdom Viridiplantae; phylum Streptophyta; class Magnoliopsida; order Trochodendrales; family Trochodendraceae; genus Tetracentron; species Tetracentron sinense. The sequence continues at coordinate 18,253,010 of CM026567.1, forward strand.
CTTTAATTCCCAAACTACCCCTTTCTATTTAAAGAATAGAATCACAGCCAATCACGATTGAACTCGGGGAGAGTTCAATTGCACCCACGGGTTAACATGTGTCCTTTTTAACTCCTATTAACTGTGGTTAACTCCTTCCCCTTGCTCTCACTTGCGTTGCATGTGCCACCCGCTAGTGTAGATAATAGTAATAATATTAAGAAAGAGATGCTTGTGCACATACGAGTTATTCACACCATTCTTGTTTTGGTTGTGCTCTTAGATTATGTTTCTTAAACAAAGAGATTGAGTTTGAAACTGAATTTCAGGTCATGTCTTCAATATTGTAATCTTGGAATTTACGACACTTGGTATTGGAAAGGAGGGACATATTTTCCTATGGTGATTCGATAGTTATGACGTTTTGTGGGAAGTTGCTAAAGGGTTTAGTGTTCTCTTGATTGATTAATGAACATTTGAGCATTTCTTTGGGCCTGTATTTGTGCTCAATCGGATAAATCTAGTTCGGACTAAGTTTTATAATCCAACTTTATGTTGCATCTTATTTTCAAAAAAAGAAGAAAAAAGATTGGAAATTAAAGATCCACAAATTTAAACATTTTCAATTACAAAATTTATAAATGAGAAAATGTGGGCAAGGTTTCTATGTTTTAAGATTACTCCAATTCTAATTTTTATATCACTTGCTTAAGGTTAAATTTACCATGCATAGGAATTTAAGGTGTGCGTCACGTCCTTTTTAGTATTGATGATGATACACTCCCTCAATTTTTATATCTTTTAAAACAATCTTTCGTAAACGGTTTCCCTCATTACTTCTCTTTTAAAGACTCTTCCGTTGCAACCTTTGTCCTCTCATATTTTCACATTTCCTCCTCCTTACTTCACTGTTAAAGACACTTATAGAGTGGAATACATAAATATTGAAACCACCCAATTTTCTTTAAATATTTGATCAACAATCTCTCGAATCACAAAATAATTGTGAAGAACATCCAGCTCATAGAATAGCCAGGACATACAGCCATCGGGCCTGTGATACCAATGCCATGATACCCTGCCAAGGATCAAAGTAGTGCCAAATCCGAAAGGAAATCTCAGGAAAAGAGCTTTGGGTTTCTGGACTGATATTTAGCAGCTCTCGGTGTCAGTGCCGTAGAGAGATGGCTTTTGAATGTGGGTTTTGATTCTCCTTGTCCATTCTCCTTTTTTTCTTCTTTTGCTAATGAAGATGATGGAGGATTTTTATGCACTTTCAGAAATACAGGCTCCATACCCAAAGACTTGCGGTTGCTGTGGCATCCCTACAAATCATCCAGTCGTTGTTTTGAAGGTTTATGGGTGCCCCAAATTTGGTACAAAAACTCCTCGAAGCTAAGCATTTCCCAGTCTGGTTCTCCATAAGGCCCACTCCAGTTAGGGCAGGCTATTGGAGGGATCTCTACTAAGGGTGACAACATTATGAAAGACGAAGATGAAGAAGGGGAAACAGAGATCTATAGTTAGAATGGTCACCTTCCCAACGATTTTTGCATATGTGGAGAGTTAGATTTTTTGTTTTTTTTTGCCATGGATATCATTTATCATACATTAGTATCAATGGTTAGTGGTTAGCATTGGAAATTGTTAGTGTCAATGGTTAGTGGTTAGTCTTACTACTCATTACCCAAGGAGAATGGATTCCGAGACCTCTCTATTGAGAGAGGCCACACCCCACCATTGGTTCAAGATGTAGGGTCTGGAGAGCTACATTATGAACATGAAAAAATAAGAGTAGTGATTAGTCACCCCTTTAACCCTGGTTAAGTTTAACTAAATTGAAGTTAAGATTTTTGTTATTTCTAAAAACAAGGTTGGATTGCTTAACCCTAGGGGTGAGTGAATCTTAACCACAGTTGATAAGTGTTAAAAAGTGGGGCATGGATCAATGAGGATGGACCATTTCGTTATATAATGGAAATGGTCGATAAATTAAGGATTTAAAAATAATAATAATAGTAATATACATTGTTTTTTGCAAACTGACTTTTGTTTTCTAAGCCTACTTTCACTGTCTCATAAAGTATTAAAGCATTAAAATATTTTGTCATCTCCCAAATGTGTTTTGTAATATCAGATTGAATATGTAAGGTAAGCTAGAAGAGAAAAATGAGGAAAAATAAAGAAACTCACATATATTTTTCTTTTGCAGTTATTATTTCTCTACTGAGTGTTTAAATGTTCAACCTGTCATAGAATTTAAATGCAGCATGATTATTAATTATAGTTTATGTAGATCAGCATAAGTGATAGAAAATTTTCAAATATGAGATTCTTTTGATGGTTCTCTATTGAAATATTTGTGTTCTTATTTATTTATTTAGGGTGAGAAAGCCTTGGAGTGAATCAAGGGTGAAGCCACCTTGAGGTTGTAACTGATTAGTTTAATCTTTAAATGACTATTAAACTATTGAAGTTGCTTGGGATGTGGACTAACCATCTAACCGGTCTAAAACTCGACTTGATTGTATGATCAAAACATCAAACTCAATAGTCTTAACAACGGTTTTGTTGCCATGTTACCACTCTTTTGTGACATAAACAGAGTTGTACGTAGGAACAATTAGGCTTCAATATTCCTCTTAGTTTTCATCTCCCTATGACGCACAAGCCCTCAAGATCGTCTCTCACCTACTGAATCAGCATCTCCATTATCATTGTCTTTACTAGCACGATAATCATGGACTCCTTGGAAAATTTATATTATATGCATTGAAGACGGAACGAGTAGATAGGGATTTTGCTTGCAAGGTAAATAACCAAAGGGATAATGTGTATATAATTTTGTGTTCTGTTTTTTGTCCTTTATACCTATTGGGGAACTCTATTCCAGTATAATCCAAAATATAAGTAGTTCAAAATTTTTGTTGGCAATTTTTTGAAATAATGTATTTAACTGCACGGGGTGTTTGCTAGTGTATATATATATATATATATATACTACTACTGTAACCCAATTGGTCTCCACGTGGCTCTCTCAGAAGCATCCATTTGAGCTCCAATTTGTTGCCACGTGTCACTTTTAATCATTCTCTTTGCCCACATGTATCTATCTTATTGGTCTCTTATTGCCACGTCTCCCACTCATGCCCCATCACACACGTTTCTAAACATAACACGCTTAATTGCCACGTCTCCACTCATGACCCATACACACGTTTCTAAATAAAACACTTAATTACTTATTAATTAAGTTAATGAATAAATTAAATGGCTATAAATCTCCACATACGTTTCATTCTCCCAATCCTTCATGCCTTCTTTCATCTTCTCCTCCCCATCTTCTCACTCTTCCTTTGTCTGTTTCCTTTAATTTCTGCCTTTCCTCATCAATTATGGAGCAGCTCTTTCTCTTCCCATCTGATTATCTCCTCATTCCTTCTCATTATTTCCTCATTGCTCCTTCATTTATCCGTGCTACTTCCCCAGCTTTCGTAACTGATTTACTATTCATTTGTCGAACATCTTTTCCTCTCCCATCAGTTATCCTCCCATTTTAACTGCATACGACCATTACAGTATATAAGATGAAGGGTTAAATTTACCTTCATTCCGATATGAATCAAAGGAATAGCAAGCTCTTGGCGTTGGCAAAAAAATCATTGGTATAAATCCTAAGCTCCTCAAATCTTACATCTCTTCTTCATAATTTTCTACATTATTTTCTGATTGCTTTTGATTTCTTTGATAATACACAACTCTAGAGCAATATTGGTAAATCGAATGCGTATCATAGGTGAACATTGCCGAGGTAGAATTCCTAAACCCCCAACTCTTACTTCTCTTTGTACCTGATCTATTCTTCATCTGTTGACCACATGGTTTTTGTTCCCTAATATGAAATCAAACCTCATCTCAAGTCATGCTTAGAATTTAATCATTGTGGTGGTGTTTTATCTTGAGAACTACATTAAGGTTTCCCAATTCAAGGAAGTTACATTCCTCTGGCAACTTTTTCTCCACCAGTCTTGGTTGTGTTTCATGTTAAAACATATATTTTCATGGGTATCGTGAGATATGGAAACTACCCACCATATTGGGTTCATTGAAAATATTGGGACTATATTTTTGCGATCCACCGGATGGGATGGACTATCTACTCACTCACTCAGTCAACATAATTGTTCTTTCCTCATTGTTAAAATCTTCTTCAGCGAACACCTATTTTCTGACTATTGACTCTGGCTGAATTTTCCTTACAATTTTCCATTCTTTAACTGCTTGATTTTACAATAGACAAAATGATATAACGTTAGGAAGAATGAAAAAAAAATTATTTACATACTATCATCACCAAAGCAGCCTCGATCTGGGGGGTTTGCATGATGCTAGCCTCAGTATATTGACCGATCCTCCTTTCTAATACTTTTGGAAGCACGGCTTTGATGTACATTAAAAATTGAGACGACAGCATTATATTTGGCTATTCCATATTTGTTTAACAGCTTTTCTTGGTAGAAAAGCTGGAACATTGTATTCCTAGGGTGAATGTTTGGAGGGTTCTGTTCATAGTTCAGTTAGATGATGACTATATCAAATCCCAGCTTAGCTGCAAAAGTAGAATCAGGAAATAGAATAGCACAGCATGCTTAATCTGGACAATTGTATTGCACAATTGTATTGCACTGTTGTATGTCTATGCTAATATTTGGTTCTTCTCATTTAACTTTTTCTTTGTTTTAAGCTTTGGCTAGCAATTAGAGTTAGGATGCGTGCCACATTACTCTTGAAACTATCTTCAATTTGATTTGAAAATCTATCAAAACTAATCCTAATAAAAAAAAAAATTTCCCCTGGGATATCATTTACCTATGGTTAGTGGTTAGCATTGGGGGTTGGAGTTCTTGCTACTGATCACCCAGGTAAATGGATCCCGAGACCTATCTATTGAGATATGTCACACCCCACCATTTGGGGTATTCAAATCAAACTAATTGACTATCTCAATCTATTTGAAACTCATTATACTACTCTCGATTATCTCTAATATTATTACCTCTAAGATTAACACGGCGGATACAAGTGAGTGCTTGCTCTACAAATGAGGATAGTTTACTCACCCCACCATTTGGGGTGTTCAAATCAAAATAATTGACCATCCTAATCTATTTGGAAATCATTACACCACTCTCGATTATCTCTTATATTATTACCTCTAGGATAAACACGGTGGAGACAAGTGAGTGCTTGCTCTACAAGTGATTAGAGTTACTTGGGAAAAACCTAGAAATCTCATCAAGCCTCGCCAATTTCCATCTCCACTTCTCATCCCATCTCTGAAATGAATTCCTTGCCCGTCATTAGAGTTAAAGTGAAAGCTATGAGCTTAGACTATCACCTGCAATATTGAGGAAATACCAATAAAAACCTCATTTTCCTTTCATCCCAGCAAATGTTTACTCCGATGTTCATTTCTTATTTGTACTTTGCATGAAATTTGGGTAATTATATAGATATGTTTCTCGATGTTTATTTTTATATGGTGTTAGAGGATATTCAATAGAGGAAGATTTTACAATAGCTAATACTCTTTGAGATGTAAGATTTTAAGGTAATGTGAATACTGCATTTGGGTTGACTGTTTGAATAGAGTAATGTGAGTTCTAAGAATTCTAAGATTTAACAGTAGCTAATACCATGATGTGCAGAATGATGACTGGAGGTCTTTAAAATACATGGAAGAAATAATATTTTGAAGGATTAGCTTATCGCTTTTTTTTTATGAATGTAATTCTTCTATAGATTTATTGGATCTTCTCTTAGATAATTGTATTATAAATTAGGATTCTCTATTTTGTTTGGATTGTAAATTAGGATTTTTTTATTAGTGTTGCCCTCACATTCTTGATGATATCACTTGGGAAATAATCACATGCTTTCTGTTTTCTTAAATAGGCAACGATTCTAAAGCATTGTCAAATCAAGCTCCTGGAATTTGCAAAATTTACCAAGGTATGTTTTCCAACCTATTAAATCTTACATCTCTTCTTCATTTGTTTGCCATACACTCAGACAGGGCCTTGGAGATGGTAAACCACACTAAAATGAAGATAACATAATAACAATCATATCCACACAAATAGCAGTAAATATTAGTCTTATTAACCCCAACTAAACTGAGGCCATCACAAAACAGCTCAGGTGTCATTTCTGTATACATCCAATAGTCCAAGCGGTTGAGGCCACTTGAAATTCAGATTAAACATTGTTCTTTTGGTACTCTCCAGGTGCCAATATGGGTGATGCAACAATGTCATATTTCATATCATGGCATTTGTTCTTTATGTTACTAATATTTTTGCTGTGTAAAAAAATCAGCTTTGTTTACATTAAATACTACCCCTTTTATTAAAACTTAATATACTTGAAAACTCAGTTCTCTATACGGTCCACAAGAAATTGAAGAATCCAATTCATGTTGATTTGGATCATTGCTTATTCAGATTTCTATTTCAATACAAATAGCTTCTCTTATGGTCTTTGCATCTGCAAGCATTACTTAATTGAATATGACCTAATGAATTTAATATTTTGAACTACTAACAAATCATTACAAGCTTGCCTCCACATGATTCGGGAGCTGATCTGAGCTATCACTGCTTTGATGAGCAACTTGAACTTCTGGGAAGGGTCTCTTTTTGCTTCTGCTTGAACTCTGGACGTAATGAAGATGTTTTGAATTGCAGGTGATGATGCAGTTGGTTTAGAGCAATTGGAAGAAGATGCATATGACATTGCCCTCCAAAAAGCCCACCAGTCACTGGGATCAATGAGGACCATGTCGGGTGCATGCGAGATGGTTTACATGGAATACAAATATAACTATTGTATCAACTTTTTTTTTTTGGAAGGTTATTGTATCAACTTTTCCTCTTTGAAGAATGTTACTTCAGTTTTATCTATGAGATGGCTTCATTTTAGTGTGTCCTGATCACTCTTCTAATGTCTTTCTTGAGTCCCCTGCATATTTCCTTTGTTCCCCCAAGTAATATATTGATATTTTGTTTGCAGCACAAGACGGAAGTTTTTTTTTTGGAGTGGAAATGTTATCATGCAACTCCTATTAATAGTTTGACATGTGACACTTTTAATCATCATTAATTGTTGATAAGATTTACTAACCCTTAGGGTTCAACATTTTAACCTTACTTTTTAGACAAAAATTATTAAAATAATTAACCTTAAGAGTTAAAATTTCTTAATCAGGATTAAAAGGGGCTCTATGAATGGGATTGAATACTCCAAACTCATTGATGATTAAAAAATAATTATTTTTCTTTATCTTTTTCTTTTCCATGTTTATGTTACTACCCGTGCATCGCACGGGGTGTTTGCTAGTATATATATATAGTAAAGGTTATTAATTTTTTACTAATAATTTTAAAAAAATATATTTTTTATGAAATTATTAGTATGTTTTTTAATTATTAATAAAATTTAAAATAATATATAATAATAAATAAATAGCAGTTGATGGATTTGCCGGTTATATTTATTTCAGTATAAAAGAAGTTGGATAACATATGAGTTAAGAGAAGAACACATAATAATAATGGACCCAGTAACAATTTAAAAACCGGATATAACATAAACCGAAACCATTGCACAATGAATTAAGTTTAACAAAGAATAAATATCAACTTAATTAAATTCCTGTATTCAAATTTTAAAGTAATCCAATATTGAGAATTGATCAAGAAAGCAAAGCAAGAGATAAAATAATGGACGGCTCATATATTCGTAGACTTTAGTAGAAGTTGTGGAATTGAAGTTGTGTCTTGCTATGGTCTAATGTCAGAAAGCCCCACCCAACACTTTAGCTAAGGAATGGCATCAGGCAAAAGACATGGGCGTGGTTAATCAATGGAAAGAAAATACTTTGCAAACTAAGAATGATCCAAGCAAGCATCTCATAGCCTTTTGCTCTATTATACATAGGTTGATTTGGAACTTATATGACTTGTGACATAAATGCGTGTCTCAAGGTTAGAGAGGCCCTGTGCAAGACTTAGATACTTGAATGGGAAAACGAAGATCATCGTTACCGTTCTCATATTCGTGCATGTAGAACACCATGTTTGTTTCTTTAAGCTTACAACCTTTGGCCTTTGAGCCTATCACCAAGGCTAGAATCAACGGCAAAGCCAGTTTAGTGCCATTGATGGATTCCTAATTGAAATTAAATGTATAAAGAGTCATTTCAACCCAACTCTCTACTAATAGAGTCCTTATCTTATATAAAGAGTCATTTCAACTCTCCCAACTCTCTATTAATAAAGTCCTTATCAAAACAACAACAAAATATAGATCTGCTAAGAATTATAAACAAATTATATTTGTACTAATATTTTTTTCTTAATCTACCTTATGTTAAAAAGTTAATATTTTTAATTAAAAGGTATTTACGTCCAAATAAAATTTAATGTACTCCTTGTACTTTTATTAGTAGAATGATATATATATGTTATATTTATTATTTAAAATACGTATTCTGCTCCTGGTTGCTGAATTAAAAACCACATATTCCACTCTAGAATCGATACATGCATCAGTGGGTTCCCGCTCTGTGCAATTAAGTTATCTCTAGAATATACCTTATATTCATTATAAATTATATATTTTACTCCTATTTTCTTGGATGTTGACATCACATTAGGCCAGGTATTGCAAGTATGTTTTTCCCTTGTGTTAGCCCCCATTCTAAATGAATATTACATCTGCTAGGCAGAGTTCAGATGATTGCTTTACCCAACTTCAATCATGCAGCATTACAAAACATAAGACGAAGTTTGCATATCTTGCCCATGTGGATATATGAATATGAGCCTTGTGAAATCTCCATGAAATTTCAAAGTTCAAGACAATCTTTGGTGGGGGCATGACCAGGGCGGGAGTCAGGAAATTTTTTTGGGAGGCCGAAATACATGTATTAAGAAATAAAATTAATGGGTTTCAGGAGTATGGGGCTAGGGGTTTCCGGGGTGTAGCCCCCAAGAATTTTTTTTTTGCGAGTAATGGGTATGGGGTTCGGGGGCTCAGGCACAATAATTTTTTTTTTGAGTGATGGGTCTACCATGGTCATAAAAGTTGTTAATGTTGCAGTCCAATAACATACCCTTTTTGAGAGCCATTATATAAACTAGGGTATTTTCGAAAAAAATTAAAGAATATTTTAGGTATAGTAACTTAAAGGATATTTTATATATAAAAAATTGTGAGAGACACGTTGGTTATAGAAATATGACGTAGATACATTTTGAGAACCAAAAAGCTTTAGAACCCAAAGATAGATAGGTGAATTCTAAGGGTGGGTAAATCTTAACCACAATTAAGCAGTGTTAAAAGAGACACATTGGACCTCAGTGGTGTATCCAGACTCCTAGGTGGATTTGGAAAAAATCATATTTTTTAAAGGAGGGCATATATAAGAAGATAAGAAAAGGGAAATGGAAAATGGACCCCTCAGTAACCTCATTAGTCCAAGCCCTTTTTTTACCACCCATCAACTGTGGTTAACTCTTTAGGGTTATGCAATCTAACTATGGTGTTTACCAAAAAAACAAAATTACTAATTTTAATTTAGAAAACTTAATCATGGTTAAACAGGGCTTAAAAGGGATACAGGACACTTGGGTTAGCTTAGAAGCAAAGGACTCATAAGATAATAGAAGGGGTAGTATCAGAATTTAGTAAAATATCATTAGTAATAGAATGGGTCATATTGAAATTTATCAAAATATAATCAAAGTTTTTATTACAAAGGGCAAATTTAGAATTAGCAAAAACTTCTGTCAACGTTTTGAAGAGAGGAATTGGCATTATAATAGTAAAGATAAAAGGGAAATAGATAGTGGACTGGACATTTGGCTATGTAGTTGAATGTCCAGCTTCATTGGTCCACGACCCCTTCTTAATACCCACCAACTGTGGTTAAGATTCACTCACTCTAGGGTCATCCATCCAACCTTGGTTTTTTTTTAAAAAAAACTATTAACCTTAATTTAATTAAGTTTAAAAAGTGTTAAAAGGGAAATATAGACCAACATTCAACTATCTACGTGAATGCGCGGTCCACTAATCCCTGCTCTAAATAAAATTAATTACATTTTTTATTTTTATATTATACTTATAAAAAAATTAGAAATTTTTGGAGGGCCAAAACTTCAGAGATCGACTCGGATGGAATGAAGAATTTTGTGTCATACCCTTGATGCGGGTGTTTGCCGAGCGCTACTTTAGAACTGACGATTGAAAACAGAATGCATTGATTATTGAAAATAGAATGTATCAGATGGGCCGCCAATCCCTTGATTTCAATTAGAAACCTAAGAAGATGAAAGAGGAGATCATTTGCATGAAATCAAATACAACATGCTTGGATGGAAATAATCTTATTTTTCGTTTTGTAGTATAACAATATTCAGTTTTGTAGAATAACAACATAACTCGTGAAAATAAGACAGTTTCATAGGCATATGCCATGGCACGTTAGGGCCCTTTTGTAAGCATAGAAGAGTAAGAGAACTTTTATTACAAGTGAGATGAGAGCTTACAACATGGGGTTCTAGGGTCTATGACACTCATAAAAACCTTCAAATAGCCACAAAAAAAAAAAAAAGAAAAAAAAGAAAAGAAACTAGAAGCAAGTACTAAGGTTGGAGAGGTGACCATACCAAATTCAGAAATATATATATATATATATAATGTTCACATACCTTGCTCACTTGGGACACTGGTTCCTTTTCAACTCTATCCTCCTTCGTAAATGGGCCATGTTGACTGCAATAAGCACAAAGAGCCAATCGTTCATGTCGCTGATGAACTGAAAATAAGCAATCCTCCAAGATTTCTTTAACAACAAAGTGCCACAGACTCCCCAAAATCCAACCACAAATCCAGGTCCCATGCTAACGTAAAACCAAAACATTTCAAATCCATCATCATCTACGGCTTCTTCATTACCGACAGGCACTGGACCTTCAGAAGTTGCATCACCTGGGCAGTTCTTTGTAATTGGTGGCCCGCAGAGTTTGGGGTTACCAAAATAAATGGACGAATCATTAAGGGTTTGCAGCTGGTTGCCAGATGGAATTCTCCCTGATAAGTTATTATATGAAAGGTTCAAGTGACTCAAGGAAGTTAAAGAAGACATGCTTAGAGGAATCATGCCAGAGAGTTGGTTTCTTGAGAGGTCAAGAGTTTCTAACCATCGCAAACTTCCGATCTTCTCCGGGATCTTTCCTGTTAGATGATTGTTAGATAGATTTAAGGTACCCAATATTGATAGCATATTTAGCCCTTCAGGGATTTCTCCCGACAGATTATTGCTTGAAAGGTCTATGATCTCTACGAGATCAAGTGTAGTGCTATATTCAAGCTCTCTTCCTTTTGTATCAACCTTCATCATATACTGAGTAGAACCGATAAATTCACTGTAAGAAGTGTGAATATACTGAGTAGAACGGATAAATTCACGGTCATAAATGGGACTGCTCCGAATATCCTCATTTATCATACCGCTCAAATTACTTAAACACGATGGGATGAGTCCTGAAAGATCATTATGTGCGAGGTCCAAGATATGAAGGTAAGAAGGAAGACATAATTGTCGTGGAATATTTCCGCTAAACAAGTTAGATCGTAGACGTAGAATCTTCAGTTCAGATGAGCTTTCTCCTATCCATGTAGGTAGGTTACCAGAGAATTTGTTGTCTCCAAGATCAAGCATTCTTAAGTTCCCGCAGATCTTCTTCAAGGAGGGAGGGAGTTTTCCATGTAGACTATTGTTTGCGAGCTGTAAAACTTCCAAGTATTTCATGTAGACTATATGTGGGAGTTCTCCCGATAAATGGTTGTTTGAGAGAACTAGAACGTTCAAATTCTTTATTTTGAATACAGATGAGGGGATGCTTCCATTTAGAAAGTTATTAGAGAGATCTACCACCTCTAACCTGGGCATCATTTCATGGATATTGTGGGGAATAGGTCCTGAAAATGAATTATCACGAAGAAGTAACCAGGACAAGTTAGAAGGCAAAAAATGGAATTTGGAGGAGTCTGGGATCCTACCCCTGATTTGGTTATTAGAAAGATCCACGTATTCGATTTGCAGAGATAACTTCCAAAACCAATCTGGCATGATATCTGAAATCCCCACGTTGTTGAGAACTAGATAATAAGTGAGATTCTTTTGAGTTTGAAGCCATGCAGGAAATGTGGGGCCCAATTGCCAATTCATCATTTCGATGCGGTTGAGCCTAAATAGAGGAATCCACTCAGATCTCACATCCAAAACCAAGGATTGCGTCGGAGATGTAACAGATAAAACTAACGATTCCAGTCTTGTGAGATTTGCAAAATGATCTTCTGATATAACACCCTCCCATTGATTCTCTGATAGATCCAACCGAATCAACTCCGAAAGTTGCCCCATACTCTTTGGAATCGTCCCATTCATTCTATTGTAACCGAGGTCTAACTCTTTCAAGGACCACAAGCTGCCGATAGATGCTGGAATCGAACCCCAGAATGAGTTATGCGAAAGAAGAAGGTACCTCAAGTTTATAAGATGTCCTAATGATTCTGGCAAATTCCCACTAAGTTCATTATATGAGAAATCCAGTAGCTCTAAGCTACTGTTAGTGCATTCAGACAAGCCATTCAAAAATTCAGATATGCCACCCGTAATATCGCTACCACTTAGATGTAATTCCTGCAATTTGCAGAGATTTCCCAGAGTTCTTGGTATCACGCCTTGAATGTAATCATTATATGAAAAATCAAGGTATTCGAGAGAAATCATGTTTGTAAAGGCATCAGGAATGCGACCAAATGATGCATATGAGAGATCAAGATATGTAAGGCTACTAATATCAAACATCCAGTGAGGAATTGAGGAGTTGAAATAGTTCTTGGAGAGATCAAGGACCATAAGAGATGTAAAATTAACAACCGGAAGAGAGAGAGAGGTGTTTTGAAGACCACAATGTGACAAGTGTAACTCCAACAGAGTAGGAAGCATATTAACATCTTGTAGCCAATCAACTACCCTAGAAAGGTTTACCCCACCCAATTTAAGTTGTTCCAAGTTGGAGAGTCCAGATAGCCATTGAAGGTTGTTGACATATAAATCAAAATCAAAGGAAAATACAGTAGTGAGATCTAGATATCGCAAGCTCGACAAATTTCCAAGATGAGGAGGAATCTCTGCACCAAATAATGCATATGAGAGATTGAGATACCTCAACTTCTTGAATGATCCAATGAACTCTGGTATACGGATTCCTCCAAAATCATTATTGCTAAGATCCAAGTAATTCAAATGTTTCAAGTCAAGCAAAGAAGGATTGATCTCACCACTTATTGCTAGAGACGACTTGTTGCTTGAATAATAATAGTTACTGTAATTAGAATTGTGGAGGTCGAGCTTGACAACATGTTTGGTCGTGTTACTGCAGCTTACGCCTCTCCATCTGCAGCAATCTTTGCCGACCCAAGAAGAAAGCCGATCTGAAGGATCTTTGAGACCTTCTTTGAACTCGAGAAGTGCTTGCCTTTCGAATTCTATGCAACCAACGTCGAGATTGCCATTGCAGGAACCGAGTTTAATGGTTTCCTGGTACAAAAACCCCGAAAAAAGAAGAAGAAGACGAAAAAGAAGTTGTATGGGAGATCTACCAGTACCCATTATCGCTATGCAATAGATATTCTGAAGAGATGCTATATATAAGCAGTAGGTCTTCCTTGCATGCTAGAACACAACAATAATTCAAGACCCTCCAAACATGACATCTGTGTCCACTGCTCACACCGATCATGGGTCGTCTAAGTCTTCCAATTAGAGGCGACTGACTCTTCCAAGTCTTCTAGCCCATATGCATCATGGGTCGTCTATGTCTTCCAATTAAGGACAAAGACTCCCCAGAAGACTACTCATTTGTTTTATTTACTACTCTCATAAGGAAATGCATTACAGGGGATTAAAAAGGATGTGGTCGTAAGAGCTGTGTTAGCCCTATCTCACGCATTTCATGCTCTCAGCCAAAAGCCAAAGTCTGTCTTTGCTTTTAGCCAAAAACCAACACTTATATATCCTTGCTTTAACATTTGTTGGTTTTGTCGGAGAGAGTAGGGCTAGTACACCTTCGGGTATGGAATGCTTTCTCTTCCCCTCTTTGTCTACGGGGCCAACACATGTCCATATTTTTTTGGGTTGTTTTTGCAGCTGTTAAAAGCTTCGGCATTTAAACCTCTCCCTTAGTTTTAGCCGGCTGCAAAAGCAGCTGGAATAGTGGGGACACCTGTTTGGTAAGAGAAAGTGACTAAGTGAGGAAGGGAGAAAAAAGCTTTGATGGTTCCCTTTGCAAATTGCTTTGAAGTTTCAAGAGCTGATTACAGTGAGGCACTGTGAACCACTCAATTATTCATTGAGCAAAGTCCTCGAGCTTCTCTATTATCTTATATCTCTATCCATCCAGCTGGAGATCGTTGATGGTACTGCAGAAGAGATCTTTCTTGAGCGATTTCTAGCGGTCCTTTCTTAATGTATGATGGAGTCCCTTAAGATGCTTTGTGCTTTATTTGGAGACATCAGAGGAAATTGGTATTGGAGAATATAATTTACCGTAACAAAGTGGGTAAAAGTTCAGGGGTGTAAGTGGATACAGATATCCAATTCGTATCCCAATCTGAATCAGTTTACTCGAATAATTATCTGAATAGGTATCCGGCGGAATGAGCGAATTCGGATAGTAACCGTAACAAAGTGGGTAAAAGTTCAGGGGTGTAAACGGATACAGATATCCAATTCGTATCCCAATCTGAATCAGTTTACTCGGATAATTATTTGAGTAGGTATCCGGCGGAATGAGCGAATTCGGATAGTAATTTTACTATCCGTTTATGATCGGATACGGATTTGGATACTGGTATATCCGATTTGGTAAATATCCGACCGATTATATAAATATAAAAATAATATATTTTAAGTTTATAAAACTAAAATAATCATAAAAATATTTTTTTTTTCATAATTTAATACATTACATTTTTATTTTTGATATAAATAAAGATAAAATATTAATTTACTATTTCAAAAATAAAATTTAAATCTTTTTTATATTTTTAAATATTAATTTGTATTTTTAAAAATAATCGGATAATTCGGATATTATCTAAATTCTAATATTTTAATCGAAGTCGGATACGGATATCATATTTCACTATCCGCATGATATTTTAGATTCGGATAGTCGGATATATAATTGAATACAAATTCGGATATATACCACTATCCGTCCCGAATCCGCTTCGTTTCTAGTTCTAGGTAAAACCCATTGAGACGCTCAACTCTAGGTAAAACCCATTGACACGCTCGCTGTGGGTGCAACTCTTACACCTTATAAGTTTTGGTAAGGCTTACATAAGTTGGATGTTTGACAATAAGAAGTTATTAAGCATTTATATAGTCATGGAAGTTTTCATAGCTAGACAACCTAGGACTAAACTTACAAAAGGAAAAAACAAAGAATGAACCACTCACTTTTAAAAAAAAATTTTAGTCGAAAGAAAAAGTTACTCTCTTTAAAAGAACCAAGCTTCAAAACTCATTGTGTGGAAGTTAAGGGAGATATTTTCTTTTAAAATTAGGAAACTATTTAAAAGAAACTTTATAATTTAAGGCTCAAAACATAATTTTAACAATTAAAAATCCTTAAATGTAAAGAAATTTATATCAAAATTAAACATTTTCTACTTTTGCAATATTCGATATGACCACTAGATCTAGGGTTGGGACCTCCCAAATTTTCTCCCTTTGATGCTAGGATTCCGTTTCATTGACTTTGTCTCACAAAAAGGTTGTATTCCTGTCACTCTATTTTAACCATTCAATTTAGGATTTTTTTCGCCTAATGTCTACTTCTGAACAGAAGATCATTAATTACCTGTGGGGTGTTGGAACTTGTGTGTGTGTGTGTGTGTGGGGGGGGGGGGGGGGGGTAAGACAGTTATGTTAGCTTTGTGAGTTGTGACCCTACACATAACTTATTTTCCGCTCCTTCAAACCTTGGATTTTCTTTCTAATATCCATTAGGTTTCTATCGAGGGAGGGTATTATTTTGATTACTTTTCGAATTGGTAGATTCTTATTAGACCCTCTGCAATTCCCTTCAGGCCAAGAGACCTGAATGTGACCCATCTACACTCCCGGTGGTTGGTCCACATGACTTGGTCTGTTGGTGTTGGGAAATAGAAGGGGTGGTCTAGGTTGAACAGGAATGTGTTGAGCTGGGTATTGTGATGGGTCGAGTTGTGGATGAGTGAAGTTTGGGTGGAGGACCTAGTATGGATGGAGACAAGGGGTTAATGGGGAGAGTGAGACATGGGAGGGGTCCAAGGATGGACGTGTGACCAAGTGTAAATGAGGGAGATAAGGACTGGGAAATGGTCCCAAAACTTGAATCATGTACTAACCGTGACTGAGGGACAAATGATGTTATAGTTGGAGTAGAGATTCTTTTTTATTTGGTACACGACATCATTTATCTACTGTTAGTCGTAACAATTGTGGAATTTGGGTATATCCTACCTTTCTTGTATATAATAGAGACTTGGGGTGAAGCTTTCACTTGATGATGGCGAGGTGTGCTTCCTGATGAGGATGTTTTTGATCCATAGAGTGAAGCTTCCACTTGATTGATGATGTGGCAAGCAAGAGGTTAACCCACTAACCTAATTAATAATAATTTATGATGCCTTGTATAAAAAAAAAAAAAAAAAGGGTTACATTTCTTACATTGAACTCCGAATAAACCTAGGCATATAAAACAATAAAAAGGAAAAACGAATAACTGACCACAAAAGTAGTTTGCTAGAGGACTAAATCTCTGGACTTCATTTGGATCATAGAATGTTATCTAAATCTCTGGACTTCCACTAATCACAATAATGTCCATTAACACAATGTAACTAACCTCCAGAAATTAGAGAATTATTTGCAAGTATATTCTCTCACAAGATTTGTTTACAGATGTGTCATTCCACCATCTAATATTGTTATAAGTTTTCAGGACATTATATTATACTGTCTGTAATCCTTATCTTATATTGAGAACCTTTTCTCTTTGATACCTTTAGTCAAACTTGGACTTTCAAATATAATTTGAAATTTATTAAAAAGGAATAATAATAATTATTACTTTTCTTTTACTCAGAAAATAATCATTTAGATAAAACAATTTCATCGATAAACACCAGCTGGATTTTCAAGTCCGGTTTTGACAAGAATCAAATCAATATAAAAAACTCTAGATAAAGAGCGGTGGAATCTTTGTTGAGCGTGCACAAACTTTTTCAACTATACCGTACATAACCGAATGAGCCCGTATTTAGTCCGGTGTGTTGGACATTGACGATTGGCTACATCAAAACTACATGGGCAAATACCAGAGAAGATGTCGACCTCTCAGGTTAAGGACATTCTTTCAAATGGACTACCCTAAATATATAGATAGTATATTTCTATGGGTATCCACTATGCGATCCTGTTGTAAGACAGTTATGTTAGCTTTGTGAGTTGTGACCCTACACATAACTTATTTTCCGCTCCTTCAAACCTTGGATTTTCTTTCTATTATCCATTAGGTTTCTATCGAGGGAGGGTATTATTTTGATTACTTTTCGAATTGGTAGATTCTTATTAGACCCTCTGCAATTCCCTTCAGGCCAAGAGACCTGAATGTGACCCATCTACACTCCCGGTGGTTGGTCCACATGACTTGGTCTGTTGGTGTTGGGAAATAGAAGGGGTGGTCTAGGTTGAACAGGAATGTGTTGAGCTGGGTATTGTGATGGGTCGAGTTGTGGATGAGTGAAGTTTGGGTGGAGGACCTAGTATGGATGGAGACAAGGGGTTAATGGGGAGAGTGAGACATGGGAGGGGTCCAAGGATGGACGTGTGACCGAGTGTAAATGAGGGAGATAAGGACTGGGAAATGGTCCCAAAACTTGAATCATGTACTAACCGTGACTGAGGGACAAATGATGTTATATTTGGAGTAGAGATTCTTTTTTATTTGGTACACGGCATCATTTATCTACTGTTAGTCGTAACAGTTGTGGAATTTGGGTATATCCTACCTTTCTTGTATATAATAGAGACCTGGGGTGAAGCTTTCACTTGATGATGGCGAGGTGTGCTTCCTGATGAGGATGTTTTTGATCCATAGAGTGAAGCTTCCACTTGATTGATGATGTGGCAAGCAAGAGGTTAACCCACTAACCTAATTAATAATAATTTATGATGCCTTGTATAAAAAAAAAAGGGTTACATTTCTTACATTGAACTCCGAATAAACCTAGGCATATAAAACAATAAAAAGGAAAAACGAATAACTGACCACAAAAGTAGTTTGCTAGAGGACTAAATCCCTGGACTTCATTTGGATCATAGAATGTTATCTAAATCTCTGGACTTCCACTAATCACAATAATGTCCATTAACACAATGTAACTAACCTCCAGAAATTAGAGAATTATTTGCAAGTATATTCTATCACAAGATTTGTTTACAGATGTGTCCTTCCACCATCTAATATTGTTATAAGCTTACAGGACAATATATTATACTGTCTGTAATCCTTATCTTATATTGAGAACCTTTTCTCTTTGATACCTTTAGTCAAACTTGGACTTTCAAATATAATTTGAAATTTATTAAAAATGAATAATAATTATTATTACTTTTCTTTTACTCAGAAAATAATCATTTAGATAAAACAATAAACACCAGCTGGATTTTCAAGTCCGGTTTTGACAAGTATCAAATCAATATAAATAACTCTAGATAAAGAGCGGTGGAATCCTTGTTGAGCGTGCACACACTTTTTCAAGTATAGCGTACATAACCGAATGAACCCGTATTTAGTCCGGTGTGTTAGACATTGACGATTGGCTACATCAAAACTATATGGGCAAATACCAGAGAAGATGTCGACTTCTCAGGTTAAAGACATTCTTTCAAATGGACTACCCTAAATATATAGATAGTATATTTCTATGGGTATCCACTATGCGATCCTGTTGTAATATAAGTACTTGTTACTTATATCCACATCTTAGTCAAGAAACCCTTCTCTTAGTAATTGAGATTCATCACTCCGTCTTATGGAATTAGCCATGTGTAAGTTAGTAGGAATACATTGCTTAGATGTATCCTAAAAAACTTTAGAACAATTCTAGGTCTACAAGGAACTAGAAAACCATATCTCCTTAGCACTTGGTTCAAACCCAACTGGATGGTTTTCCTACAATGTTACCTAAGGGACAAAGTACGTAATTTATCTTATAAGATACTTTATAATAATTTGTCCAGTGTAGAAGACAATGTGTGAATGTAAAGATGCTATATTAATAATGTAGATTAATACAAGTCTGGAATAACTTTTATGGGCATATATGTCTAACAATAGGGGCCTTAAAGGCTATTGTTTAACTACTGAAATTTTTTATATATAAATGGCTATTTCCTAATGATAAGTCGTATTTAATTAGTGATTTTTTTATACTTTGGTGACAAAGTGAGATTATATTTGTATCTTTTTTGTAAGGCAGTGAACTCATAGACATTGCTTCCTGCCACACCGATGATTTGGAGGCTTGGGTGTAAGATGTAGGTTCAATGAAATCAAGATGTGGAATATGAGCAGTGTGTAATGAGTGTTTAAGAGAAAACATAATTTTCTTCTTAAAAATGTCAAACTTTGATGGGTTCATTTGATGAGTAGTAGAAAATGGGTAAGTGGGTTGAGTAACAAGTGGGTTTATTTGATGAGTGGTAGACGGTGGGTGTGTGGACTCGGGTAGAATAGCATGTGATGGAGTATGAAGATTAGGGAATAAGGACGGGGTTAGAGGAGGCAGAAACGGTCTGTTGGTGTTGGGAAATAGAAGGGGTGGTCTAGGTTGAATAGGGGAACGTGTTGGGCTGGGTATTGTGATGGGTCGAGTTGTGGATGAGTGAAGTTTGGGTGGAGGACCTAGTATGGATGGAGACAAGGGGTTAATGGGGAGAGTGAGACCAAGTGAAGTGTAAATGAGGGAGATTTGGCCTGGGAAATGGTCCCAAAACTTGAATTATGTACTAACCGTGACTGAGGGACAAATGATGTTATAGTTGGTGTAGAGATTCATTTTATTTGGTACACGACATCATTTATCTACTGTTAGTCCTAACTGTTGTGGAATTTGGGTATATCCTATCTTTCTTGTATATAATAGAGACCTGGGGTTGAAGCTTTCACTTGATGATGGCGAGGTGTGCTTCCTGATGCTTTCGCTTGATTGATGATGTGGCAAGCAAGTGGCTTGTGTCAAAAAAGGGAAAAGAAAGAGGCTCACATTTCTTATATTGAACTCTGAATAAACATAGGCATATAAAACAATAAAAAGGAAAAACAATTAACTGACCACAAAATTAGCTTGCTAGAGGACCTTCCAATTGTAAGGCAACACGTGTCATTTAACTTTGGTTTAAAAATTTTAAACTTAAGAGTTAAATTTTTTCCTTAAGAGTTAAATTTTTTTTTTAATTTGCTGAAATTTGAATGGGTGGTCGGCTATTGCGGTCCTCTAATCACTACTAATAACAAGCTTACTTTTGAAATCCTTTATTTAGGAAATAAATTTGTAATCAATTTATTTCATAGTGGAAAGTTCATATATACAGTAAGGTAGAAGGATGATATGACTAATCGTCCATCTCATTAATAATAAGATAGCTTGAGTTCAAGTTGCAAATGGGGTTGTTTGGATTAAAGATTGCCATAGTTTGTTGCACAAAACAATGCTATGGACACCGACCTTGTGTCAAATACTGTTGGATGCAAACTCAGTTTGACAGTCCACAGACCGAACTTTATATCTTATCTATTAGTTGCTTAGCTAGTGGAACTTAATGTTCAGTACCTGATTGCTTAAGCTTGTTTACATAACTATTGGTGGGGATTAAGCTTATACTTTTAGGCCCTTGTTAGGCCTTCTTGGGTTGGTGCTATTATCTTTAGCTGGGGTTAAGCAAACCTTGGTCAGGCCTGAATCTTGATTTTGGGCCGTCAAGGGTATCTAAGGCCCACGCTCATAATAACCCATTTAGCAACCCAGCTTGTGGATGGAATGGAAGTCAATCGTCAATGACATCAGTGGACAAAATTCCTTATCTACCATTTCAATTACCCAGAATTCTCCCACTTTCTGATTTTTTTCTCCAAAACCCTAACCTGCTATGTTTGGTTGCTAAGAAAATTGATGAAAACATGGAAAAGAAAAGAAATTTTTATGGGTTTTAAATTCAATTTTTAGTTATGTTTTGTTTAATTTTCGTTTCCATGTTTTTTCTTATTTTCTCGACAACCAAACATAGGTAAATGTTCTCGATTGTATAAATATTGCATATGGCCCCAAGGAAATGGAATGTCACAGACGAAGAAAAGGTAGCCGTGAGAGGTATTCCCACATCCCAAATAACCCGTCTTACCTTTCCTTCTTCCCAACACTAAACCCTAATTTAAATCCTATTTCTCTGTTTTACAATTCAAGCATGTTTCTCTCTCTCTTTTCTTATATAGATAGATGGTAGATCTAATGAAATTGCTAATGATGATAAATCTCATTAGCCTTAGAGGATTTCAGTGAGATATTTTTCAATGATTTGATTGTTACACACACTGAAGCCTAGTCTCCCCATTTTCAAGATTGTTTATTAGTATTAGATACCATTTTTTGCTAAATTGCGCCTTTTTTTCCAATAGGTATTTTGAATATTGTTGAGTTTAATTTTTTTTTAATTCTAGGTTATTTATTCATTATAATGTACGCATGGGGTGCATTGATTTAAGATGGATGCAAACGTAATGGGGGTAGTGAGGGATTTTGATGCGATGATGAGCTTAAACACCAATGGTGTTGATAGGGCAGAGGACTGAGATACACAATCTCGCCATGAGCCTATTTAGAATAAACTGAGCATAAATCCCTTCCCACGCCTTTTACTTTCTTTATTTCATTCCATTTTTAAACTGTTTTTTATTAGTGATTAGCGCTAATTGTTTTAAACTTAACTAATTCAAGTTTAACACTTTTTATCTTTTTAAAAAAATTAAGGTTAGATTAATGAATTTTAGGCTGATTGAATCTTAATTATAATTAGTAGGTGTTAAAAAGGGTGAATATTAGAAGAGACAGGAACTAATGAAATTCAACATTTTGTTACCCTTATATATTTCCTTATTTTGGTAGATGACATCATGGGAAATAAACAAGAAATTGCTTAAATGCTGCATTTCATTGGTGTGTCTTTTTTTAACACTTATTAATTATGGTTAAGATTTACTCATCCATGAGGTCCATTCAATTAACTTTGTTTCATAAAAAAATATTAACTTTGAATTAGTTATCTTCCAAAGAGAAATATGTCTTACCACGGATCAGTACATACAAGTTTCTAAAAGTACATATATATACTAGTAGAGACCATGTACGACAATAATTTAAGAATATCTAAAATTAAATAATATTATTTATTTACTTAAAAATTAAGTAATATATTTTAAGAATATTTAATATATTTATTTTTAATAATATAATATAATTTTATTTTTATTTGATAGACATTATTATTTGAATTATTTAATTGTTTTTTAATAATAATTTTTTATTATTTTAATATTATTTAATAGAAAATCATAAGTCTCTTAGTATTAAAATTAAATTAATACACCCAAGAGTTGGAGATAAG
This sequence comes from Tetracentron sinense, assembly GCA_015143295.1. Lineage (NCBI taxonomy): Eukaryota > Viridiplantae > Streptophyta > Magnoliopsida > Trochodendrales > Trochodendraceae > Tetracentron > Tetracentron sinense. The sequence goes on from CM026567.1 coordinate 18,275,841, forward strand.
AGAGTACTCTCTAATAGTGGAGATAGAGAAGGCTCTAAGATGAGATAGTGGGTCTCAAACCTACTTGCAAGAGTTGGAGATAAGAGAGGACTCTACAATAGTAGAGATAGAGAGGGCTCTATGATAAGATAGTGGGTCCCAAACCTGAACGATGAGGATTAAAGAGAAAAGTCACGTGTCATCTCTAAAATAGAACTTACAGTATTGAAGGGATGAGAGTTTGGAGAGCAAAGAGAGAAAGTCATATTTCTTTATAGTATAAGTATATATATATATATATATATATATATATATATATATATATATATATATTGGCGATATCATGTTCTTTTGGAAGTCTATGCTGTCTTGTTCCAGCAGTTGGCCTTATGTTTCCTAGTAGTTGACCTTTTGTTTCCTAGTAGTTGGCCTTCTATTTCCTCTTTTGTGAGAGGAATTGGGTTTGAGTCTGAACAGTTGTGTGAGCTACATATACTAACCAAATTCCTAATTTAGAAGTGTAGCAGTTTTTTTTCTTTTGTTTTTTTGTTGCACGGTCTAGGTGTTAGGGGTTAGTATCCACTCAAGGCAAAGTGTGGGGAAATCACAAAGGCCCACCTGACGGGACTCGATCCCGGATTCACCCTCCTAAAGATGGGATACATTACCACTGGGCTAGTCTCATGGTATGTAAGTATAGCAGTTGAGAAGCTCATTAAACCTATAAACCTTAGATAAATGATAGTACCAAAAAAAATCTTATCCCATTTCGGACAAGGATGTGAAAGTTAATATTAACTAGGATGTTAGTTAATTGTTCACCCATTTATTTTTACTTTCTCTTATGTTAGTGGGTGAAGTGTTATGTTAGAACATAGGTGAGCCTATTACACCACAAAATTTGAACTTGAGTGCCACAAAGAAATTTACATCCTACCACTAGAAAACTAAGGGATGTTAAGATTATCGGGTTTTTAATTTAATTAATATATATAAGTAATGGAAAATAAAATCTTTAGCTTTTGTAAATAAGTAATGGGGGTAATTTAGTTACTGGTATAAATGAAGAGTACTCCCCTCTTTCCTCTCCAAGAGTGTACTAATTTTTATGAGATTATATTGTTGTTTTATTAATGAGTTAAGTTTTATAAAATGTGTTTGTGGAAGGTACTGGGTTCTACTTCTCACTCCCCTTTGGGGCCAGTACGACACACATTTTCTGGGTTTACTTGGTGTGGTGGGTTCACACCCTCAGATAATAGTCCTAACCCAAGGGTTACACACACAGCTAGACCTTAGGTGTAACTGCTAAGGTGCCATAATGTTGGTGGTCCCTTATAAGATGTTGAAATTTTTTTATTTTGTACTTTTTTGATTTTATTATAAATAAAAAATGGTATTTTAGCATTAGATGTAATTTATTTGATTTAACTCAAATTTGTTGGAATTAATCTTGGTGTTTCAATGGGTAAACTAATCTAAAATAGGTAAAAATTTGAAGTAGCTATTTTACCCTTAATCACGTAAGGGTAAAGGAGGTTTTTACCCACCCCATAAAACTGATATTGAGGGGAGCCCTAGTGTGGGAAAAATACCTACTACTAGACCTTGATACCACGTGTGACCTTCAGAGACCACCACTACTGCCTTGTTCGTCTAGAATGGGATAGCAGGTTTGACCTGCGAAGAAGCTCTGACGATCAAGTCAGTAATTGAACAAAAAAAGGGGGATAGAACGAGAAGACGAAGAAGTTAGAAATCTCTCAATATCGTAGGAAAAAGATTCTCTAGGTTTCAATGCCTTTTGATCGGTCCTCTTTCCTTGTATTTTACCTTTGTATTTATAGGGGATCGATTTAGGGTTGATAGTTACCTTCCTATCCATGTTTCCTTTTTAGACTAGAAGTCTTTCCCTTCACGTAGTATTCTACCAGCGCGAGGATATATTCAGTTTCCTATTAATGAGGGGATTGCCTTGATCCAGCTTAGGATTTTATACGATGAGCTTGATCTTTATATAGTTGTACAGCTAATCCTGAGATCCTCAATGTCATCTATTTCGGACTCTTCGAGTCGTAGTTGTGCCAGTAATCTTTGTCCCGACGCGTACTTCGGCTCGTATCCGAAGTGGAGATCGGGGTCAGTTTGATTAATTAGAGCACAGGTCTTGATGCAATCAAGGTTGTTGATATTGACAGTTGTCCTCAAGTGTATCTTTACTATTTTCACTCTTACAAATACCTCCCTTCTCAGGCCCTTGGGGCTCACCCGAGGCTCTGAGAAGCATAACCGTCGTTGTTGGGCAATTGCACAGATGGGTCTGTGTTGGCTTCTCTGTGTGGGATGCTTCGAGTTCTGTGTGCATTTAATGTGATGTTCCTGACCCTCATAATTCTCACAGATGGGACCGATGATTGACGTTTCGACTAACCCCCATCGTTTTGACGACTACCCCTGTGATCATACCGTGTATGGTTTTAATTGGACGACCTTCTGATCTTTTGAATTTCGTTCGAATGCTTATATATATAGCGGGAGTTTTCCTAAGAAAAACCACTTTTCTTGGCAACTTTGTTTTCCTTCATCTTTTCTTCCACTGTTTTTATTCTCTTCAAAATCAGATGGACCGTCATCCACTTCCGATGTCATTGCCTAGTCGGTCTGGGGACCGTGATCTTGAACCCAGAGCCAGGACTCCAGAGGTCCCAATCGCTGTAACTTCCAGTGCTTCCCCGGGGAAATCGATGATGGAGTTTCCTGACCCTCCATTGACCAGGAGGCCAAGACGGGAGATGGTAAGTCTCCTCCTTTCTCCCTGTGCCGCCGTTCAACTCGACGGTAAGTCTCCCACCTCCCTCTTCTCTGTTTGCTCGTATGTTGTGCACGCAGCATTCAATTCTCTCTCTCTCTCTCTTTCCTCGCTCTCAGCTCATTATTTCCTATTGTTTCTTTAGTGTGATTTAATTGACTCTTAGTTAAAATTTGTTGAATTGCAATTTGTTAGAATGCATTAGCAAGTATGAGCAGAGGCGGAGCCACATGGGGCCATGGGCTATAGCATCCCCCCCTCAACTTTCAGGAGAAAAAAATTGTAGATCTTGTACATCGCCGGAACCCTTCTCTGATCTTGTCACCGGAACCTGTAGCCTATTCCCCAAAATCGCCGGAATATTCAATTCTTCTTATGGAGCCTTTGGAGTCCAAATGTTTAGAGTAAGGAATGGAGAGCAGTGGAGAGCGATGGAGGGTAGTGGAGATCAGGTAAGCAATGGAGAGCAGTGGCAGTCGCTAAAAACCCGTAGCCTATTCCCAAAAATCACCGGAATGGGTTTTGCTTTGGAGATCCTCTTTTCTTCTTCTTTATTAACTTAACATTTGGCACTTTGGAGACTCCCTTGTAATTCGAAAGTAATGGAGCGTTGATGAGGAGCTCAATAACGAGGCGTTAATGAGTGTAAACGAAAAAAATTTGGCTCCCAAACTTTTGCCATGCTTCGACTTGTGGTGATAACCGGATTTACACTAGTTTTGTTTAGGTCCGGATAGTCAACACTTATTCTCACCTTTCCATCTTTCTTTGGTACCAAGACAATGTTGGCAAGCTATTCTCGCTATGATGACACTACGAGGAATCCGTCATTATGTTGCTTCATGATATCGTTTTTAACCTTTATGGACCATTCTGAAGAGAGTTCCTGAAGGAGCATTTAATGAAGTAGCATCTCCATTCAAATCCAAATCGAAAGCCAAATTAAACACCCTTTTAGGCGTTGGATCTTAATTAAGAAGACTTTCATCAGTAGCTAAGGAACGGTTTGATGAGCTATTTCGTTGGGAGGGTCAAGTTATCGACCAATTTTTGGGAGCTTTGCCAAATCATGGCTCCACGGGTGTGGTTGAGCATATTGATTGATTCGCGACTAGAGAGTGAGCAAAAACAAACTTTGGAGCAAAGTTTTAACTTCGATGGATATGCCAATTGGAAAGAGCGTCTCCACAAATGAAAGAGGCGTTGGGAGGCTGCCTTTATGCTCCATTTGTTTTGATGTAAAATAGAGGAAAACAAAAGAATTCCAGGGAAAATGTCATTTTTCGTTTGTATTTTCTATAGGAAAATTGACATTTTCCATGAATTTCATTTGTTTTCTCCTATTTTACATCAAAACAAACGGAGCATTAGTCATCAAGTTTCATACAATTGTACATTTGCGAGGGCCCTTCAATATTCCCCTTAATGTGAGTGAATCTAAATCAGACCTAATGAGTGTCAAAGAGGCGCAAGCAAGCATGCTTTCATTTCCTTAATTAAACAGTTTTTTTACTTGTCGGGTAAAGAGGCAAAGTCTGAGTGTAATACTAATTCGTTGTCTTTGGTCAATAACTTCATTATCTAGCTTAGTGGGTTAGGTGTTAGTCTAATACTCACGCTCACACCATGACTCGAACTCGAGTTCCCCTCAAACTACCATTGAAGCACCAGGGAGGGTAAAATCTTTACCTTTTGTAAATGGTTAAAAATATGGGTATAGCTTGTCTTAACCAATCTGTATATCTGATTGACTATGGGGCAATTGTGGTATGAATGATGAATGGGCAGAGATAAGCTCACCACACATGCGATTATATAGATAAATTCCATGTCCATGTGGGCCTTTTTAACATCATTTAACTATGGTTAAGCTTCTAAGGTTAGATTGCTTAACCCTAGAGTGAGTGAATCTTAACCACAATTGATGTGTGTTAAAAATGGGGGCAATTGACCAATGAGCGCAAATTTTACTACATAGTCAAATGCGGTGGTAAGTTAAGCATGTCCCATGATGAATGTGCTAATTTTTATTAGATGACGTTTTTGTTTTATTCATGAGTGAAGTTTTATAAGCCAAAGTGTTTAGTTTTATTTTGTTATTACTCAAAATTATATTTTGATACAAGATATGTAATTTATTTGATTCAATTTAAATTTATTAGATTTTACCTTATTATTTCAAGAGGAGGGCTAGACCCAGAAACACCATTCAATTTTTTTTCAAACGCTAACGGTAGGTGCAACACGTGCAATTGTTATCTCTTCAACTAGTTAAAATAACAAAATTTTCAAAGGAAGACTTATTTGGTTTATATGGATTTTCAAGGTAACAAATAAAAGGAGTGACACTTGTTGGCACTTGTTGCTATCACCGTGAGAACTTGGAAATATGTGACTGGAGCTATCATCTCTTTCATTTTAATTGATAAATTGCTTCAAAACAACATGAAATTTGAGGTAGTTATACTATCTAAAGTACTCACATTATAGGTATTAAGAAATGTCTAATTTACCTAAGAAATATGAGTAAGAGAAATTTTTATCCTTTATTTATTATAGGTAATGGTAAAGTTGGTACCAAATCATATATAGGTAAGGAAATGTCTTACTATACTTGTTGATTTTTCATAGAAAATGGGACCAACCATTCCTATTGGTACATGTAGGTTATAGAATACATATGTTTCTCTTTATTCTTACCAACAGAATTGTTCCATTGATCCCTTTTAGAAGAATAATTTAAGTGGAAGGTCCAATTTTTCTTTAATTTTAAGAATGAGTCTTTTAATACTATTTCATATGGTGCAATTTCTTTGCTTATGGGATCATTTTCCAAGAAGAGGTTTCACTGGAGATTGGCGGGTCCAAGGCTAACTTTGATGCTTTATCTTGTATCTAAAAGAGAAAAGTACTTGTTGCAAGGAGAGGCTTGGGTGAGTCACCCAATAACAAGGCATCCATAGCCAACAAGGCATCCATAGCCAATTGCAAAATTCAATTTCAAATCCAACTCAATTTAATTATTGAAATTTAGAAATATTTTAAATTATGTTGTCAACCAACTAAGCTTTAAAATTTTAGTTTGTTGAATTTTTAAGACTTATATGGTAATCATTAACTCTTAGTATTGATTGTTACCTATTGGGCAAATTGAATAGGTCATATTAGAAATTGTGTAACAACCATAAAGTTGTTACATAGAAAGTAGCCAATTCGAGATGGAAAATCTCTTCTAAACTCTTCTTTAATTAATTTATGCTCTCTCTTGAACAGATTACAACTCCGCTACTTATAAACTAAATAAGACTCCTAAATAAATGAACAACCCAATAATAAATAAAGATAAAGATTAATCCTAATTCTAATCTATCATAACTAACAGATAATGGGTACGTAACATTCCCTCCCAATTGAGAACAACCTTGTCCTCATGGCTGAATACCCTTAATTGTTTAACTGGTTATTCATCTTCATTCTCTTCTTGAAATTAACCTTGACAGACCATTTAGGTGGAGGTGTATTATAGCGTAGAAAATCCATTCAACCCACATCTTGATGATATTTGACTGAAATGGTTGGGGCTGGATCCCAACACCCAAGATCTCTTTTGATTCAGATCTAATGTGTGATTAGATATGAAAGTTGAAACTGATTGCGAACACTTGAAAATTCTGCACCTTCAAATCTAATCTGCACAACATCATTTTTTTTTTGCATCTTCACTTGTATCTGCATCTTATGTTTTGTGAACGATGGAATCCTACACTTCCATAAGAACATCTTCGATTTGAGGAGTAAAAGATGATAGAAAAGTCTTGAAGGTAGTTTTGAAGGCTGAAAATTCTTCTTTCAAAGCCCTCGTATCATCATTAGCAGCCCTTAGATCTTCTCTAAGCTCATTCCAAGTATAGGTACCCATAATTTGAACACCGATCGGTATGACCCAAATACCAATTGTAACAACCCTAAAGTTGTTACATAGAAAGTAGCCAATTCAAGATGGCAAATCTCCTAGAAACTCTTCTTTTATTAATTTATGCTCTCCCTTGAACAGATTACAACTCTACTATTTATAAACTAAATATGACTCTTAAATAAACAAACAACTCAATAATAAATAAAGATCTATCCTAACTAACATATAATGGGTATCTAACAAATTGGCACTCTTTTTCATGGGTCATCCATGTTCTTACATTTGAATTAATAACAGTTCAAATATATATTTAGGTTAGGTTCCAGTTTGCCTTACAATTTATTTTATAACAGGCCAAGTTTCGATTGAGAGTATTCTTTTCCATATTTGAGAAGATGTAGCCATGTCAACTAAGTCTTAACATCTTTGCCATCATTACTGAGCTAGAGAAATGCACGCAAACTTCCAAACTCCCACTGTGGTTGCAACATATGCCAGCTATTTTTCCCTATTGCCTTTAGAACCAATTGAGATCAAAACTTTCTTACTTAAAAATAAAAATGTTTTCTTAACTTGTTGAAGGATAGTAGCGATAGGTATTGCATCTACAGTGAGAGTTTGGAACAAGTGAATAAATTTTGAAATTGTGTTTATGCTAGCTCCCTACTTGCAGCCTATTGAAAATAGTCAAATACTTTGGCTCCACTCAAATAAAGTATTTTGACTTTTTCCCATTATGGGATAATTAATAGATGATTCTTTTTTTTAGGGCTAAGAGTTGATGCTCTTGAGTCAATATACCAATTGCAATTGAATTGAAGAGAATTCAATTGCATATGTAGCACAAGAGGAATGAATGAGAGAGAAAATTACAGGAAATTCAAATTTAAATTTTTTCCTTCATCCAATCCTCATGCCACATTTGGCTGTGATCCTATCTTTCTTGGGGCTAGCATTTCTCCTCCTTCCTTTGGCTATGAAGTGATGGGGAAGACAGGAGTGAGTTGAGATAGGAGTAAGTTGAGAGTGCAGGCTGGCAATTCCATCATCCTCAAAAGCAAACCAAATTGGAGTTGGTAAAGAAAGAGCCACTAAAATCACACCGAGCAAAATCCCAACATTAATTAGACCAAAGTTATACTATAACCCTATGTTTTAATTAAGTGAAAAGAAAGAAAAGAAAAGAAAATTGGACAAAATACAACTAAGGATTGTATTAGAAGTCCAAAATTTCTTTTCCTTTCATGTTTTTGTCTATTTTCTCGGCAACCAAACATACCCTAAGGGTCTAAGACTTACAAGTTACAAATTTAGGCACTTTGCAAGTTATGTCATTTGATAATATGTATTTCCTTTTGAAAATAAGATGTGTCATGCTTTTAATATCTGGGGTTGCGATTCTCATTAGACTTCAAATGTAGTAAAATGAATAATTTCAGATCTCATAAAAAATGACAAGACTCAAAATCTCCCTGTGATAAGAATTAGTTTTGTTAGAAACCTTGACAAAGTGACTCAAATTTCCTAAGAATTACCATGAAAAAGTGCAAAGAGCCAATCTTTATAAGTCTTAGTAAATGTAAGTATGCTTAAAGCTTGACAAATTGTAAAGAGCCAAGCGTTAAGCATACTCTCAACCTTTCTATAGTAAAGTAGGGGTGGTGTTATGTGCACCTTGAGGACTATACGATCACATAAAATAAAAGCCATTAAGTTTTAAACATATATTAGAATGAACAAATAGATAGTAATACCCTTTTTACAATCTTCTTTTATGTTGTCTCCACCCTCTCTTCTACAAAACGTTTTGAGTATGAGTTTAACCCTTGAAGGGAAGTGTTTGTGAGAGGTTTTATAGAAGGAAAAGTTAGACAAATGAATTGAAGTTCTTCTTCTGCTCTCAATACAGAATCTAGTAAAATAGAAGTATGGAGCATGCTGGATTGATTTAAGGATTTTTTTTTTTCCTTTTACCAATTTTTTATATTTTATCCTAAATAAATAACAAGTTCTAAAGTAAAGTCTTGATTAACCCTAGATGGGTGTTAGTGGGTTCGGTTTGGGCTTGCATTTTTATGTTTTTGAATAGGCTATTTGCAAGAGATTTTTGTGGCCTGATTTCGACCTGTTGACACCACTAAACTCTAGGACCGTACAGCAGAAGCTTTAACCATAGCCGTCTTATTCTTCAAGCTTTGGGAGTTGATGCATTTTCTTTATTTTTATCAAATTTCTTGTTTTCACCTTTATTTTAGGAAAAAATAGGAATGTTAACCCAACTCCCAAAATTCAAGAAAAGAAAAAATTCACTTTCAAGTTATACATTATAGCTTTAACCTGTTACTTTAAAAAAAAAAGTTAAATCAATAACTTTCTAATTTAAAAAAATATATATTTTAAAGACACTTAAAGCAACACCATGTGTCGCTTTACCGGTGAGAGTAATTTCTAAGAGTGGGCTAGCCTTCCTCCAAAGAAAAATAACAATTAGCTAACTCGTTTCAAATTTAGGGTGTTTGCAAGTCAGCATATAGAACTTGTGTGCTTTCTACCGAAATATGTAGGCATGTCATTAGAAAACCCTATGGGTCAGCGTAAAAATCATTGGGTCCGTTCTTTTGGTGGAACTTTTAAAAGTCCGGAACATTAATATTTTGGAACAAAAGGCAATGAGTATGGGAGGAGAGGGAGAGGGTTTCTAACTCTTTTACACAATAGTATCTCAGATTTATCAGCTCAATCTAATTAGAAGTTCCACATGTATGAAACTTAAAAATCCAAAATTTTTGTTGGAACTTGAAAGTTCCATATTTGTAGAACTTTTGCGCTCTATGGAATAATATAGTTCTAGACATTAAGTAAAATTAGGCATGAAACAAGGAAAGTTATAGACTTTAAAAGTTCCACCAAAAGAACATAGTCTCAAGTTATTCAATAATATTCAGTTTATTCTCAGTCTAGTCCCTTATCTATTGGCCTTGGAAAGGTAGGATGGGCTGAGTTGGATATTACCTGAGTGTGGTCTAGTCCGTGAGTCCCAGCACTGGAGCTGCTGAGCTTTCATCATTGCTGGTGCCACTGTCATCTATTGGATAAGGATGGACGAAAGCTTGGCAATAAGTCACTTGTGCAAGCAAAACAAAAGGTTATTTCGGTCTGTCCATTTATTCTACAAGAGGAACAATATTGATCTTGGTGTTTTCTTACAGTACACCATATTTATCACTTACTAATTGTACACGATTACAATTTAATAACTTCTAAGAGCACATGAAGCCGTAAAAAAAATATTTCTAAATTTTCTAATTATACACCATACTAAACTTAAAACCATAAAACATGATAATTCATTACCATTTTGTAGACCCCAAACCTAAATTAAGGTCCAATAAATTGGTATTAAAGGAATCAGACCAAGTTCCTTACATATTGTACCTCTACTTGTGTGGGTTAAAGAGCTTGCAACAAAAGATCTTAGGAAACTCAACTTTGAAAATTTGTTGTGTAGGAAATCAAACTATTGAAATGTTTACACAGTACAAGCCCGCAAAGAACAAAAAATGAGTAAATAACAACAAGAAGAGCCTGAAAAAATTCATTGATTTGTAAAAATTTGTAGTACAGACATTTTGAACCATAATTCATAATCTAGAGCAGGTCCTGTGTATGCTTTAACTTGGGACGATCCTCTCTTAAGGGTTCTATGAGGAAACCATAAAACATCATAAACATAACTGAATAACTTGACTGAAGACCAACTGATACAATTCTCAAAAGCTAAAACCTTCCCAAGGACAAGATACACCCAGATGAAAAGAGAAAACTACTTTTCTGCACCGTCCACCGGAAGAGGCCGGCATGGCCTAATAGCCTTCCTAAGCACTCACTCCACAATTACCTCACCTGTAGTGTTCGGGTACCAATCATACCTAACACTGTAATTGTATCCATTCCCAAAGATGATCCAATTGCCATGACAAGCTAATTAGGTTGACCAGTGAAGGAGGATATCAAGTGTGGACTTACAATGGTACCAACCTGCCTGCACCATATGTCTTTAAATTCCTCATATTAAATGTAATACCTAAACTTACACATTTTTCCAACCCTCAAGTGCCCTTTCCAGAAGATCGGTAGGCCTTCAAGTGGCACAATTTGACTTGATTGTGCTCATATGGCTTCACCTTTAATACTTTTTTTTTTTGGGTTTTGAGTTTAACTCTGCTATTTCAACTACTACTAGCATTAGTTGTATCGAAGAAAGGAATGCTGGAAAGGTTTTCATGCTACTCACATTTTGTTTCAGTTCTGTGCAAGTCTGTATCCATGCCCTTTAATTTCTATTCAGAGTCTAATTCACTAGCCTTCTTGAACTTCAAATTCCACCCATCAAATCCTAGTATGCAAAACAGAAGTTGAACCTTGTTCCTCCTAGCAGGTGGGTCACCATCTAAGACCAAAATGATTCGGCATCCCTCAGTGGACGGCACATGAACAACTCTTTCTTTGCACCATCCCTGTAAATTGGTACAGGGATAAGATCCAGCAAGCACTAGAATATAGCAAAAACGCAACTAAACAGAGAAACCTCCTAGTGGAGTATCTTGAGTTGGATTCCCACATATAGAGCAAGTATTTATAAGGAAATCAGATTGCCGCACCTCCAAATGGAACTGAGCGTCACTTCTCTTTGTTGAGGATTCTGCCTGAAATGGGTGCTGGTCTAAAAGATATAAGGAAGTGATATCAAATTCTGTGAAATAAAGATATTTTCACAAAATCAGCAATCATGCCAACAAGAAAATAATGGTTCCATTAGCACTAACTGGGATGAACCTAGGGTGCCAATTACAGAAAGAGAACATCAGGCTGACGGGAACCAATTTTAATAGAAGCATATCTGCTCCTTTCCCATTTTTATTCTGCAAAACATAAACCATAGATGAAAAAAAAATCTAGTCTCTTGTTCATAACAAGAAGACTGTCATTAGGCTTGTAAGAACTCAAAAATAAAATAAAGAAATAGCATTAAGCTTGTAAGAACCCAAAAATCTCTTCATAATAATTAATCCATAACCCATAATACATCATCCATAACCTAAAAAAAATCATATCTATTCAGATAAGAACCATATCAAACACCCCAAAAATCGCATCCAAACTCACATACTATATCCATAACCCAAAAAATCATATCTATTAAAAAAAAAGAACCATATCCACAACCAAAACTATATCTATACCCACATCACATCATTTACAACCCCAATATAACCATAATTATTACAAAAAAAAACCATATCTACAACCTGACGCAAACAAGGAGATTGTTGCAACAATGAACAAGGCAAACTTACAACAATGGAGAAAAATGGAGAAGAAGAGAAACGGTTCTATTGATAGAGGCAACTGCAGTTGCACAAGACTTAAGTCCTCAGACTTACAATTTACTCAAAACAGAATTACATGCCTCTAAAACATTTCCAGCCATCCCTACTTATAGAAAAACTAAAGAAAGTTAATAATTCTTCAATTACCATGGTCAAATATAGGAGAAATTTTTTTTTTAGAAAACTAGAATATTGAGCATTTTTCCAAAAGCTTGCTCCATTCCAATGCTCATTGGAAATTGTGACATTCTTTGGTTGATGTAGCTTGGTGGAGAATGAAGCATACTTTGACCAAAACAATGAATTACACGACCTCTTCCATGTGGCCTCAATCAATGGGCTGTCAAACTATAACCACTTGATTTGCATCATCCACCCCGGGTTGAGGAGAAACTTGTCCTCGAATTGTGGCCATGTATTGCCATAGAAGATCTGGGGCAATATTGTGCATTTCCAATTCTGTTACCTAACTATTTTCCGTATCCAAACGACCTTTCACTTGACAAAGTATTGGGTATCGCTACCATTTTTAGTACTAATGCTTCGGCAATCAAGGATGACATCAACTTCCTCTTCAATTGGTTTGGAGATTTGATCATTTGATTTCTCCATTGAATGCATGATTGAAAGTATGCCTCTTTTTAATTTTAGAAAACGAGTTCTTGGGGAGCATACATTGAATCCCAAGATCTGACTATAGTTCTAATTGATTTTATTCAATGAAGGATAAAAAGCAATCACCTTTGCGACTTTGAAATTGATAAGTCATTTCCACAATTAGAGAGATAGAACAATACTCGCAAAACTTCGCAATTGAAAAGTCTCATTCGCGTTACACACAAACCTTCTTTAATCCTTTAAATCTTTTTTCAAATGGAAGCTAATGGCCCTTCCAATTCAAGCTATATGATCTTTTATTCTTTTCTTGAATGCAAGATCCTTCTTGATAACAAGATTGGTTCTGATATTATTCAAGATCCAAACAAAAATCAAGAGAAGAAGATGGGAGTTATGGGCGTGAACAACTAAAGGGAGAGAGAAGAGAAAAACATGAGAGAGAGAGGTTCTTCTTGTGGTGGACGTTCCACCCTATGGGGTCTATTTATAGGCCCTTTTATTGCTTACTTGTAGATCAAGTATATCTCCTCTTTCCAATTCTAATCCAATTATAATTCTCTCTTGTTGATTCCTTAATGATAATTCCTAATTAATTAGGATTTATTAAAATAAGAAACTAACATTATCCATTCCCTATTTTATAGGAAAACCAATTAGTAACCTACTAATTCAATCCCTACTTAATAGGAAATCATTAGTAACAAACTAATTCATTCCCTACTTAATAGGAAATCTTTAATTAGCAACCAAGTAATCTAATCCCTACTTAATAGGGAATCATTAATTAGTAACCAATTAATAGGATAAGATCAACATGAAGAGAGTGCCCCACCCTAGGTGGGCCCCACATTCTCACGCCCCTTTTAGAGTTCCAAACTCTTGTTGGTCAAATTTTGATCTTTACCAAAATCCCATATGGGTCCTGCCCATTTGGGTAATCACATCTAATGTGATTTCACCTATTAGAGCTTCACTATTCCATATAGTGATTTACATGGAAAAATTAATTAATTTAATTCATAATTAAATTAAAAACTTCAAGAAGGTCCTAGTGTGTGGGATCTAAAGTGATCTCCTATCTCTGGTTGTGGGACCAAGTGCTTCACCTTTTGGTTGAAGCCTTGTTGCTAGGAAACATTTTCCTATAATACCATTAGGATCATAAAATATTATCTATGTCCTTGGACTTCCATTAATCACAATACTGTCCATTAACACAATGTGACTAGCCCCCAGAAATTAGAGAATTACTTGTAGGTATTATCTATTACAAGATTTGTTTATAGACACGTTTTATAAGCTTACAGGACAATATCTTATACTGTCTTTAATCCCTAGCTTATAATGAGAACATTTTCTCTTTGATACTTTTAGTCAAACTTGGACTTTCAAAACTATTTTAAATTCTTTAAAAGAAATAATAATAATTATTACTTTCCTTTTACATAGAAAATAACTTTATTTGATAAAACAATTTCATCGACAAATACCAGCGCTGGTTTTCCAAGTCCGGTTTGACAAGTATCAACTCAATATAATTTACTCTAAATGAAGAGTGGTGGAGTCCTTGTTGAGCATACACACACTTCTTCTAGTAAAGCGTACATAACCCAACGACCCCGTATTTAGTCTGATGTGTTGGACATTGATGATTGGCTACATCAAAGTTATGTAGGCAAATACCAGAGAAGATGTCGACCTCTCTAGTTAAGGACATTCTGTCAAATGGATTACACTAAATATATATAGACAATATATTTTTAAGGGTTTAAAACTAATTGGATGGTTTTCCTACAATGCTACCTGAGGGACAAAGTAGTCTCATCTTATGAGATACTTGTAATATGTTACTCAATGTAAAAGACAATGAGTGAATGTAAATATGCTTTTCTAAATAAAGTAGACTGATACAATTCTGGAATGACTTTTATGGGCATATATGTCTAACAATGATATCATCTCCCAAGTACCTAAATAGATCAGAAATGTTAAAGATTGGTGAGATGTTAAAGTCGTTAGGAAGCTCAACTTTGTATGCATTTATTCCCATTTTAGCCAAAATTCTGCATGACCCAATCTTCTAGAACTAATATTTGTGGTATGCACCCTTGGGAAATCTCTCTTTCCTTAAGTAAACCATGACAAGGTCTCCAACTTCAAAGTGTTCTTCTCCTCTATGAAGATCAGCAGCATTTTTGTACTTCTCATAATTTTTCTGGAGTGCTTCTTGTACTTTTTGATGTAGTTCTTTGATTCGTTTGGCAAGTGCTTTGGCATCATCACTAACCCGATCCGAATTTGGCAATGGAACACTATTAGGAGTTGTTCCATACACAATTTCAAAAGGGCTCTTGCCCATAGATCGATTAACTAATCAATTGTAGGCAAATTCAGCATGAGGCAAAACAAGATCCCATTGTGAAGGCTTATCACCAGCAAGTGCACATGACAAATTACCCAAACTTCGGTTAACAACTTCAGTTTGGCCATCGGTTTGAGGATGATATGCAAAACTGTATTGTAATTTTGTACCCATTTTCTTCCACAGGGTTCGTCAAAAATGACTAGCAAACTTCACATCACGATCTGAAGCAATTGTTCTTGGAACACCATGCAAGCGAACTACTTCTGTGAAAAATAAGTTGGCCACATTTGAAGCATCCCATGTGTGTCGGCATGGGATGAAATGTGCCATCTTGGAAAATCGATCAACAGCCACATAGATGGAGTTCACATTTCGTTGAGTCCAAGGCAATCCCAATACAAAATCCATACTTAAATCAGTCTATAGATTTGTTGGAATGGGCAATGGAGTGCACAATCCACTATTCTTGGCATGTCCTTTTTCTAATTGGCAAGTTTAGCACCGAACAACATATCTGGAAATGACTCACCTATACCTTGGCCAAAAGTATCTTTCTTCAAAGAGAGCAGTGGTCTTATCACAACCAAAATGCCCATCAATGTCTCCTTTGTGTAGCTCATCAATGATTTTAATCCGAAGAGAGCTATTAGGGAGTAGGGACTCACAAACGATTTTGCTTGAATAAGTAGCCATCATGCAACTCATAGACTTGTGGCTGGTCATGTTCACCATTTTTTATGTTTTCAACAATTTTTTAGAACAAAGGGTCCTTGTCATAGAGTTCGGGTATTATCTCAAATCCCACCACTTTTGTAGAAAAGGTTCCAATAAGATTAACCTTTCTACTAAGTGCATCCGCCACTTTATTTTGTGGACCCAATTTGTGTCGCAAAACAAAAGTGAACTCTTGTAAGTAAGACACCCATTTAGCATGCCTATGATTCAACTTCTTTTGAGCATTCAAGAACTTAAGGGCCTCATGATCCAAATATAAAACGAACTCACCGTGGAGAAGGTAATGCTTCCAAAATCTCAAGGCTTGGATGATGGCGTAGAATTCCAAGTCATACAAGAATAATGTAGTTGTGTCATACAAGAATAATGGAAATATCTTCATATCCAAACTGAAAACATTCAAACTGACACAAATCTTAACTGAATTCTCTTCACCCTCCCCCATTGGAAAGGCAAATCAATTAGCCAAGAAGGGAACTTCGTGATTTCGGTGTTCCTTCTTCCCGGTGACCTCATTCTTGCTCTCCAAAGGTCTTTTACTACACACCAGTCCTTGCTACTTCCCGTTTTAGCTGACATGCAAATCCAAGGAACTAGAGGCAGCATGGATATCCAGTTTATGCTGATCTAGATGCTCCTTATAACACAATATATTCTTCTATAAGGGTATTGCCAAAGATACTCTATAAAGGGCACAGTAGTCAATCTAAAACCTTTTGGAAGGCAATGGTGGATTCCTAAAGTATAAGAAAAACATGGGATATTTCAAATTATAGAAAAAAAGGTGCAACTCTGCTATCAAAGAATATGAACGGGGGGAATCCCTATTAGGCGGATAGAGTGGTGCTAGCTGGCCAACCCGGCTATCAAACACCTAGATCACAAACTAGAAACCTTTTGAAACAGTTTCAACATAGAGAACAGGGAAATTATAAATTAAAACATTAATACATTTAGGAATGACCAAATCCTAACCTAGCTTGGTATTATTTTCTATCATATACAGACAACCTAATCTTTCTAGGAACAAACCTTTAACCCTTCCTAGAGCAGTCTATACTCTATATTAGAATCATTGCTAGAGTTTATCTTTGTCTTTATATTTTTTCTAATATCCCCATTTTAAGCTTCAGATGGATGAGAAGGAGCAGGAGTTCCCTATGTTTCAGAAATTTCAACATCAAATGTCTCCAATGTTGGCAAAGTCCCAAATTTACAAATTTAACTTTATACATTTCATATGGAATCTCATTCACATAGAGGTGGAAGTATGAACCTCTCACCCCTCTGCTTATTGTGGTGCCTATGCAGAGATTCCACACTGTTAATTGGGGTTGCTACATCTGATTGGTCATATCCCAAATTGTTAGTCTCATCAAATGATCCTAAGCATCTCGAGACCATCCAATCAATATTTGTAGAAAAAAAGCTCATCATTTGATGGTTGGGACCAGATAATTCCTTGAATGGGAATCATCAAATATATGGTCCTGCATTTGAATTTTCCATAAGGTAGTCTAACAATGATAACAATTAGTTTTGTTTTCAATAAAAGTTGGATTGCACATCTCTCATAAAGCTATTACTAGAATAAAGAGAATTAGAGACTCCATTGATCAAGGAGTTTTAAATAAGGTTATACTCCTGAGGAGAGTGGTGTTGAACATTATGCCCTAAAAAGTCATTTAGATTGTAAGATTTTTATTGATTAGATTAATAAAGACATATTCTTTATCTATTGTAAATTCATTATGGGTAATTGACCAAGATAATGAGATGATCTATACGATATGAGATATCAAATAAGGTTTCTAGGATATATTGTAAGAAAGCTATGTGATTGGACTATCACAGACAGATATAGCTTTCCAGTTCCTTATACCTTATAGAGTCACAGCTATGGGTGAAGCTAGACACTTCACTTATATGGCTGCCACAATGCTAAGATGCTCTCAATGGTTGAGATGTAGTTTTATCTCAAACTATTGTAGTAGAGACTACACATCAGCATATGAGTGCTTAAATGTACATTGACCGATTGCATGCAATGAGAGACCTCTTGCATAAACATACCATGAGATAGTTGGTCTCTCATTCACATTGAACAATTTTAATGATCCTAAAATCTAATGAGTTCATTTATAACTGAGCAGTGATCTGACTATTTTGATTGCACCTAAGTACTCTCTACCTAAGGGACCACAATAAGGTGACAGTTGGATAATCAGAAAGCTATTCGAGTCATGATGAATTTCAAACAAGAAATTCATGCTCATTAAATGGAGAGATTATCCAAGTTCTAGGTAAGACAATCCATTAAGCTTAAAACCTGCACAAGTGATTTTGAAATCAAAGAAGTTTGAAATATATTTTTTTCAATAAAATATATTATACTTAATAAAAGATTTTCTCCAAATGTTTTAACATGAGAAATAGTTTCTCATGGCTTAATCAAATGTCTTGGAACCAGATGATGTACAATAGGCTATGAGTTAGATAGTATATTAATTTCGAAGGCCTATTAGGGATAATGTTATTAGAAGAATCAATCGAATGTATTAGTTCATATGACGGGATCCTTTATTGATTAATGTTCTTTCACTGGGATTCAATTGTAACGTGAATATCTCACGTCACTTGCAATTCCGGTGTCATTCCTATTAAAGGGTCAGTAGGATAACATCGGATAAGCCAGGGTTAGATTGTCCCAGAGCAATCTGTAGAGATGCTCATAAAGAAATACAAGCTCGTAATAATAGATTCAATGTTAATCTATATTAAATAGATTAAATGTTAATCTATAATTTAGATTAAATGTTAATCTAATTTAAAGAATAATAATAATTATTATTTAATCAACCAAATACAAGAGAATATGATTTCGTTTTATATGCACTATTATTTAAATATTATACTGAATTCATAATAAAAGGATAACAGAAAGTTTTGTTTTTTTTTTCCACAAGGCAACGGAAGTTTACCGTCACTATTTATGAGATCATGCGTGGCAGCCATTATTGACATGGCATTGGCTTATTGGAGCTGTCGCCCGGCGGGCAAGAGCGTGGGGCTGTCGCCCATCCAAACTCATCCCCCATAGTCTGCATTGATTTTCTCAAAATGATTAAAAACTTATTAACGATAATTCAAAGAGCTCTAAGAGGGTCTCTGGATCCAATCCTCTGGACGATGTGTCACAAGAGCTCCAATCCCAAGGTAACCCCTAACCAAGTGCAAGGAAGAATAGTCCCACGGAGGGAACTACTGCTCATTAGACAAACCAAATGTACACAATGGCCAAAAACATGTACCCGATTAGTTGCACATTTGCCTAGTCTGACAATCAAGGTTACATTGTTGAATTTAAAGGCCAGTAACTCTTAACCATAGTAAATGGTTGTCAAAAGAGACGTATGGGACAGGGCAGACGGTTTTCATGATGAGACGAAACCCTATCCCGATAAAGGTAGGATGAACCGTCCTACTCCTAGTTTTTCAAGTTCAAGTTTGTAGTCCATTTAATTTATTTTATTTAGCATGCGTTGAGGTTTGATTTTATTTTTCCTGATTTAATCGTTTAAATGTGAATAATTTATGTGTACTAATATGAAGCAAATTCTGCGCCTTGACCTGAGCTCCCCAACCCGGGGTGACAATCTTGTAATTATTGAAATGCATTAGCAATTTTGCGAATATTTTTCTCCTTATAATTACAAGATTCTCACTGATTTTACAGTAAAGAGGAGCTTCCCTCAAAGCTCCAGAAGGCATGAAACAAGCTCCGCCTCATATTTATACACGTTAGTTATTTAATTTTTGTAATAAACATATTCACATAACAAAGTGATTTAATTAATTTTATAATAATAGTCATTCAAATTAATCAGTACTTTCTTAAACAATTAATGATATGTTTGTGATTTAATCAATTACTTTTTCAATGATTGTATCTTCAATGATGTATTCTAAACATCTATGGCCATTGGCCAAAATAATCAAAGCCAAACGCAGTCTTAGCATGCTGGCTAGGTTGTGCTAGTGGCAAATTGGGATCAGGGTTCCATTCCCTCGAGTGATGATGTGGTTGTTGATAGTCTATCATGTTTAACTCGTTTCTAAGTCAGACGATCGGCTCTCTAATCTAGAACTGGGATAATATTCAATCACGATTGAAGTCTCCTTCAATTCAATCGCAACCACAGGTCAATTGTGGTTAAGATTCACTAACCCTTAGGGTTCAACAATCTAATCTTGGTTTTTAGAAGAAAAAAATATTGAAAAATTTTAATCCTCAAAGTTAACATTTCTTAATTAAGGTTAAAAAGGGACTCTGTAAGTGCAATTGAACTCTCCGAATTCAATCACAATTGGTCAAGATCCAGACTCAACCTACTAAGTACGAGAGTAGATCATAGTCAATTGTGATTGAACTCTCTTTGAATTCAATCACACCCATAGGTCAACAAGTGTCCCTTTTAATTCTTTTTAACTATGGTTAAGATTCACTAACCCTTAGGGTTCAACAATCTAAACTTGATTTTTAGAAAAATAAAAATTAACCTAGGGTTTAAAACAATTAAGGTTAGATTATTATACCCTAAGGGTTAGTGAATCTTAACCACAGTTAATAGGGTTAATAGGGCATGTGTTGACCTATGGGTGCGATTGAACTCTCCCCGAGTTCATTGGCTATGATCCGAACTCACTAAGTACTAATCACTGCTAAGCAATGCTAAATCCTAAATGGTTGAAGTATGACAGCACGTACGGCCACTAATCTTATAAGATTTAGGATTTACTCTAGCTGTGCTAGAGTAAAATACTCTAGCCTAGCCTCTCTAAATCCCCATGTGCTCTTTTTAACTCCCTTTACTCGTGGTTGAGATTGTTTTTTTTTTTTTGGTAAAAAGATATTCATTGAGTTAAAGAAGAGAAACATCAACAATGGAAACAACATTAGCAGATGCCGAGTGAACAAAAGAAATCACACTGTCATTGAGAGCAAGTTGAGCCAATTGGTGGGCTACCACCTTGGGTAAGTGAAACTTAACCACAATTAGAGGATGTTAAAATGTTTTTAATGATTTTTTAAAAACCAAGGTTAAAGGGCTGAACCCTAAGGGTGGGTGAAACTTAACCATAGTCTGAGGGTATTGAAATGTTAGGAGATGTTGGGTTAGTGAATCATAACCCTAGTTAAAGGGGTAAAAAACATTAAACCAAAAAAAAAAGGGGTAAAAACCAAAATTGCTTAACCTGAAGGGTGAGTAAAACTTAACCACAGTTAAAGGATTTTAAAAGATGTGAAACGTGGCCATCTAAAAGGGAAACATATTGCCTAATACTGAGTTCTGGTATTGGGTGCCGACTAGAGGATTTGCACTTCTCACCAAGGGAGGAGACTGTAGTTCAATTCAAGAACATTTAAAGGATTTTGTGAGGGTGGGGGAGCATCCCTCCCCTCCTTGCACCAGGAGAGAAGTATTGGTAATGTTTATATACTGAATTTTTGCAATAAAAAAAAATGATAGAAGGTTTCAGAATTGCAGTTGGAGTTTTTTGTTTTAATTTTTGTCATTTTTATTAAATGCATTTTCCAGCTTATCTCCCTATAAAATAATTATAAATTATGATTATATTTAAATAAATATACTCAAAATTTATTAAATTTCATAGTTAAATCTTTTAAAATTCATCTTATAATGAATTGTATTGATATTTATTTTATTTTAATAAGATAATTAATTGATTTCTCACCAACTTCGAGTCCTTCAGCTTTTTTTTGGTAGACTCAATAACACCAGAAGATGATTACAAAAGGCAAGACAAAAGAAACACACACCACACATGCAAACCACACACACCACAAATTGGTATCATGATTTTAACCAAAAAAAACTTGGTATCTGATCCTTTTACCGTGAACACTGTCATACTTCAGCATGTATGTCTGCACAATACAACAACAAAAACCCAGCAAGCAAGACATCCAACTAATGCAGAGCATCCATACTACTGATGCAAGTGCCCCCCATCGATAATCAGAAAAAAATGAGAAAATACATTTACACTTCCTGAGGTTTGATGAAAATACACATAGACCCTCTCAATTTTCAGAAAATACATTAGGTACCCCTACTTTTCAAAATAATAGTACTTACACCCCTTCCATCAGTTGACCCTCAGTCAAATGACAAAATTACTGATGTCATGTAATAAAGTGTATAAACTTCCAAAATTATCCCTTCAATTTTCAGAAGATACATTAAGCTTCCTTACTCACTTTCTCAGTTTTTCTTCTTTGATGGGTATTGTTAAATAAAATGAGAATGTACAAAGAAGAGGAGGACTTCCCGAAAGATGAAACACAGGGAATACACAACAGAAGAATAGCAAAGTCCAAATTTGGTACCTGAGAAAAAAATTAGATTGCAAAATATTGAATGTTTTCTTGTGCCCATTTCAGTTCTGCTTCAAGTATCAAATGACTTCCTGAGATGATGATACACATTTCAAGAGGAAACTCTACATAAACTCATAAATCAATCACTGCGAGTGTTGATTAACAACCTGCAATGACAATTAAATTATTACTCTTCTCAACCATGGTTTAAATTATTAGCTGGAATAAGAAACAGAGTTTCCAACAGAGTTAGAAAACACCTTACAAATGTCTTGTTCTAATAGCATTGCCAAAATCAGCAAACATTTCATTTACATCCCACGAAGAAGGATCAAGTAGGCCTTGCAGCAGGTGAATACTTCGAGTAATGATAATATTCAATTTGTTCAATGGATCGACCATCATCCAGATGAATCTCATAATTCAACACTAAAACAAGACTAATAGAAATCCTATATGGTTCTATCTTTTGAATCATTACACATGTCATCACACATACAAGAAACTGAAAACCACACTAACAAGAAATTGAACCAAATACGATGAGTAGCTTATCCGAGAACATGGCCATTCTTGAAGGCTGAGAATCAAAAGTGAGAGTGGTCGGGATGCAAAAACAATTCAATCTCATCTCCACTCCTGGCCTACTAAACAAAAAATTCTGGCCTGCACAAGAAAGATAAATCGAACATCTTGCTCATACCAATAGCTTGCTCGATACAGTAGAGTCAATGAGAGGTTCTATCTCGCCTGAATTAGACATGTGGGACCTCCAAACGGTTTCATTCATATTCTAAAGGTTTGAACCAAACATGTGGAACCTCCAAGAAGAGAAACTACGATCTATCTTTCTTGCGCAGGATCTACCGGAGACAATGATGCAGAAAAATAACGAGCAGAGAAAGCAAAGTGGGAGAGATTACCGGAGAAGATGATGTGGAAGTTGCCAGAGAAGATCAATTGCTGTCGGAGCTGAGATGGTCTAGGGTTTCTATTGCCACCAGAGCCAAGATGGTCTAGAGTTTTGATTTTGTGATTTAGGGAAAAAATTCCAAATTTTGTATATCAGAAAAGGGGAAAATGACAACTTTTGTAGAAGGGTATATGGGCAGTGAAATCTCACTGTCCATTGTCTAGGTGTATTTGCAATGGCATACACTTGATCACTGTCTCTCGGAGAGATGGTTTGGATTCACGCGTGCCAGTGGCACGCGCAGTCCCTTCAGCTATCAGCATTAAATTCTGATGGCTGACCATCATGCCACCCAGCAAAGCAAGTTAGGGTTTGATCCATGAGGATAAACCCCATGGATCTAACCCTAGGTGACAGTCTCCAAGAGGCTAACACCTGTTCAATCCGTGAGGACCAAAACTTCACGGATCCAACTTAAGTGCCGACCTCCGATAAGCTGACACGTCTCCCATCTGTGAGGATTCAAACCCCATGGACCAAATTTGAGTGCCAACCTCGAGAGGTTGACACGTGTCTATTCTATGAGGATAAACCCTCATGGACCCATATTTGGTTCCAGCCTCTGAGAGGCTGACAACTGTCTAATCCATGAGGATAAATTCCCACGGATCAAACTTGAGTGTCAGCCAACGAGAGGTTGACACTTGTTTGATCCGTAAGGATAAGTCCTCATGGATCAAACTTGAGTGCCAACCCTGAGAGGTTGACACGTGTCTATCCATGAGGATAAATCTTCACGGATCAAACATCATCTCCTGGACCTAACCCAAGCCGTGGGCGAGACTTATGGTCTCACCTCCTGATCTGTGGATGAGACCTATAGTCTCATCCTTTGGTCCATGGGCAAGGCCTAAGGTCTTACTCTGTAGTCCGTGGGCGAGACCTATGGTCTCACCTTGTAGTTCGTGGGCGAGACCTATGGTCTCACCTGTGACCCGTGGGCAAGACCTAAGGTCTTATCTTCTGGTCCGTGGGCGAGACCCATGGTCTCACCCTTGGTCCGTGAACTGACTGAGGTCAGTCTGTCCCCAACTGATAGTCAGTATCTGATTGTCATAGGGCAGAGACTCCTTCATAAAAAGGATTCTCTGTCAAGTTGTAGGGATTCCAAGATAAGGATCCTCTCTTTTAAAATCCTATGGGATTCCACATGTCACCCCATAATCATGATAGGATTAGGATTATATCCTATATCCTAGGAAATGATGTGATTAAACATCCTCCTTTTTGAAAGGTACTAGGATTCCCCCCATAAGGAGAAACTTGGTACAAGAGTCCTCAAAAGAAGAGGATTCTCTTGAGCTTGAGGAATCTCCCAGATAAGGGAGACCCATTAGCTGACTTCCTCTAAGAGGAGAGCCAATGTTGACTTTCCTAAAATAAGGGAGTCAAGAGAGAGACCAGAAAAGGACTCTCTTAAACCTATAAAAGGTATGTTTCTCACAAGAAACACATGAAGAAAATGAAGCAATAGGAGGAAAAAGAGAAGAAACTCTCTTTCAAGCAACAACAGCAAAAAGCAAGGAAGTAATCAATGAAGAAGACTCTTCTTACATGGAGAACATAAGGTGAAAAGACCTCAATGTGGCACTTGTAATGCTTACATGGGACTAGGCAAACCCATTGAATAAATACAAATACTTTATTCAAAAATATCTGTTCTTCTTAATTCTTCTTCTTAATCTGAGGTACTTCTCCAAAATAAGGAAGGTAATTTAACAGTCTGGGTTTACTCAGATTGGAAGGATAGTCCTTCACAACAAACAATAAACTCCATACAATAATTGATGAAATTTGATAAGCAAAGAAGATGAATTTTACGCTTACAAATTAATGGCACACCTGGTGGGACTTTCTTCTCCTCTCATCTTTGAAGAATGATAAAAAAAAGAAAAAAAAAAAACGAAAGTGAGTATTCATTTCCCTATCTTCTCTCTGATCGGTGTGCAGGATAATCGAGACCGTCTGTGTTCGTCCAACCTATGTGCTCACCATCAAAAGGGTCTATATCCCTCCGATGTTGATCGCAGCGACTCACCCCCTAAACTTGGGCTGAGGTGGCAGCGGCCCCGATCATTAGGCCTCGTTCTACTGGCCGAATCATCAATGAGGGTTTTGCTGCTCCTCTATGGTCCACGGACAGGGTGCATCTCCCAGGATACCCCACGGAGTAGGTGTATTCCCAAGGATACACCCTGGACAGCATGCATCCCTAAGGATGCCCCAAGGAGCAGAGGCATCCTTCAGGATGTCCCACGGAGAGGCTGCACCCAAAAGGATGCGTCACGGAGCAGATGCATCCCCCAGGATGTACCACAGATTGGGTACATTCAATGGGATGCCCCACGGAGAGAATGCATCCCACATGATGCATCCTGGACAGAGTGCACCCCAAATAGAGTGCACCGTGGAGAGTGTACCCAACCGGGTACACGCATTTCAGGGTAGTTCTGTCACTCTGCGATAGGTCAGCTCAAAAGGTAGACTTATGTCAAACACTGGGCCAGGCCTAACAAGCCGTCCCAAACCCCAACAGTCCGTGATGGAAACGCCACAATTGCTATGGCCGACCATAGGATTGGTTGGATATGAGCCCCCTCAATCCCAGTTGGCTGTTGGAACTCGCCCTTTTAAAATTTCTCCAAATGGGGGAAATGCTGCCCAAATTTCACCAGGGCCAAAGGACAAGGCCAAGGGCTTAAAGGACTTAATGAACAATCTCTCCAATAACTTTAAAAAATACAAAGAAATTGGGGAAGATGCCTCAGAGCATTCATCCGTGAACAAGAAACGTCTACAGACAGAATTCACGGACGAGAGTCCAAAATCTCCCACAGATGGGAATATAAGACTATCCACGGATAGAAATTCAAGGTTGTCCACGGACATACAATCAAGACTGTCCACGAACAGAAAATCAAGATCGTCCACGAACGGAAGAGCAGCTTTGTCCACAGATAGAAGATCAGCTTTGTCCACTGACAGAATACCAGCTTTGTCCACGGACAGAATACAAGCTCTGTCCACGGACAGAAATCAGCACTGTCCATGGACAGAATACCATCTCTGACCACGGAAAGAAATCCAAGACTATCCACGATTGGATACTCGAGACCATTCGTGGACAGGCCCAAGCCTGGTCCACGGACTGAAGACCCAACTGCCCGGAATAGAGGTCTAAGCCTGCCTAAGGATTGGAGGCATGGTCCCCTCAAAGATGCAGAAGCCAGCCAATCCGTGAACATAGTCCATAGACAGAACTCTCTCAAAAGAGGGGAATACCCACGAACAGGCACTCTGCCATCCGAGGATAACTCCCTCTCTAAGAAAGATAGGAGTTGGCAATATTCAGCCAACAAACAAAGGGCTCCCTTGGAGCAAAATTCATCACCTGATGGCACCGCAAGGGGCATTAACAACCACGATCAAAATCAGGAGGCTGTTAATGCAAGAACAACTTTGAATTCAGAATGGGCAGACAAGAATTTACTACTTAAGCTGGGTCTGAATGCTTTCCGAGGCACTAACCTTGTAACTTTTACATCGATGATGACATCTGTTCATCATCAATATTAGCGGCTTTCATCCAGAGATGTAAGCCCATTCTGGGGCAGAGCAAGCACTGAACCAAAAAGAAGAACAAGAGCACCATATGACCCTAGAGTTAAAGTGCTGAACAGAAGCACTTCTGCTTTTGAGATGCCTAGAAAGAAAACTCCCAAGAAAATCCTTCAACTCAGGAACCGGAAATATCTTTCAACTCCGTTAAAGAAAGTATATGACTATCGGTCGAGGCCAAGAAGGTCTAGAGATCAAAAGTCAAGAAGGTCGACTCATCAGACAAATTCAGTTTTGTTCACCAAAGACGAAGGACTGATCCTTCTGCTTCTGTTCACCATATTCGGGAATGGTTGAAGACTGGAGCGCCACATGCTAGATATGAAAAAGTGTCCATGAATGTGATCGGCACTAGACTTAACCCAGCCCCAAAAGAATATACAATCTCAATGTTCCAAGGAACCAGGGCAATGCTTGAACATAACATATCAGAGAGACAGGATTTTCAGAGTTTAGCCGCTACTATGTTAGTGGCTTTGGACGAAGCAGGATCTTCCAGAGCTGTGGGAATAGTCGCTCCTGGTCTAGTAGTTCTAAGAAGGAAAAGAAGTAGCAAAAATTAGGCTAGAGGCAAAGAAAAAGCCCAAGACCTAGTTCAATCATGTAGAACCCCGAAACTTTTGCTCATGTCTTGGAATGTGTGCCAAGGCATGATACCTTGTAATCCCAAATTTCATGAAATGAGAATTTGAAAATTTGATGGAATTGTGTCAAGAATGTTATAATTGATTAGATAAATCATTTAATAAAGCCTATAAGCTTTAAAGAGGTCCTAATCAAGTTTAGAAGATGTTAGAATAGAAGTAGAATGGGTCCAAATAGTAGGAATGGGTGAAAAATGGACTAAGTGTCAAAACCTGCAGACCACCGATCGCTCGGTCCATTGAGCGTTCGATCGGTCCACAACTGATCGATCAGAGGCTATCGACTGGTTGAAAATTTTGTATGGAAAATTTTTTCAGAGAGCTTGTTTTTGACTGAGAGTTCGGTCATATCACCGATCGCTCGGTAGGCAACCGATCAATCGGTCATAACCACCGATCGCTCGGTCTTCGCGTTTTTGCAGAATTTTCATTAAGGGTGTTTTTGTCTTTTCGGCATTTCACTCATGCCTTAAAGGCTTTGCCCGAGCATTGAGGGTTCATAAACCCTAAGTAGAGATTTGAGAGATAAGGAGAGAAGAGAAAGGGGTTTCCTAACCCAGGGTTTGCATTTGGGGAGAAATCAAAGGGGTTGTGAACCCACAATCATCCTCAAGCTCGTTTTTCTTCAAGATCAAGGTTCAAGCTCGTGAGGTCTATGCTCTCCAAGCTAGGGCAGCAACTCACGCACGTTTTGCAAGGGGTTTCTTCCCTCATTTGTCAAGGTCGGTACCTTGGGCTACCCTCTTAGTTATAGTTTTCTCTTTTCTTTTCTATTCTTTGTTTTCCCTCATCCATAACTATAATATGAGTTGTAATGTGTAAATGGTGTGAATGGAGATGGATGTTGGCGATTGGATGCCGTGTGAATGATGTGATGAATGAAAAGGGGAAGGGCATTGTACCAATAATAAACATACGAGTATGTTGTGAATGTAAATCCACCTAGAAAAGCATGACGTAGGTTTGATCAATAATGTACACACCCCATGTTTGATGAAATGCCAAGGTGAATAAAACGAACTGTAAAGTAAGAAATTACATGCATAATTGCTTATGGAATTGCTAGGGCTTATGATAGTGTGATTATTTACTTTCCTTAAAATGGCATGAATATTGACTTGCTCCAATTATTGATGCATTATGTATTGTGAAATCCTCAAATGTCATATTTAATTCAAAATGCAAGTATGTACATGATTCCACGAGCACGGCATGCATGACATGATTTACCGAGGTTTTTCAAGAACGAGAATTAGAGGTGGGACATATCCTACGATATGTTTTACCTCGCTTTTGGCAAGAAAAAGACTATCATGCATTTAGGAAGAAGGGTCTCCCTTCCCTCACAAGTAGTTTATTTTCCAAGCAAGCATAGAACATGACATGGCAAGCATGAGCATTTAGGAAGAAGGGTCTCCCTTCCCTCACAAGTAGTTTATTTTCAAAGCAAACATGGAACATGACATGACAAGCATGAGCATTTAGGAAGAAGGGTCTCCCTTCCCTCACAAGTAGTTTATTTTCCAAGCGAGCAAAATACATGACATGGCAAGCATGAGCATTTAGGAAGAAGGGTCTCCCTTCCCTCACAAGTAGCATGAACACGTTTATTTTTCAAGCAAGCATGACATGGCATGACACGCATGACACGACAAGACCAGACAGATAAGACAAGTTTTCAAGCACAAAAAGGGCAATTTGAGTCAAGTATAGTGTACGATGTTTTCAAGAGTTTTATCGGTTTTTACGAAATGCAAGCATGACTATAAACTGCTTTACTTTTCTATTATGAGATTAACTGCTTCCTGCTTTATATATATATCATTGTTGTTATACTATGACTGTTGGTTAGCATTTGGTACACGCTGAGTATTCCATGCTCAGCCATACGTTCATGTCGGCAGGTTCTGAGGGAACTACTGCTCCATTTGATGTCTGTGCTCTTGGCCCATGGGTGGAAGAAGAGTACGTCGAGGAACCTGTGGAGGAACCTCCGGTAGAGGGCTACTATTAGTTGGTGGTAGATTCTGAGTGAGTGAGCTGTGGGTGAGCTTTAGAGAGTATATTCATGTATTTTGACGGGCATGTCCGCACTTTCTTTTGTGTGTTTCCTTTTTGTATAAACTTGGATCATGTATATGTATATACACATAGAGGTTTTTGGTTAAGTCTTCCGCTGTGCTTTATAGTTATGTTTCCGCTATTATTGTCCTCTATTGTGTATGTTCCAGGTCTGTTGCAGGTTGTTTTGGTCAAGCAAGTCATGCAAGTCATGATTAGTCGTCTAAGATTCACTCTAACTCCTAGGGTGGGTTTTGGGTCGTGACAAATCAGCCCTAGAGCTTGATGTCAGTGGACCCCAAGAGGGATCCGAACAAGAAGCGACCCCGATAACCTCTCCAAGAGAATCGAAAAGGATTCATTTAGTCGAAGGTCATGGTTCTGACGAACCAGTCCTTCAGTCAACCAGGCCGGAAGTTGTGATAGAGCAACCTCGACAGGTTTTTAATGCTCCCAATCCCCTATACAGGATGCCTAGGGCATATTTCATAGAGGAAGAATTTTCGAATCTGTTCCTGCTAGGGGAATCAGCCCTAGAGCGACCGGTAGCGGTTATGATGGCAAATTTAGACGAAAACAGAGGTCAAGGAAATTGCCCTTCGACATCAGCACCTTCAACATCAGGTGAGCAAACAGCAGCCTTACAGACTTAACTCCAGTATAAGGATGATTAGATCATAGCCATGATGTCTAAAATGCAAGAATTGGCTACCCAGTTGTCAACCCTCAAAACTGCATCGGCGCTAGGACCACACTTTGTGTACCAGGGACATAGCAGTAATCAAGGCACAGCTCCTCCGCCTCTGAATCACCGAGTTATTCCAAATCCAGGGCCAATCTCAGACCGGGCATCCTTCATAGGAGGAATTCCGCCGTCTCTTCGTGCTGCAATTGAAGAGACTGTCCACAATCAAATGCGGCAGGCCAAAGGAAAAGAAGAGGATGTTCTGATGATTGTGAAGCCTTATCCAACTATCATGGATGCGGCCCCATTCCCGCCAGGCTTCGTCCAACAAACATTCAAAATGTTTGATGGTACCGGAGATCCGAGGCAACATTTGTCTCATTTTCTCTCAAGATGCGGATTGGCATCCAAGACCGGAGCCTCTATCTCCAACTCTTCGTGCAATCTCTAGAGGGTGCTGCTTTCACATGGTATGCCAACCTCCCCAAGGCTTCGATCCCTGATTGGAGTACAATGGTGAATGAATTTAGCAAGCATTTATATAACACTCAAAGAAGAGTTGGTGTTCCAAAATTGATTGAGACTAGACAGCGAGACAATGAAACAGTAACAGAGTTCATTGCCCGATGGAGAGCTTTGACCTTCTCTTGTCCTCAAAAGTTCACTCAACTGGAACTCATCTGGATGTGCCTCAACAACTTCAGGCATGATCTTTCAACTGCCCTCATGGCTCAAACCTTTACTGGCTTTGAAGACTTGTGCACAAAAGCGCATGACATGGAGAGCTATATAGGGAAGAGGAGGTGAGGTAGAGGCACTGATTGCCTTGAATCCTCAACAGTTGTAGTAGTTGAAGCTAAAAAGGTTGCGTAACTAGCACCGAGTGTGGGTAAATCGACTGGTCGAACAAGTAATGGTAAAGGACGAGTTAAAGTTGGTACCAAACCAGCCCAGGGTGGGGCCAAAAGGCCGCAGTGGCAAGATAAATACGAGCCACCAAAGAAAATCACCATGGAAAAGAGAATGAATAAAACATATTCATTCTCTGAAGACATTGTCGAAGATCTATTTGAAGACCTTCTTGCCAATGAGCTGATTACTCTCTCGGAAAGCAGAAGACCTAAAGAAATCGGGATGAAAGATGATCCTAAATACTATCCTTATGATCGTATGATCAGTCACAAAAAAGGTGACTGCTTTGTACTGAAGGACATCATCCAACGACTCCTGGACAATAAAGAGATTGTTATTGGTCAAGACCTCCAACAGGCGGCTACATCCAATACAGTGGTGGCTTCAGAACCAGTTGACGAAGACGAAACATCTTCAAGTGGTAATCCGCCTGACAACAAACTGTCAGAAAAAGAAAATCGGACTCTCTTTAAAAGTAATAGAGCCAAGAAGAAAAAACAATCAGCTCAAAAGGCCGATGTTAGAAAGTAAGTTCAGGCTACAAAGTTGGCTCAAGCCCAGAGAAAAGAGGGGAACCGCATAGTTGTGGCTGAAAAGAAGAAGAAAAGATAAATAGTAAGGAAGGCCAAGAAAAAGGGCTCGACCCAAGATATTTCTGTTGAACAAAAGCCATTGATGGCAATCACTCTGATGGATTTCATTCCTCTAGGCTTCTGCTCCGACTGCGACTATGATAGCCTCCAGTCAACAGATTCGGGAGATGAATCCAACATCTTCTCTTGTTATGTCATCAATGCGCTCCTAAATGAATACCCGTCATGGTTGAATGAGCCGAGACCAGTGGTAGCTTGCAGTCCAAAAAGACATCGGGCATTTCAAGATTGGCTAGATCAAGCTAAAGATATTGAGCTCCCAGAAAGGAGACCATCCACACCAAGACAGACCTCTACACGGCTTTCAGATCTTTTTGAAGGATTTTTATCAGGAGGAGAGCGAGAGGCAAATGATGAACAAATACAATCTGACCCCTCTCAAGAAAGGCTAAATACGTCTGAGGCCCCAAATTGGGACTATCGTCAGATATGACAAACGGTGCAAATTTTAAGTTAGTCTGAGGATCAAGATACACCAGTTGTGGTCAGTTTGAATAGGGACCCTCCAACAGAAGAAGCAGTCTTGAACTCAGGGCCAGCCGACAGTTTACTGGTATCTGAACAAATGTCAGCCCAGCCTGGAAGCCCAAATCGATCGCCCTTCTAAAGCAAGAAAAGGAAGCTGGACTTCAATTCTGTAAACATGGTCCAGCTCTTGGAAGGAGAGTCATCTGAACCAATAGATCAGACGATTGCAAAAGTCTACCAACTCAACCTTCGGTCAGGAAGAAAGATACAACCGAAGTTTGTACCAGTCCAACATGAAAATCGGACTAGAGCTCAACCGGCCAAAGCTCAAATAGCTCATAATAATGAGAGAGTCAGGTACGATATTCTGGCCCATCTGGAGAAAATTCCTTTCTTGCTCAGCATCTACGATGCTTTCAAGATGTCCCTGGAATTGAGAAGGTCTCTCATATATGCTCTTTTCAATCCGAAAGACTTCTCTGAAGAAGTAATGACTCAGCAGCCACAACCTCCTGAAATAGAGACTTTCTGCCTCTTTACAATCATTTTTGATGATGAAGACATGCGAGCTGAGACTCTCCAACATAATCAATCACTGTTCATCTCAGGTCTAGTTAATGAAACTGGTATCTCCAGAGTGATGATAGATGGAGGTTCGGCCGTTAACATCCTCCCAAAAAGGATGCTGTCCAAGCTTGATATACAAACAGGTCGGCTACATGAAAGCAACCTGATCATTCAAGGCTTTAACCAAAATGAGCAGAAGCTCATGGGCATGATCAACCTCAAAACCAGGTTTGGGGATATTGCTGAAACTACTACGTTTCTAGTGATCGATGTTGATACATCATACAACGCCTTGTTGGGGCGTCAATGGATGCATAACCATCTAGTTGTGTCATCCACCTATCACTAATGCCTCAAATACCTTCAAGGGAATAGGCAGGCAAAGATCGATGTTGATGATGATCCTTTCAATGATGTAGAGACATACTACGTAGATACGTGTTTCTATGCCAAGAGTGCCCAAAGAAGCATTCGACATAAGCCCAAGGGTCAAAAGATTGAAAGTGGCTTGAAAAGTAATCATGGACCTGCCCAAACCGCAATCCCAAAAAGGGTGTTTAATTACACCCCGAAGTCTCAAAGAAAGGAAGGACAACCAACCTTGGCTTGGGTTGAATCTCTCCAGAATCTTCAAAATGGCAAATCGGCCGACCCCTTCCAGGTTTGCGAGGTTAAACAAATTGACCTTCTTCAAGCTCTAAAAGGAGACCATTTAATTCCTTTGAAGAAAATGGACTGTACCATGGTAGAAACTACCTCCAGTCTTACTGTCCCAGTCAAACAGAGAGGACAAAAGCCGATACTCTTCAACTCTCTAGGTGCACATAGCAGGATAAACTCCTCGCGGACTGATAAAAAGAGCAGGATCGTCAATCCTTATGGGAAGAAAATAAGCATCGGTAAGACAACTGCCAGACTTCTTAAAGACCACGGGTTCGATCCCAAAGAATGAGAACAAGTCTAAGGAAATCTCCTACCAGCTTATGAAGCTATGCTCAAAATGGAGCAACACAAACCCCTGGATACTGGTAAATATGTTGATACAGATATGCTAGGAATCGGGTATGAACTCCGGTCTTTGTATGAGGGAGGAATCATAACCGTGCTGTAAATATGGTCACGATCAAGGAAGAGTCCGCATCAAATGAAGTCTCCATGGAATGACTTTCGGACGAAGCGGAGCCCGTACAGGCATCGCCATGGGTTAAAGCAGCACATCAAGATGTGATTGATATCCTGGCTAAGGTCAGCTTCAGTGCATGAAAAAATGACTGACAGCTGAAGTCATTCCCAGTGCCATCATTCCATCCAGAGGAGTATGGGAAAAGACCATTATCTTCCATTCTGTAGGGTAAGCAGGCAAAGCCACCTCCCGGAACAATAGAAGGGGTAGAAGAATGAACCCTTACCAAAAGAGGCCCGTGTTTAGTCCAACAATCAAGAAAATGCTCGAGAAATATGGATTTTGTACTGAAGGAAAAGAGCAGGCTGAGCAAGAAATTATGTCAGCACTCAGAACTTTGGTTTCCAGTAAGAGGGTTAGTTCTAATTTGGGAGGAGATGAGTCCAAAAGTTTTGACCCTTCACTGAATGAAGATCTGGTCTGGACTGTAAATACTATTACGGTAGATGAAGACTCCTCAAGAGAAGAAATGATCAGGGAAGAACTACTGGAAGAAAAGGAAGTCCGTTCGGCTCCTCCAGAATTTGAAGTAGCAGGTCAAGCAATAGTCGGCGATCTTCTCGAAGTTAACCTGGGCTCAGAACAAGACCCAAGACCAACATTCGTCATTGCTTCCCTCTCTCAAAAAGAAAAAGAGGAATATCTTTGTCTCGTAAAAGAGTACAAGGATGTCTTTGCCTGGAAATAAATGGAAATGTCTGGCTTAGATCTGAAAATTGTAGTCCATCATCTCACAACTCGAGAAGATGTTAGACCAATCAAGCAAGCACAAAGAAGAGCCCGCCCAAAACTGGTCGCCCAAATTGAAGCCAAGGTAGATAAACTCCTTAAAGCCGGGTTCATAAGAGAGGTTCAATACCCCACTTGGCTAGCCAATGTTGTTCCCGTAAAGAGGAAGAATTGATAGATCCGGGTTTGCATAGACTTCCGGGATTTGAATGATGCCTGTCCCAAAGTCGACTTCCTTTTGCCCATCACAGAAATGATGGTCGATGTCACAATAGGCTTTAAAACTTTATCCTTCATGGATGGATATTCCGGCTACAGCCAAATCAAAATGGCTCCAGAAAATGAAGAGGTTACAGCCTTTCACACCCCTAAAGGAGTGTTCTGCTACAAATTCATACCATTCGGCCTCAAAAATACCAGAGCAACCCATCAAAGGGCCATGACCATCATCTTTGGGGATATTCTCCATGACAAAGTCAAATGCTATGTCGATGACTTAGTTGTCAAAACAAGGCAATGAAGCAATCATCTAGATGATCTTTGAGAAATCTTTGATAGACTGCGAAGACATCAGCTCAAGATGAGCCCACTCAAATGTGCGTTCGGAGTTTCCTCGGGAAAATTCCTAGGCTTTGTGGTACGCCACAGAGGAATCGAGATTGACCCTATAAAGATAAAGGCCATTCGCGATATGCCCCCTCTAAGAAATCTCCGCGAGTTAAAAGGACTCCAGGGTCAACTTGCTTATATTCGGAGATTTATCTCCAACTTGGTCGGAAAGTGCCAACAATTTTTTCAGCTGATGAAGAAGGGAATACCGTTTCAATGGGATGAAGCTTGCCAAAATGCTCTTGACAGCATCAAGACTTATCTCACGAACCCACCAATCCTCATGGGCCCCATCAGAGGAAAGCCACTTATCCTCTATATAGCGGTGCTCGAAGGATATCTCGGAGCTCTCATTACTTAACATAACGACTAAGGAAAGGAAAATGCCCTGTACTATATAAGCAGGACTTTGGTTAGAGCGGAATGTAGATATACGTTGATAAAGAAAGTCTATCAGATCTTCATATTTGCCCTGAAGAAATTAAGGGATTACATGCTCGAGCATTCGGTGAAACTGATATCCACCGATCCTCTCAAATACGTAATGTCCCGCCCCACTCTCTAAGGTAGAATGAAAAAATGGGCGGTACTCCTGTCTAAATTCGAAATTGAATTCGTGCCCCAAAAGGCAATAAAAGGGCAAGCCCTATCTGACTTCTTTGCAGCACATCTGGTTCCTGCGAATTCACCACTGGTTACCGACCTCCCTAATGAAGAAGTTATACAGGTACAAGTCAAACCAAGCTGGAAGATGTATTTTGATGGAGCTTTAAGAAGCCCTGATGGAATCAAACGCATCAACCCGAAGGAGAATAATTCAGGAGTTGGTATTGTTTTTCTCACACCAAAAATACTATCTTATTCCTTCGCCCTAACAGAAGGATGCTCAAATAATGAAGCCGAATATGAAGCCCTGATAGTAGGTCTTGAATTGCCTCTTGAGATTCCAGTGGATGAATTAACCATCTACGGAGATTCGGAACTCGTCATCAAACAAGTTCGAGGTGAATATGTGATGCAAAGAGTTAGCCTCCTTCCCTACCAGAAGAGAGTAGATCAGTTATTTGCTAAAATTCCAAGAAGTAGCCTCTTCTATGTCCATAGAGGACTTAACAATCAAGCTGACGCTTTGGTAGGCCTTGCAGCATCTCTAACCCTGCCAACAGACAGAGTGCTGACTATCACAATGGGGGAAATAAGAACTCTCAAATCCCTTCCGGACATAAATCTCCCAGAAACAGTTTGTTCTGTGACAATCAAAGAAACAGATGAGGATTGGCGACAACCCTTCATCGATTATCTCCAACATGATCGATTGCTTGGATACCATGCCAAACGCGCCGAAGTCTATCGATGGGTCACAAAATTTGTGATGCTGGAAGATACACTGTATAAACAGTCCCTGGATGGTATCTTGATGAGGTGTATCTTGGGAAATGAAATAGATCAAGCCATGGAAGAAACTCATGCTGGGATCTGTGGTGCTCACTAAGCTGGGCTCAAGCTATAAATGCAGCTGAAAAGATTAGGCTATTATTGGCCTACGATAATCACTAATTATCTTAACTATGCAAGAAAATGCAAAGTTTGTCAGCTTCATGCTAATTTCATACATCGGGATCCCGAGCCTCTTCACATGACAACATGTTCATGGCCCTTCGTGGCATGGGGAATGGACGTCATAGGAATTCACCCCACCATCATCTGCTGGGCATCAATACATCTTAGCTGCGATGGACTACTTCTCAAAATGGGCCGAAGCCGTTGCTCTCAAAGAAGTCAAACAACACTCAATGGCAGATTTCATCTCGACCAACATCATATATCGGTTCGGGATTCCAAAAAGCATTATCACGAATAATGGACAACCTTTTTGAAGCGCCCCTATACACAAGTTGTATGTCAAATTTGGTATCCAAGAGGATCATTCTACCCGGTAGTATCCAATCGAAAATGGTCTCGCCGAAGCCTTTAACAAGACTTTGTACAAAATCTTCAAGAAAGTTGTGGACAAAAGCAAACGGGATTGGCACGAACGCCTACCTGAAGCCCTCTAGGCATACAAGACTACTCATCAGGCTCCAACACAAGCCACGCCGTATTCCCTGGTCTTTGATGGTGAAGCAATTCTCCCCCTTGAAATTCAAATTCCCTCTCTACGGGTGGCAATTCAGCAGTGTATCACAAAAGAAGACTTATCTAAAGTTCGTCTTGCAGAGCTTGAAACTCTTGATGAACGTCGTCTCCAAGGCTAACAGAGTTTAGAGATGTATAGACAAAGGCTAACTAGCGCCTTCAACAAAAGAGTAAGACTAAGGTCTTTCAAAGCAGGAGATTTGGTCTTAATTGTCAGAACTCCAATCATCATCACTTGTCGAACCAAGGGGAAGCTCGAACGAAAATGGGAAAGGCCATACGTCATCGAGAAAGTATATTCCAACGGAGCGTACCTGCTGACCTCAATTGATGGAGAGCGAATTATCCCTCCACCCAATGCAAGATTCCTGAAGTGATATTACGCCTAAGAATCAAAAAGCTCGCTAGACTTCGGTCTGCTTCACCAGGTCACATAACTTGACGGCTTCGGTCTTCTCAATGATAAAATCCCTTGTAATCTTCAGACAACAAATGAAGACCGATCCATCTTTGTTGATCTTCAACCAATCAAGGATATACCATCTCGAAGCATGCTGTGGTAAAAAGTCCATTCTGCGAAAGAACATACAATTCAAATTTGCTAAGAAAGAAAGTTAATTGCTTTAAATACAATTAAAATTTAACTTTTCAATGGAGATATATATTTATATCAGAGTTAATTGAACTTGGGAGTAAGGGATAATTTTATCATCTCTAATGAATATTTTTTTTGGGAAATAACCTTAGGTCTTAAACTTATTGAGGGATGAAATAGCATGATCAGCTTTGCAGCAAATGTCCAAGGACGAAATGCTCATGGCAAACACCTACGGGCAAATGCTCAAGCTGAGATCCATGGACACATTAATGTCCATGGATACATGAAATCCACAAATAGAATCGATAATACATAAAAATATCCATGAACAAGTCCACATATAGGAAATATGGCTCACAGAAAAATGTCCCAGGAGCAACCTATTCGTGGACATTATTCACGGATGTTGGAATATCCACGGACAAAAGTCTATGGGTATTAAAAGTATCCGTGGACAAAACTCCACAAGTGTCAAGTCTCCTGTCGATTCACACGAACCTTATTTTTCCTTTAAAGCTTTCTCTAATGGAAGTTAATGGTCCTTCCAAATTCCATGCTCTTTAATCTTTTCTTCTTTTCTTTGATCCAAGAACCTTTCTTGATCAAACAAGATCCAATCTTGATCTTCAAAGAACTTGTTCTTGATCATCAAGATCAAAAAACAAACAAAAGGAAAAAGGGGAGGGGTGACTATACACTCTCAAAGGGGAAGACGGTTGGGCGTGAACTTTAGGAGAGAGAGAGGAGAAATTTTTTTGGAGAATTATATCTAAAGGGCTGGACGTCCACTCCTTTATATAGGATTCCCCTTGGTTGCTTGAATTGTAATCCAATTACAATTCCTCAACCTTATCCTAATCCAATTAGGATTCCTCAATAGTTTCATTTCTTGATTATTCTCCTAATCCAATTAGGATTAATCTTAAAAGAAACTAACCTTATCCATTAGTAACTAATCTTATCCTTATCCAATAAGGATTCTTGAATTAGTAACTAACTAATGGAATCTCTAACAAATAGGGAATCTTTAATTAGTAATTAACTAACTAACTAACCTTATCCAATAAGGTGTTAATTAATTAGAAACTAATTAAACAAGACTTCCTCTTGAAGTGGGCGTCCCACCCTAGGTGAGCCCCACTTCCACATGCCCCTTAGGGTTCTAAACCTTAAAGGTCACTATTTGATCTTTTATCAAAATCCCCAATGGGTCCTACCCATTTGGTTTATCACATCCAATGTGATTTTACCATTTAGAGCTTTACTATACCATATTGTGATTACTTAGATAAATTAATTATTTAATTAATAATTAAATTAAATACTTTAAGAAGGTCCTTGTGTGTGGGATCTAAAGGGATCTCCTATTTCCGGTTGTAGGACCAAGTACTCAACCTTTTGGTTAAAGCATTGTTACTAGGAAACACCTTTCCTAAAACTCCATTAGGATCATAGAATTTTATCTATGTCCTTGGACTTCCACCAATCATAATAATGTCCATTAACACAATGTGACAAACCTCCAGAAATTAGAGAATTACTTGTAAGTACTATCTCACAATTTATTTACAAATAAATCCTTCCACATTCCGGTATCACTTGTAAGCTTTCAGGATTGGAACAATTCCACTGTCTAGCCCCTAGCTTATGAATAGAACCCTTTCTCATGATTAATTTTTCATTGAACTGAACCTCCAAAACACTTTTGAAGAAACATTAGAAAAAAACTGACACATATATATTTATATATACTTTTCTAAATTGAACATATCAACTTCGATAAAGACCATTTTACCGAAAAACACCAGTACCAGATTTAACAGTTTAGGTCAACAAGTATCACCTTGATATCATTATCTCCAATTAAGGAGTTGTGGATTCCTTATTGAATGTTTACACACTTCTCCAAACATTGTGTACATGACCCAACATACCCGGAGTTAGTCCTATGTATTGGACATTGCCGATTGGCATATCAAAGCCATATAGACAAATATTTGAGAAGATGTTAACCTCTCAAGTCTAAGGACAATTGTTGAATGGATAACCCTAATACAATCTGACAGTGTATTCTATAGGGTATCCACTAGTGACCCCGTTCAGTATTATGTACTTGCTACATATACTCACATGTTAGTCAAGAGTCACCACTCTTTGTGAATGAGATTCATCACACTATCTCATAGAACTACACATGTGCAAGCCATGATGAAGCACGGTGCCCAACTAGTACTCTAGAGGCTTTGAACAATATTAGGTTTACAAGGAACCGGAAAATCATATCTCCTCGCAACCTTTGCATGATTTTCCTACAATGTTACCTATGGCACTTTATGTCATCATCAAATGAGACAGTAATTAATATAATGTCCTTTATAGTTGGTAGTGTGAATATGATGCTTGTTTAATCAATATAGAAAAGTCTCTTATTGGCTTTCGAGGGCATATATGTCCAACAGCTTGGACCTAAGGTTTGACTCGGTTGACCTAAGGTTTAGATTGAGGTTGACCTAGGATTAGGTTCAATTAACCATGGTTAAATTGATTAGCCATGGTTAAAGGAGGTGTAACAATGGGGTGCTGATAGCTACCCCTATTTGTCGGAGAGTGTCACGTTAGCGATTGAACGACAAAGACTAGAATCAGCCGATTTTTATGCCAAGTTGAGTTTGATGAGAGCAAGCATGATGGATAAGAGGAGTGAACACGCTTTCGCTCAAATGGAGATAGGGTGAAGGTTGGCCACATGACCACCTTACTGGAGATTGAGGCAAAGCCAAGATGGGTGCAGGATTAGCGTCACTGGAGGCTGTAATTGATAGCTGGTCACATGAACGTGACAGTATACTCCTTGATTAGTGAGCTATCAAAGTAAGAAGGAAATGAGGGGTGCAAGATTAACATCACTGGAGGCCACAACTGATATCCGATCACACGACCGTGTCAATATACTTCTTGATTAGTGAGTTAGTAGAACGAGACAAAGAAGTTGAGTGCAAGACTAACATCACTGGAGGCCGTAACTGGCATCCGGTCACACGACCGTATTAGTATACTCCTTGATTAATGAGTTAGTAAAGTGAGGGTTAAGATGATAGCTGCAAGACTAACATCACTGAAGGCTGTAACTAACATCCGGTCACACGACCGTGTCAATATACTCCTTGATTAGTGAGCTAGTAAAGCGAGGGTGAAGGATGATAGGTGCCAGACTAACATCACTGGAGGCCGCAACTAACATCCGGTCACATGGCCGTGTCAATATACTCCTTGATTAGTGATCTAGTAAAGCGAGCGTGAAGGATGATAGGTGCCACATTAACATCACTGGAGGCCGCAACTGACATCCGGTCACATGACTGTGACAGTATACTCATTGATTAGTGAACTTGTAAAGCGATGGTGAAGGATGATAGATGCAATGATGTAGACAACCGCTCGATCATCTGACAAGATAGGGGGCCAAGAAAATAAGGGGAGTGAAGACAGCCGCCCGACTGTTTCACCTGGTAGCAAACCAAGACGATAAGGAAGGTGAAGACAGCCGCCCGACTGTTCCACCTGGTAGCTAGCCAATAAGATAAGAAATGTGAAGACAGCCGCCCGACTGTTCCACCTCGTAGTAAGTCAAGAACATAAGGAGGGGTAAAGACAGCCGCCCGACGGCTTCACCTGAGATAGGATGCAACGTTGTAGACAACCACTCGATTATCTGACAGGGTAGCAAGATAAGGAGGGTAAAGACAACCGCCTGACTGCTTTACCTGGTAGCAAGCCAAGACAGCCACCCGATTGCTTTCCCTAGAGTAGGGTGCAAGATAGTGCAAACAACCGCCCGATTGCCTGCCAGTGTAGAAAGAAAATAAAGGTAAAGACAACCGCCCGACTGCTCCACTTGAGATGGCATGCAACGTTGTAGACAACCGCCCGATTGCCTGCCTGGATTGCAAGATAAGGAGGGTAAAGACAGCCGCCCGACTACTTCACCTGAGATGGAATGCAACGCAGTAGATAACTGCCCGATTGCTTGCTAGGGTTGCAAGATAAGGAGGGTAAAGAAAGCCACCCAACTGCTTCACCTAAGATGGAATGCAACGCAGTAGACAACCGCCTGATTGCTTGCTAGGGTTGTAAGATAAGGAGGGTAAAGACAACCACCCGACTGCTTCACCTAGGATGAGACCTAAATAGATAGCTGATAAGTATGAGGAAGAGTTCTGGTGATTATGAAAATGATTTTACGAAGCAGGATGAAATGAATGTGAGGAGTGAAAGACTTGACCCTAAGCCGTTGCACGAATCTTTGCCTCTACATATATATGGCCTGCTGAATTTGGATTGCCCCTAGCCCAAATGTTTGCGCTTGCCCCTCAGGATTGACTGATATCTGTCTCATCATGGACGGTGCGCTGACTTTGCTTTGCCCGGGTTTTGTCGGTCTTCTTGCTCCAGAGGGAATGATCAGTCGAACCTTGAGCTTACTCTACTGGGGAGTGGACTCTGACTGACTGTGGATGCGGATGACTTAGAGAACTGACTAAATAGATTGATGGATTGACATGACAAGTGGTCAAACTGGGAGATTGCTGATTTTGACCAAAAAGATTGACTGATGGGTAGATTGACTGACAGATTGATGATTTGACCTAAAAGACTGACTGATGGGTGGATTGACTGACAGATTGACGATTTGACCAAAAAGACTGTTATAGTGAAATTGACTGTTGTATTTTGAAAGTGTGCCTGAGATTACCCGTATTGGGAGACCTAGCTAGGTTCCTTTGCTTTTTAGGGAAAATTGATTGAGCTTGAGTTGATCA
This sequence comes from Tetracentron sinense, assembly GCA_015143295.1. NCBI lineage: Eukaryota > Viridiplantae > Streptophyta > Magnoliopsida > Trochodendrales > Trochodendraceae > Tetracentron > Tetracentron sinense. Next base: position 18,318,712 of record CM026567.1, read on the forward strand.
TTTTTAGAGTAGATCTGCGTCTGCTCTTGATTGATTTTTGTCATTTACTTGATGCTCAAGCTAGTGTTCGACGGATGATACCTTGTTGATCATGACACCCTATCGCATTAATACGGAGCTTGTACTTGTTTATTTTTCCCTTTTTAGCTCCTTGGCCCTTGCGGGTTTTCATCAAGACTGGGTTCATGTAATTATTGCACAACAGCAGGATTGGTGATTCCTTACTATGCCTGTGAAATTGAAGTTTGATTTGTCCATTTTTTGCCCCTGGGCCCTTTCGGGTTTTTCTTTAGGACTGGGTGTACAAGCTTTGTATTTTCTCATCTCGAATTTCTCTTTGATAATTCTTCATTCTTCTCTCATCACCGCCTGTATGACATTGGGGACGAATGCTTTTGATCGTCAATGCTCAATTCTTTTCAAAGATCAAGGAGGGCTTAATGCTTGGGACGAAACGTGATTTGGATAAAAATGAGGTAACGTTCAAAGTCTCTGTTAGGGCACCCTATGATGTTTGTTTGGTGTTGGATGAAACCAGCTTCTTCATCCTTTGTCCTTTAGTGAAGCATTGCTTCGCTTTTTGACCAAGTACCCTTTTTTTTGGTACATGGTTGCCTTGTATTATGGGCATTTGCTGTGTTATGACCGAACCTGATTTCAAGCTACCTACGTACCCAAATAAGTCTGGAGCATGTACGACCTTTGCATGTACCCAAATAGGTCTAGAGCATGTACGACCTTTGTCCTTTAGTGAAGCCATATTTTTTTTTTGCCCTTTACTAGTTGTTCTTCTTTTGCATTGTTATTTTGACTTTCATAGGATGCCCTTGTATGAGTTTTGAAAGAAAGGCTATTAGGCTCAACGGTCTAACTAGCTGATATGTATAGCATGGGTAAGAGAGGTGTTGTGAGGGTTATCAAAAGATGGTCTCCTATCCTTTCCTTGATTGGTCGAGAGCATGTACGACCTTTGCATTCTCTTATTTTGGATTGATTGAAATTTGATGGCTCAAAGAGGCCTTTACTATACCTGCATTGCTCTTGCTTTGGTTTGCTCGATCCTGGGAGAGTGTCTGAACACTACACTTTCTATTAAATGATCAACTTTTGTTATCAAATTATCTTCTATAGGCATTAGAAACTAGGTCAGTTCCCAATTTAAGCATCTCAAAGTACATTAGAAGGTTGATTTGAAAGAGTCATTTTATTGAATCACACAAAAAGTGGACAAATTCAACAAAAGGCAAAAGTAAGGGCCACTGGACTGACTTGGATTGATGGTAGGGATTGGCACAGGCCAACATGGCCAACTGCAAGACCAAGAGAAGAGGTAAAATATAGACACAACACAAGTAGAGTTTGTTCAGAATTCGGTTGTAGAAATATTTCGACTGAAGTGCCTTAGTTTCTAAGAGGATCATGATTGGGGAGAGGAGCCTGAGTGATGTTAGTATTCCCGGGTGCAAAGCAAATCCTTTCTATCTCCAACAAGTCCTATATTGCATGCTTTAAATCATAACATCTGCCCATAGGATGCCCCGACATCTGGTGATACCTGCAATGTTGCTTTGCCCGGTATCCTTTTAGGGGAACAATCGGTGGAGGTTGGGGATCCTTCAGTGTGATCAGCTTCTTATCCAGAAGGAACAAGAGAAGTGCTGTCAAAGAATACAGGATTGGAGTGAATGTCCGATTTTCCTCTGCTCGAAGGTCATTTGGTGAGAGAGCAGTTTTCCGTGGGGTTGTTGAGCCTGCCTGGGCTATCGAGCTAGTTGGGGTAAGTTGACAGGTATAGCTACCACCATTTTCCCATCATCTTCTTTCTTTCTGTTGTCCTTTCTTGGATGTAGGAGAGTACGGGAAGAAGATGCATCCTTAGATCCTTGGAACACATCGAATGACCCGAGGTCACCCATTGTTGTCTCGATCCTGGTGCCACACTTGGCCATGTTGCTGAAGTCAGAGATAGGTTGCGCTATCAGGAGAGTTTTGAGTGGGTGCTTGAGGGTGCGGAAAAAGGTTGTCACCAATTCCTCCTTTGGTAGAGGGGTGCTCATTTTTTGAGCCATTTCTATCCACCGAACAGATTATTCGATGAAGGTCTCATTATCCCTCGGGGACATTCTTTCTAGATCTGCCCTCTGCGGGACCAGGTCGACATTATAAGAATATTAAGCAATAAATGTCTCGCACAGGCCTTCCTATGTCCGAACTTTGTTAGGGTTCTCCTTAGTGAACCACTGCAGTGCAACCCCTTTCAAACTCTTCTGAAACAATTACACCAGTAATATGTCCACATGTTCGAGCTAGAATAACTCTCCACAGTATGCTCTCAGATGTGTCTCAGGACATCCCTTTCCACTATACTTCTCAAAGTTAGGTATCTTGAAGTCCCGGGGCAATTGGATCCCGAGATGTATGCACATGTCCTTGAAATTAGTGGACTTACCGGATCCCTGAGTCTTCCTTACTAGGTCCTCTAGCTTCTCTATCCTCTCCTAATATGCATCCAGGATCTGGGCTGAGCTTGAAGATATGTGAGCGGATCCCATATGAGGTTCACCACCGGCCCTAGCTTCCTCCTCTTCAAATTGGTCTATGATAGGTGGGAAGATGCGGTGAGTGGGTGGTGGTGGTGGAATGTTGAAAGTGAATTTAGGTGATGGGGGGACGTTGAGGGTGAGTGACGATTGTGGTTGAATGGTTGGTGGGATGCTGATGAGATTAGTGGCACGTGGTGGATTTGGTTGTGATGGGCTCGGCTCATCGACTGTTTGAGGGTTGGAGGAGGAGAAGGCACACGTCATGGCCCACATAAAATCCTGTACAATGCCTTTTAAATCATCAATGCTTCGGGCATTCTCCGCTATTCTTGCTTCTAGGTCCGGGACATGTGGCTGTGATGTCAAGGTATCAAGGTCAGTTTTTTGGCCACCCGGGGGTCCATATTGCAATTGGTTGGTCGGATATCAACTGGGCTTTTTTTTTCCAGATATGTGCTCGACTCAGGGTCTGATCCTAAAAAGATGGGGGGTAGGGAGTAAGAGCTGGAATAGATAAGAGTAGAAGGAAAATCCAGAAAGCATGCAAATGACCTAACATTGTCTAGATAACATAGGGACAATGTCCTTCGTCTGAAAGCTTAAAATGGCATGCATAGGAGGCGATTTTTAATTTGATTTTTTTTTGTTTTGTTTTGAACAAGGAGTGACATGACATATGTGGCCCGATAGGGTAGGCGGAAAGAAATGCGTTCTACTAACCTGGGTTGTTGGTAACCAGGGCCTACTGGGCCAAACTTGAAACAGGTTAATGGGCTAACCCATTACAACTTAGGATTTGAGACAGGGTAAGATATGTTTTATTACAAGCACAATAAAAGGATCAGTACATGCCCCCTGAATGGGTGTTTATCTGGACATAATGCCCTGATATTCAACCATGATTGGGGGATAGGTATAGGGTGCATTCCTTTCATGATGGTTGCTTGTAGGCTATACCATAGTCTAGTCTATATGCATGAATACTGGGGTAATGCAAGTGCGTTCCTAAAAGGTGAGGGTCACTTAACACCGTATATGCTACTCCCCGGTATAGAACATACCTGAAAATGGATGATTGGTGTAAGCGAGAGTGTTCAGAATCCTTTTCTGAGGGTAATCACCGAACATGCGTAATTCTACGGACATCCAAGACTTTTAAGCTTCTGTCACTGAGGATAGTCATCCAACAGCCGTAAGCGTAATAAGCTTGACAATGGGTAAAATAGGTCATTATACTACTATATTATGTATGATATGCATTGTACAAGAAACACCCAAAAGATATAAGGAATTAGCAATCGGTTAAATACTTAGACATTTTAATTAATTTTGAGATTAATTTGACTTAAATTTAGGTTATGACTTGAACCTTTGCTTTTTCCACAGTGGAGTCGCCAGAGCTATGAGCATGGTTTTTTTACCCACTTGTTTGGACTGAGAGTCGCCACCTATTCATTCTTAGGAATATGTCTCGGATGGTTAGATAAGATCTAATAGTCTATTAGATCTGTTAGGTAAGCGGTTCGATTAAGTCCCGGGAATGTATTAAGCGTCCTAGGACCCCTATTTTACAATAGTAACCTACTCCCTAAATTCAAGCAAATTTAAAATCAATGTTAATTAAAGTGCCTAAGTGTTTACCAAATATCAATCCAAGAGAGAGAGAAAGCTAGCTAGGCTAGGGTCGAACCCGGGTTGGGTTGCCTACGTACTCACATTGGGGTGAGATCAGACCGAGCGCAATTCTGACACATGAGCCCTGTGCCAAAGCTAGGGGGTGTGTGTGTGCATTAGGGATGGTCAAAGGTCTAGTCCTGGGGCTAGGGTTTGATTGCTGGGGAGGTCAAATGTGCAAGGATTGAGTATAACCGCAGTTAGAAAGGGTTTAACTATGGTTAAGTGAGCTAACTAAGGCTACAAAGACCTATAAGTCTCATTTTTTTAGGTCCTTTTTGTGTTTTTTATATCTTTTTTGGTATGATTTTATGCATATTTTCAAGCTAAGGCAAGTTTACCAGGGTTAAAAGCTAACCGGAATTTAACCAACCCCAGTTACAAGTATGGGCTGGGTTCAAGGTGGACCTAGCAGGTGTAGCAAGGCTTCTGTGGGCTTCAACTTGGGCCTGGACCTTGAGCAAAGCCCCTATTCCAGCAATACAGGGAATGGCGTCATTTAGTTTACCGCCATTCCCAATATAGTGTATATTAGGAATGACGGTGAAACAAATGTCATTCCTGGTTTTCCAGGAATAGTAGCAAAGCCAGCCATAGGGGAGCTCAAGGGGGATACCTGGAAAGTTGGTAGGCCCAAGGTGGAGTTTAGGAGAGATGCCACATGTCCTGGGCATATATTGGGCCCTGGGCTCAACTTAGGGTCAGGCCCACGAAGGCCACAAAGTCACTGCTATAAAAGATCTAGAATGTCGGTGAGGTGATTACCGACATTCTGGGTAGGTTGAGTTTCATGCCACTTTAGCCACAGTTAAGCAAACCCCTAGAGCATGGAAAGCCAAGGGGGATAGAGGGGAGTTCAATGCATGCATATCAGGCCCTGGAATGGACCAGGGCCTCACTATTCATGACCTGCAGTCCCTGCAACAAAAAAACACCAAAATAGTGGTAGTTATTCTACCGCCATTATTGGGTTTCTAAAAAATGCAAAAAACCAAACTGTTGGGCTATACCACACTGCTTCCAGGGGATTTCTCATGATCCAAGGACCCCCTAGAAATCTTGTGGAGGTGGAGGGGTGGTCTGTGTACGTGTGTGGAAGTATATGGGGTTCCCATTGCCTATGGAAGAGGCAAGGGAAACCCCTTCTACACCACTACTATTGAGCAAAGACCCCTAGAAAGGACCAGGGGTTTACATATGCTCCAAAATCAAAAGAAAGAGGGTTAGGGGGTACCCTACCCTGCCTAGGGTGTCCTTGATAGGCGGTGGAGGTGGCTGCCGGAGGTGTTGCACTGCAACCAGGAGCTTGGCCTTCAGATTCTTGAAGGATTTCAGGGATTTGGGAATTCTGGGAATTTCGGAGTTCACCAGGAGTTCCCTACAGGGGTTTTTTGCATTTGTTCTGAGGTGTGGGGGCGTTGGTATTTATAGGGAAGAGGTTAGGGGACCTAATGGGGATTAGGATGAGGTTGGATGGAGGATTCTGAAGCATTGAGGTCCTCTGGAGGAGCTCAAAAGCATGGGGGAGGTAGCATGGTGGCCTGGAGTGGTTGGGGGTACAGAGGGGGTGCTGCAGACTTGCAAACACGCAACAAGATAATTGACAGCAGATCATCTACAGCCATTCTCGAATGCACAGGATGAAGAATATCGGTAGATGATCTACCGACATCTTGAAATTTGAATTCTTAAGGACCAGGGCCTCCCCCAGGGCTGGGTTTTGGTCTTGGGCCCACGGCTGGGCCTAGCTTTGCTTGCCTACAGGTTTGAGGCCTTATTGGCTTGGGGGTTGGCTTTTCCTGGGGTTGGGCTTAGGGCTACCTAAGGTTTGAACCAGGGTTTAGGCCTAAGGTTAGCTATGGTTGAAGATTTACCTATAGTTTGGACCTAAGGTGTGACTTGGTTGACCTAAGGTTTAGACTGAGGTTGACCTAAGTTTAGGTTGAACTAACCATGGTTAAATCGATTAACCATGGTTAAAGGGGGTATAAAAATGGGGTGCTGACACCAAGGTTAAAGGGCTTAACCCTAAGGGTGGGTGAAGCTTAACCATAGTCAAAGGGTATTGAAATGGGGAGAGATGTTAGGTTAGTGAATCATAACCATAGTTAAATGGGGTAAAAACCATTAAACCAAAAAAAAGGGGTAAACACCAAGATTAAATTGCTTAACCTGAAGGGTGAGAGAAACTCAACCACAGTTAAAGGATTTTAAAAGAGGAGAAACGTGGCGATTTAAAAGGGAAACATATCGCGTAATACCAAGTTCTGATATTCAGTGCCGATTAGAGGATTTGCACTCCTCACCAAGGGAGGAGACTGTAGTTCAAGATCAGTTAAAAGGATTTTGTGAGGGTGAGGAGCATCCTTCCCCTCATCGTGCAAGGAGAGAATTATTGGTGATGTTTATATATTGAATTTTTGCAAGAAAAAAAAATGATTGAAGGTTTGAGAAGCTGGAGTTTTCTATTTTAATTTTTGTCATTTTCATTAAATACATTTTCCAGATTTTCTCCTTATAGAATACCTATAAATTATGATTATATTTAAATAAATATACTCAAATTTTATTAAATTTCATAGTTAAATGTTTTAAAATTCATCTTATAATGAATTATATTTGTATTTATTTTCCTTTAATAAAATAATTGATTGATTTCTCACCAACTTCAAGTCCTTCAACTTTTTTTTGGTAGACTCAATAACACCACAAGGTGATTACTGAAGGGAAGACAAAGGAAACACACCCACCACACATGCAAACCACACACACACACCACAACTTGGTATCATGATCCTTTTACCATGAAGACTGTCATACTTTAGCATGTATGTCTGCGCAATACAACAACAAAAACCCAACAAAGCAAGACGTGTAGAGCATCCATGCTACTGATGAAGGTGCCCCCTATCGATAATCAAAAAAAAAAAAAGAAATACAATTAACAACCCCCTTGGGCGGATGTTATGGCAGTGTGAGTAAGGCGAAGAGGGACCACGAGCGCCCCTCAGTTTCATTAAATACATTAGGTAATATCGAGCAGACGCCCAACGTCGCACACTCGCGAATATAGCATTACAGCCTTCCATAAGTTGACTGGCTGTCAAATGATAGAATACTGAGCGCCCCCAGGCCCCCCCCATAAAGTGTATACGTCCCCCATTATCCATTCAATTTTCGAACCATACCTTAGGCTTCCCATCCTCCCCTTTCTCCGGTTTTTTTCTTTGCGGGTCTTTGTTCACATGCAAATCCGACTGTACACGACGGGGCGGCCTCCCCCGCTGATAATCGGGCACATCTGACTGACAGATGAGGGTTTGACCTAAAAGACTGACTGATGGGGGGGATGAATGACAGATTGACGATTTGACCAAAAAGACTGTTATAGTGAAATTGACTGTTGTATTTTGAAAGTGTGCCTGAGATTACCCGTATTAGGAGACCTAGCTAGGTTCCTTTGCTTTTTAGGGAAAATTGATTGAGCTTGAGTTGATCATTTTTAGAGTAGATCTGCTTCTGCTCTTGATTGATTTTTGTCATTTACTTGATGCTCAAGCTAGTGTTCGACGGATGATACCTTGTTGATCATGACACCCTATCGCATTAATACGGAGCTTGTACTTGTTTATTTTTCCCTTTTTAGCTCCTTGGCCCTTGCGGGTTTTCATCAAGACTGGGTTCATGTAATTATTGCACAACAGCAGGATTGGTGATTCCTTACTATGCCTGTGAAATTGAAGTTTGATTTGTCCATTTTTTGCCCCTGGGCCCTTTCGGGTTTTCCCTAGGACTGGGTGTACAAGCTTTGTATTTTCTCATCTCGAATTTCTTTTTGATAATTCTTCATTCTTCTCTCATCACCGCCTATCAGAAATTGGGGACGAATGCTTTTGATCGTCAATGCTCAATTCTTTTCAAAGATCAAGGAGGGCTTAATGCTTGGGACGAAACGTGATTTGGATAAAAATGAGGTAAGGTTCAAAGTTTCTGTTAGGGCACCCTATGATGTTTATTTGGTGTTGGATGAAACCAGATTCTTCATCCTTAGTCCTTTAGTGAAGCATTGCTTCGCTTTTTGACCAAGTACCCTTTTTTTTTGGTACATGGTTGCCTTGTATTATGGGCATTTGCTGTGTTATGACCGAACCTGATTTCAAGCTACCTACGTACCCAAATAGGGATCAGGTCATGACGTAGTTTGGCTAAAAAGCCGTTTTTTGTTTTTTCCCTTTACTAGTTGTTCTTCTTTTGCATTGTTATTTTGACTTTCATAGGATGCCCTTGTATGAGTTTTGAAAGAAAGGCTATTAGGCTCAACGGTCTAACTAGCTGATATGTATAGCATGGGTAAGAGAGGTGTTGTGAGGGTTATCAAAAGATGGTCTCCTATCCTTTCCTTGATTGGTCGAGAGCATGTACGACCTTTGCATTCTCTTTATTTTGGATTGATTGAAATTTGATGGCTCAAAGAGGCCTTTACTATACCTGCATTGCTCTTGCTTTGGTTTGCTCGATCCTGGGAGAGTGTCTGAACACTACACTTTCTATTAAATGATCAACTTTTGTTATCAAATTATCTTCTATAGGCATTAGAAACTAGGTCAGTTCCCAATTTAAGCATCTCAAAGTACATTAGAAGGTTGATATGAAAGAGTCATTTTATTGAATCACACAAAAAGTGGACAAATTCAACAAAAGGCAAAAGTAAGGGCCACTGGACTGACTTGGATTGATGGTAGGGATTGGCACAGGCCAACATGGCCAACTGCAAGACCAAGAGAAGAGGTAAAATATAGACACAACACAAGTAGCGTTTGTTCAGAATTCGGTTGTAGAAATATTTCGACTGAAGTGCCTTAGTTTCTAAGAGGAACATGATTGGGGAGAGGAGCCTGAGTGACGTTAGTATTCCCGGGTGCAAAGCAAATCCTTTCTATCTCCAACAAGTCCTATATTGCATGCTTTAAATCATAACATCTGCCCATAGGATGCCCCGACATCTGGTGATACTTGCAATGTTGCTTTGCCCGGTATCCTTTTAGGGGAACAATCGGTGGAGGTTGGGGATCCTTCAGTGTGATCAGCTTCTTATCCAGAAGGAACAAGAGAAGTGCTGTCAAAGAATACAGGATTGGAGTGAATGTCCGATTTTCCTCTGCTCGAAGGTCATTTGGTGAGAGAGCAGTTTTCCGTGGGGTTGTTGAGCCTGCCTGGGCTATCGAGCTGGTTGGGGTAAGTTGACAGGTATAGCTACCACCATTTTCCCATCATCTTCTTTCTTTCTGTTGTCCTTTCTTGGATGTAGGGGAGTGCGGGAAGAAGATGCATCCTTAGATCCTTGGAACACATCGAATGACCCGAGGTCACCCATTGTTGTCTCGATCCTGGTGCCACACTTGGCCATGTTGCTGAAGTCAGAGATAGGTTGCGCTATCAGGAGAGTTTTGAGTGGGTGCTTGAGGGTGCGGAAAAAGGTTGTCACCAATTCCTCCTTTGGTAGAGGGGTGCTCATTTTTTGAGCCATTTCTATCCACCGAACAGATTATTCGATGAAGGTCTCATTATCCCTCGGGGACATTCTTTCTAGATCTGCCCTCTACGGGACCAGGTCGACATTATAAGAATATTAAGCAATAAATGTCTCGCACAGGCCTTCCTATGTCCGAACGTTGTTAGGGTTCTCCTTAGTGAACCACTGCAGTGCAACCCCTTTCAAACTCTTCTGAAACAATTACACCAGTAATATGTCCACATGTTCGAGCTAGAATAACTCTCCACAGTATGCTCTCAGATGTGTCTCAGGACATCCCTTTCCACTATACTTCTCAAAGTCAGGTATCTTGAAGTCCCGGGGCAATTGGATCCCGAGATGTATGCACATGTCCTTGAAATTAGTGGACTTACCGGATCCCTGAGTCTTCCTTACTAGCTCCTCAAGCTTCTCTATCCTCTCCTAATATGCATCCAGGATCTGGGCTGAGCTTGAAGATATGTGAGCGGATCCCATATGAGGTTCACCACCGGCCCTAGCTTCCTCCTCTTCAAATTGGTCTATGATAGGTGGGAAGATGCGGTGAGTGGGTGGTGGTGGTGGAATGTTGAAAGTGAATTTAGGTGGTGGGGGGACATTGAGGGTGAGTGACGATTGTGGTTGAATGGTTGGTGGGATGCTGATGAGATTAGTGGCACGTGGTGGATTTGGTTGTGATGGGCTCGGCTCATCGACTGTTTGAGGGTTGGAGGAGGAGAAGGCACACGTCATGGCCCACATAAAATCCTGTACAATGCCTTTTAAATCATCAATGCTTCGGGCATTCTCCGCTATTCTTGCTTCTAGGTCCGGGACCTGTGGCTGTGATGTCAAGGTATCAGGGTCAGTTTTTTGGCCACCCGGGGGTCCATATTGCAATTGGTTGGTCGGATATCAACTGGGCTTTTTTTTTCCAGATATGTGCTCGACTCAGGGTCTGATCCTAAAAAGATGGGGGGTAGGGAGTAAGAGCTGAAATAGATAAGAGTAGAAGGAAAATCCAGAAAGCATGCAAATGACCTAACATTGTCTAGATAACATAGGGACAATGTCCTTCGTCTGAAAGCTTAAAATGGCATGCATAGGAGGCGATTTTTAATTTGATTTTTTTTTGGTTTTGTTTTGAACAAGGAGTGACATGACATATGTGGCCCGATAGGGTAGGCGGAAAGAGATGCGTTCTACTAACCTGGGTTGTTGGTAACCAGGGCCTACTGGGCCAAACTTGAAACAGGTTAATGGGCTAACCCATTACAACTTAGGATTTGAGACAGGGTAAGATATGTTTTATTACAAGCACAATAAAAGGATCAGTACATGCCCCCTGAATGGGTGTTTATCTGGACAGAATGCCCTGATATTCAACCATGATTGGGGGATAGGTATAGGGTGCATTCCTTTCATGATGGCTGCTTGTAGGCTATACCATAGTCTAGTCTATATGCATGAATACTGGGGTAATGCAAGTGCGTTCCTAAAAGGTGAGGGTCACTTAACACCGTATATGCTACTCCCCGGTATAGAACATACCTGAAAATGGATGATTGGTGTAAGCGAGAGTGTTCAGAATCCTTTTCTGAGGGTAATCACCGAACATGCGTAATTCCACGGACATCCAAGACTTTTAAGCTTCTGTCACTGAGGATAGTCATCCAACAGCCGTAAGTGTAATAAGCTTGACAATGGGTAAAATAGGTCATTATACTACTATATTATGTATGATATGCATTGTACAAGAAACACCCAAAAGATATAAGGAATTAGCAATCGGTTAAATACTTAGACATTTTAATTAATTTTGAGATTAATTTGACTTAAATTTAGGTTATGACTTGAACCTTTGCTTTTTCCACAATGGAGTCGCTAGAGCTATGAGCATGGTTTTTTTACCCACTTGTTTGGACTGAGAGTCGCCACCTATTCATTCTTAGGAAATGTCTCGGATGGTTGGATAAGATCTAATAGTCTATTAGATCTGTTAGGGTAAGCGGTTCGATTAAGTCCCGGGGAATGTATTAAGCGTCCTAGGACCCCTATTTTACAATAGTAACCTACTCCCTAAATTCAAGCAAATTTAAAATCAATGTTAATTAAAGTGCCTAAGTGTTTAACCAAATGTCAATCCAAGAGAGAGAGAAAGCTAGCTAGGCTAGGGTCGAACCCGGGTTGGGTTGCCTACGTACTCACATTGGGGTGAGATCAGACCGAGCGCAATTCTGACACATGAGCCCGTGCCAAAGCTAGGGGGTGTGTGTGTGCATTAGGGATGGTCAAAGGTCTAGTCCTGGGGCTAGGGTTTGATTGCCGGGGAGGTCAAATGTGCAAGGATTGAGTATAACCGCAGTTAGAAAGGGTTTAACTATGGTTAAGTGAGCTAACTAAGGCTACAAAGACCTATAAGTCTCATTTTTTTAGTCCTTTTTGTGTTTTTTATATCTTTTTTGGTATGATTTTATGCATATTTTCAAGCTAAGGCAAGTTTACCAGGGTTAAAAGCTAACCGGAATTTAACCAACCCCAGTTACAAGTATGGGCAGGGTTCAAGGTAGACCTAGCAGGTGTAGCAAGGCTTCTGTGGGCTTCAACTTGGGCCTGGACCTTGGGCAAAGCCCCTGTTCCAGCAATACAGGGAATGGCGTCATTTAGTTTACCGCCATTCCCAATATAGTGTATATTGGGAATGGCGGTGAAACAAATGTCATTCCTGGTTTTCCAAGAATAGTAGCAAAGCCAGCCATAGGGGAGCTCAAGGGGGAAACCTGGAAAGTTGGTAGGCCCAAGGTGGAGTTTAGGAGAGATGCCACATGTCCTGGGCATATATTGGGCCCTGGGCTCAACTTAGGTCAGGCCCACGAAGGCCACAAAGTCACTGCTATAAAAGATCTAGAATGTCGGTGAGGTGATTACCGACATTCTGGGTAGGTTGAGTTTCATGCCACTTTAGCCACAGTTAAGCAAACCCCTAGAGCATGGAAAGCCAAGGGGGTAGAGGGGAGTTCAATGCATGCATATCAGGCCCTGGAATGGACCAGGGCCTCACTATTCATGACCTACAGTCCCTGCAACAAAAAAACACCAAAATAGTGGTAGTTATTCTACCGCCATTACTGGGTTTCTAAAAAATGCAAAAAACCAAACTGTTGGGCTATACCACACTGCTTCCAGGGGATTTCTCATGATCCAAGGACCCCCTAGAAATCTTGTGGAGGTGGAGGGGTGGTCTGTGTACGTGTGTGGAAGTATATGGGGTTCCCATTGCCTATGGAAGAGGCAAGGGAAACCCCTTCTACACCACTACTATTGAGCAAACACCCCTGGAAAGGACCAGGGGTTTACATATGCTCCAAAATCAGAAAGAAAGAGGGTTAGGGGGTACCCTACCCTGCCAGGGTGTCCTTGATAGGCGGTGGAGGTGGCTGCCGGAGGTGTTGCACTGCAACCAGGAGCTTGGCCTTCAGATTCTTGAAGGATTTCAGGGATTTGGGAATTCTGGGGATTTCGGAGTTCACCAGGAGTTCCCTACAGGGGTTTTTGGCATTTGTTTGAGGTGTGGGGGCGTTGGTATTTATAGGGAAGAGGTTAGGGGACCTAATAGGGATTAGGATGAGGTTGGATGGAGGATTCTGAAGCATTGAGGTCCTCTGGAGGAACTCAAAAGCATGGGGGAGGTAGCATGGTGGCCTGGAGTGGTTGGGGGTACAGAGGGGGTGCTGCAGACTTGCAAACACGCAACAAGATAATTGACAGCAGATCATCTACAGCCATTCTCGAATGCACAGGATGAAGAATATCGGTAGATGATCTACCGACATCTTGAAATTTGAATTCTTAAGGACCAGGGCCTCCCCCAGGGCTGGGTTTTGGTCTTGGGCCCACGGCTGGGCCTAGCTTTGCTTGCCTACAGGTTTGAGGCCTTATTGGCTTGGAGGTTGGCTTTTCCTGGGGTTGGGCTTAAGGCTACCTAAGGTTTGAACCAGGGTTTAGGCCTAAGGTTATCTATGGTTGAAGATTTACCTATAGTTTGGACCTAAGGTTTGACTTGGTTGACCTAAGGTTTAGACTGAGGTTGACCTAAGTTTAGGTTGAACTAACCATGGTTAAATCGATTAACCATGGTTAAAGGGGGTATAAAAATGGGGTGCTGACACCAAGGTTAAAGGGCTTAACCCTAAGGGTGGGTGAAGCTTAACCATAGTCAAAGGGTATTGAAATGGGGAGAGATGTTAGGTTAGTGAATCATAACCATAGTTAAATGGGGTAAAAACCTTTAAACCAAAAAAAAGGGATAAACACCAAGATTAAATTGCTTAACCTGAAGGGTGAGAGAAACTGAACCACAGTTAAAGGATTTTAAAAGAGGAGAAACGTGGCGATTTAAAAGGGAAACATATCGCGTAATACCAAGTTCTGATATTCAGTGCCGATTAGAGGATTTGCACTCCTCACCAAGGGAGGAGACTGTAGTTCAAGATCAGTTAAAAGGATTTTGTGAGGGTGAGGAGCATCCTTCCCCTCATCGTGCAAGGAGAGAATTATTGGTGATGTTTATATATTGAATTTTTGCAAGAAAAAAAAATGATTGAAGGTTTGAGAAGCTGGAGTTTTCTATTTTAATTTTTGTCATTTTCATTAAATACATTTTCCAGATTTTCTCCTTATAGAATACCTATAAATTATGATTATATTTAAATAAATATACTCAAATTTTATTAAATTTCATAGTTAAATGTTTTAAAATTCATCTTATAATGAATTATATTTATATTTATTTTCCTTTAATAAAATAATTGATTGATTTCTCACCAACTTCAAGTCCTTCAACTTTTTTTTGGTAGACTCAATAACACCACAAGGTGATTATTGAAGGGAAGACAAAGGAAACACACACACCACACATGCAAACCACACACACACACCACAACTTGGTATCATGATCCTTTTACCATGAAGACTGTCATACTTTAGCATGTATGTCTGCGCAATACAACAACAAAAACCCAACAAGCAAGACGATGTAGAGCATCCATGCCACTGATGAAGGTGCCCCCATCGATAATCAGAAAAAAAAAAAAGACAGAGAAAATACATTTACACTCCCTGAGGTTTGATGAAAATACACATAGACCCCCTCAGTTTTCATTAAATACATTAGGTACCCCTACTTTTCAGAATAATAGCACTTACACCCCTTCCATCAGTTGACTGTCTGTCAAATGATAGAATTACTGATGTCATGTAATAAAGTGTATAAGCTTCCAAAATTATCCATTCAATTTTCAGAAAATACATTAGGTTTCCATACTCACTTTCTCAGTTTTTCATCTTTGATGGGTATTGTTAAATGAAATAAGAATGTACAAAGAAGGGGAGGACTTCCCAAAAGATGATACATAGGGAATACACAATAGAAGAATAGCAAATTCCAAATTTGGTACTTGAGAAAAAAATTAGATTGCAAAATATTGAATGTTTTCTTATGCCCATTTCAGTTCTGCTTCGAGTATCAAATGGCTTCTTGAGATGATGATACACATTTCTAGAGGAAACTCTAAATAAACCCAAAAATCAATCACCGCAAGTGTTGATTAACAACCTTCAATGACGATTAAATTATTACCCTTCTCAACCATGGTTTAAATTATCAGCCAGAATAAGAAACAAAGTCTCCAACAGAGTTAGAAAACACCTTACAAATGTCTTGCTCTAATAGTATTGTCAAAAAGTTCATTTACATCCCATGAAGAAGGAACAAGAAGGCCTTGCACAAGGTGAATAATTCGAGTAATGATAATATTCAATTTGTTCAATGGATCGACCATCATCCAGATGAATTTCATAATTCAACACTAAAACAAGACTCAAAAGGTTTTAATATATATTGTGTGTGAATTTTCTTGAATGTCCACACGTCAGCTGCTCCTTGGATTCTGGTTTACTGGTAGAAGGATGAAGGTGGAGAATGCGCACCCTATGATACACTCTGATGTCAGAGTTAGGATACGAAGAAGATGATGTATAGTAAGAAGGTTGAAATAGTAGCAATATTCGTGAAAATTGTCGATCCTTAAGCACTGAAACTCTTGGGGTATTTTATAGGTTTAATTTCGGATGCCCATAGATGGCCATGCCACTTGCATTATGATCATTACCAAATATGTCTGATAGATCATGAGCCTTACGTATCACACGTGTGAGCTTACTATTTGTAAGGTCGGTCTGGGGTCGAAAACAGGCTAGGGTGACTAGCATTAAATGCTAAGATAGTACTTTTCACCTAACAAAAGAGTAAAAAGATCGCCTCCTGATTATTTCGTCTTGTAAGTCAGTCTCGTTGTTGAGTTAAGCTCGGGTTCGTTGTGTATGCAAGTACGAATAGAGTAACCATTGTTCAAACAGATGACGGCTACATTCATCTTCTAGATAACGAATCCATTTTCCTGAAGACAATGGGTCCATTTTCCTGAAGAGAACGGGTTCGTTCTCAATTTGAATACATGTCTTCCATCTGTTGATATAACAACGAAGATTAGCTTGTCATCACAACACTTAATCATTTTATGAATTTTATCCATTACAATTTTCCCTTTTATGATGCCTTGAACGTAGTTCAAAGTATCATAAACAACACAGCACATAAAGTGAAGAATACCTATCACTCCATAGACGTCGAAGCGTTGCGTGAGCTGTACGCGAATGTATATCGTTGTGCCAGCTGTCACACGTGTGTCAAACCATCACGCCTCATTAATGCATGGCAGGCTGTCATCATAGCTTTTTGTGGAGCTCGAGGCTCATTAACCCCTCCGATGGTTACTCAATTTGCCAAAAGATGATCGTGCCCATAGTCTCTCTTGCTTGTACGACGAAGATGAGGGCTAACTCAACCTGCACGAATTTATGTCTGGCACGCCGATTTGATTTACGCAAATGACCATCCTGACCTTGCTCTTTCATACGTGTACGACAACTATGAAGGCCATTCTCGTCCAGAATTCTCGAATTGCCTATAAATATAAAGGAACAGTGCTTCATCTTCTTCACTTGCTTCTGAATCTATTGGTACTTTGTTGAATTTGCTCCTCACCGAAGACTTCAAGCTCTCTGTTCTCTCAGCCCTCTGTACAACCAAAAACTTGACAAGTTCCTGTTCTCTGCCTTTTACCCTTCACTCTCTGTTTCTTCTCTCTGGTTTGTCTTCGTTTTTTGACTCCTTGCCCTTTCTGTTCTTCAACATGTCTGTCGAGGAGGTTAGAGCTGATAGCGCTGATGAAATCAATTGCTCTAGTAGTGCACCATATGGTGCCTACGTGGCCTCCTCTCCCAAAACTAAGAAATACCATAAACATTACCTCGATCACTATAGAACCCTCTTCCAAATCCCTTCTCATGTCCAATTCCACTTCAAGAGTGACAACCCCATCATTGATCGTCGCTCTAATTCCACCATTGTCTATCTAGCCCAACTCGAGGCTAGACTCCGTCTTCCCCTGGATCCCATAGTGGATTCAGTTCTCTCCGCTCTCCAACTTGCCCCGGGTCAAATGCATCCAAATTTTTATAAATATATGTCCTTGGTGACTAAGTTCATCAAGGACGGATACCATATAGAGGCTAGGCACCTCTTCCATTTCCGCCACGTCGTTAGGTGCCGAGGAAGGCGGACCATACTATACTTGGAACCAATGTGCCAAGGTCCCCGACTTCATCTCAGGCTTAGCTGACCTGGATCGGAAGTGGAAGGAGTCGCCCTTCATAGTCTTCGGTGCCTAGAGGTCAGAGTCCTCTCCCCGTCATGTCCCCAACGTCTTTGAAAAAGGTTCGTTGTACTTAAATCGTTGTCCATTCTCTCTTTCTTCTATTGTCTGCTTTCCGTTATCACTAACATTACTGACATCCTTCTTCTCTTATGCAGAGCCTTCAAAGACACATTGCAAAGGCATCTCCTGCGATGATGAGCATCGTCTTCTGAACATTGACAAGGAGAGAGGAGGGCCTTACATCACTTGGAGGCCGAGGAAAGGGTCAGAGGCCGAAGAGCAAGACCAAGGCATAGACAGCGTACCGAAGGCGGTCCCTTCCGGTGGTCAAGGCGGGCCATCGTCTTCTCGTCTTGCTATGACTACTTCTCTATACGCTTAGCATTTTGGGATCTAGTTCCTTCAGCCATTACCATTTTTTTACAAGGCAAGATTGATGCTCTAATACCAAATGATATGTACCTTAACCATTCCACCTCAAAAGACCAGGCTGTGAAGGGGAAGATGGTCTAATTACTTAAGCCAAATGTGTGTATATATATATATACAAATTTTTGTGACTTTTGATAATTCAGGACAATCCACCACTACTCGATTCGGCCATGGATTTTCTTCCCTCCCTCCTCTGTAAAACTCAGATATTTTAAATGGAAAGGTAGTTTTTTTTTTTTCTTATTGTATTCAGACCAGTTGATTTGCATTCAGAAGTAAAGTTGGATTCAGATACAAATTCTTAACAAATTCTTAAAGCATAAGACTGTTAAGTTCTAACAGTGGGTAGGATAATTCTTGAATACCTATCTTTGGATGATATAATTCATGAATTGGGTTTGGATTTTCAAATTATTATGCAAGAGAATCTGCCGTTAAGTCGGGTTAATTTTGATAAATCCTGTGGTTAATTATTTTTTTTCTAAAAACATGGGTGAACCCTAAGAGTGAGTGAATCTTAACCACAATTAAAAGTGGTTAAAAGGAGGACATGTGGCATGAAAAGGGGAGCCGAGACACCCTTCTTGCATCACCCACCGAGGAGGTGATTATTTTCCTATTTGCAATACCAACCATGAAAGCATTACATATCATAACCATCTATCAGACTTATAAATCAAAGAAAAAGGTGGGAACATCCGCTGCATGATCCTAATTGTTCAATTTCAATTTGGACTTTATAGGACGGTCTAGATTAATAAATAGTTCCCCCAAGAATATAATAAGGAAGTATATCAGTAACATGTGGATTCTTACCGTCCAAAAAAAATATAACATTTGGATTATTAACATCTTACTATATAATAAAAAAATACTAAAGATCGAAAGAAATCATTCTAAGATAACATTGCATTGAGTTGATAAGCTGATTCAAACATTTTTACATCTTATCGCATTAACTAGGTGTTGGAGGTGTTTCATTTTCATATTCAATTTCATTTTTTTTTTACTACCATCTCTTCTTTCTTGCTCTTTAGTTTCATTTGACCTTTTTCAATATTCTAATTTTAGAACGTCAACCTCATGGGTATGTGTTTTGGGGTTCAACCCATCATCAATCGTTGCATAACAGCTAGAGCCTAGACCAATAATGTTTTTATTTGTATTCCCATTTTGATTTATTTTATTACTACTGCAATGTTTTGAGAAGACACATTCAAATTTTTATTCAGATAACCCATGGGGTCACGTTCATTTGAATTAGTGTTTATTCACTACTAAATAACCTTAGGTGTTCAAGTGCATGGCAAAACATGAATTGCTTTATAATGACAACTACTAACAATTTTTTTTTTCATCATCATTTTTGAATTTAGTGCACTAATGAAGAAGAAAATCACACACCTTTTAGGAAAAATTAATGAATGTATCTATCTATAACTCGGTTTCGATCCCATCCTATGAAATCGAAACGAGTAAAATTTTGGATTTATAGGTTTCAGCCAAAATTTTGAAAATTTATTTTTAAATAGTTTTATTATTATTATTTTAATAAAGTAGTGAGGTATTTTGAAATTTGAATTTTTATTTTTTAAAATAAAATAATAATATTTATAGAAATATATTAAATTTTAAACAAGTATTATTTCATTTATAATAGTTTCTTGAAAATATTTAATTTCAATAAAATATTAAAAAAATTCAAATTTTGTAAATTTCCACAAAATATCTAAAATTTCAAAATTTTCAATTTTGTTTGGAGGATCGAAATTGCCAATATTACTACGATTTCATACCATGCTATTACTTACTGAATCTATTCTATCCAATTTTTTTGTCATTTCATCTCAATTCTCAATTTTGTTCCGTGCATTGCATGGGGTGTTTGCTAGTACCCTATATACTAATATCATATATAAAAGAGGGCTTTGCTATAATACCAAATAGAAATTACCATTTTTTTCACATAAAAAATTAATTAATTAAATTGAATACCTTTAGAAGATTCTTGTGTGTAGAATCTAAAGGGATCTATCATCTCTAATTGTGGGGCACATTAGATTCAATTTAGAGTCTTATTGTAACAAGGAAACACTTTCTCATAATTTCATTATAGTTACTATAGTTACTAGCGTGTGGCACGTGCGATGCATGTGAGAGCGAGGGGAAGGAGTTAACCACAATTAATAGGAGTTAAAAGGGACACGTGTTAACCCGTGGGTGCAATTGAACTCGCTAGTGGCACGTGCGATGCACGTGAGAGGGAGGGGAAGGAGTTAACCACAGTTAATAGGAGTTAAAAGGGACACGTGTTAACCCGCGAGTGCAATTGAACTCTCCCCGAGTTCAATCACGATTGGCTGTGATTCTAAATAGATAGATGAGCAAGGGGTAGTTTGGAAATTAAATCAAAGGCAAGGGGTAGTTTGAGAATTAAAGCAAAACATTCAATCAAAATTTTGTTTTTATATAAGGGTAGTATGGGAATTTCAGAAAAATCATCTACGCCTGCACCTCTCGCATTATAACAGTAAAGATTAAATTTTATCAATATCCTAGACTTGCACAAATTGTAAACTAGCGGTCGTTCGAACATCATGGATTCCCGTTCGACCGTAATAGCCGTAAATAACATAATAACAATCATATCCACACAAATAGCCGTAAATATTAGTCTTATTAACCCCAACTAAACTGAGGCCATCACAAAACAGCTCAGGTGTCATTTCTGTATACATCCAATAGTCCAAGCGCTTGAGGCCACTTGAAATTCAGATTAAACATTGTTCTTTTGGTACTCTCCAGGTGCCAATATGGGTGATGCAACAATGTCATATTTCATATCATGGCATTTGTTCTTTATGTTACTAATATTTTTGCTGTGTAAAAAAATCAGCTTTGTTTACATTAAATACTACCCCTTTTATTAAAACTTAATATACTTGAAAACTCAGTTCTCTATACGGTCCACAAGAAATTGAAGAATCCAATTCATGTTGATTTGGATCATTGCTTATTCAGATTTCTATTTCAATACAAATAGCTTCTCTTATGGTCTTTGCATCTGCAAGCATTACTTAATTGAATATGACCTAATGAATTTAATATTTTGAACTACTAACAAATCATTACAAGCTTGCCTCCACATGATTCGGGAGCTGATCTGAGCTATCACTGCTTTGATGAGCAACTTGAACTTCTGGGAAGGGTCTCTTTTTGCTTCTGCTTGAACTCTGGATGTAATGAAGATGTTTTGAATTGCAGGTGATGATGCAGTTGGTTTAGAGCAATTGGAAGAAGATGCATATGACATTGCCCTCCAAAAAGCCCACCAGTCACTGGGATCAATGAGGACCATGTCGGGTGCATGCGAGATGGTTTACATGGAATACAAATATAACTATTGTATCAACTTTTTTTTTTGGAAGGTTATTGTATCAACTTTTCCTCTTTGAAGAATGTTACTTCAGTTTTATCTATGAGATGGCTTCATTTTAGTGTGTCCTGATCACTCTTCTAATGTCTTTCTTGAGTCCCCTGCATATTTCCTTTGTTCCCCCAAGTAATATATTGATATTTTGTTTGCAGCACAAGACGGAAGTTTTTTTTTTGGGGTGGAAATGTTATCATGCAACTCCTATTAATAGTTTGACATGTGACACTTTTAATCATCATTAATTGTTGATAAGATTTACTAACCCTTAGGGTTCAACATTTTAACCTTACTTTTTAGACAAAAATTATTAAAATAATTAACCTTAAGAGTTAAAATTTCTTAATCAGGATTAAAAGGGGCTCTATGAATGGGATTGAATACTCCAAACTCATTGATGATTAAAAAATAATTATTTTTCTTTATCTTTTTCTTTTCCATGTTTATGTTACTACCCGTGCATCGCACGGGGTGTTTGCTAGTATATATATATAGTAAAGGTTATTAATTTTTTACTAATAATTTTTTAAAAAAATATTTTTTATGAAATTATTAGTATGTTTTTTAATTATTAATAAAATTTAAAATAATATATAATAATAAATAAATAGCAGTTGATGGATTTGCCGGTTATATTTATTTCAGTATAAAAGAAGTTGGATAACATATTAGTTAAGAGAAGAACACATAATAATAATGGACCCAGTAACAATTTAAAAACCGGATATAACATAAACCGAAACCATTGCACAATGAATTAAGTTTAACAAAGAATAAATATCAACTTAATTAAATTCCTGTATTCAAATTTTAAAGTAATCCAATATTGAGAATTGATCAAGAAAGCAAAGCAAGAGATAAAATAATGGACGGCTCATATATTCGTAGACTTTAGTAGAAGTTGTGGAGTTGAAGTTGTGTCTTGCTATGGTCTAATGTCAGAAAGCCCCACCCAACACTTTAGCTAAGGAATGGCATCAGGCAAAAGACATGGGCGTGGTTAATCAATGGAAAGACAATACTTTGCAAACTAAGAATGATCCAAGCAAGCATCTCATAGCCTTTTGCTCTATTATACATAGGTTGATTTGGAACTTATATGACTTGTGACATAAATGCGTGTCTCAAGGTTAGAGAGGCCCTGTGCAAGACTTAGATACTTGAATGGGAAAACGAAGATCATCGTTACCGTTCTCATAGTCGTGCATGTAGAACACCATGTTTGTTTCTTTAAGCTTACGACCTTTGGCCTTTGAGCCTATCACCAAGGCTAGAATCAACAGCAAAGCCAGTTTAGTGCCATTGATGGATTCCTAATTGAAATTAAATGTATAAAGAGTCATTTCAACCCAACTCTCTACTAATAGAGTCCTTATCTTATATAAAGAGTCATTTCAACTCTCCCAACTCTCTATTAATAAAGTCCTTATCAAAACAACAACAAAATATAGATCTGCTAAGAAATATAAACAAATTATATTTGTACTAATATTTTTTTCTTAATCTACCTTATGTTAAAAAGTTAATATTTTTAATTAAAAGGTATTTACGTCCAAATAAAATTTAATGTACTCCTTGTACTTTTATTAGTAGAATGATATATATATGTTATATTTATTATTTAAAATACGTATTCTGCTCCTGGTTGCTGAATTAAAAACCACATATTCCACTCTAGAATCGATACATGCATCAGTGGGTTCCCGCTCTGTGCAATTAAGTTATCTCTAGAATATACCTTATATTCATTATAAATTATATATTTTACTCCTATTTTCTTGGATGTTGACATCACATTAGGCCAGCTATTGCAAGTATGTTTTTCCCTTGTGTTAGCCCCATTCTAAATGAATATTACATCTGCTAGGCAGAGTTCAGATGATTGCTTTACCCAACTTCAATCATGCAGCATTACAAAACATAAGACGAAGTTTGCATATCTTGCCCATGTGGATATATGAATATGAGCCTTGTGAAATCTCCATGAAATTTCAAAGTTCAAGACAATCTTTGGTGGGGGCATGACCAGGGCGGGAGTCAGGAAATTTTTTTGGGAGGCCGAAATACATGTATTAAGAAATAAAATTAATGGGTTTCAGGAGTATGGGGCTAGGGGTTTCCGGGGTGTAGCCCCCAAGAATTTTTTTTTTGCGAGTAATGGGTATGGGGTTCGGGGGCTCAGGCCCAATAATTTTTTTTTTGAGTGATGGGTCTACCATGGTCATAAAAGTTGTTAATGTTGCAGTCCAATAACATACCCTTTTTGAGAGCCATTATATAAACTAGGGTATTTTCGAAAAAAATTAAAGAATATTTTAGGTATAGTAACTTAAGGGATATTTTATATATAAAAAATTGTGAGAGACACGTTGGTTATAGAAATATGACGTAGATACATTTTGAGAACCAAAAAGCTTTAGAACCCAAAGATAGATAGGTGAATTCTAAGGGTGGGTAAATCTTAACCACAATTAAGCAGTGTTAAAAGAGACACATTGGACCTCAGTGGTGTATCCAGACTCCTAGGTGGATTTGGAAAAAATCATATTTTTTAAAGGAGGGCATATATAAGAAGATAAGAAAAGGGAAATGGAAAATGGACCCCTCAGTAACCTCATTAGTCCAAGCCCTTTTTTTACCACCCATCAACTGTGGTTAACTCTTTAGGGTTATGCAATCTAACTATGGTGTTTACCAAAAACACAAAATTACTAATTTTAATTTAGAAAACTTAATCATGGTTAAACAGGGCTTAAAAGGGATACAGGACACTTGGGTTAGCTTAGAAGCAAAGGACTCATAAGATAATAGAAGGGGTAGTATCAGAATTTAGTAAAATATCATGAGTAATAGAATGGGTCATATTGAAATTTATCAAAATATAATCAAAGTTTTTATTACAAAGGGCAAATTTAGAATTAGCAAAAACTTCTGTCAACGTTTTGAAGAGAGGAATTGGCATTATAATAGTAAAGATAAAAGGGAAATAGATAGTGGACTGGACATTTGGCTATGTAGTTGAATGTCCAGCTTCATTGGTCCACGACCCCTTCTTAATACCCACCAACTGTGGTTAAGATTCACTCACTCTAGGGTCATCCATCCAACCTTGGTTTTTTTTTAAAAAAAACTATTAACCTTAATTTAATTAAGTTTAAAAAGTGTTAAAAGGGAAATATAGACCAACATTCAACTATCTACGTGAATGCGCGGTCCACTAATCCCTGCTCTAAATAAAATTAATTACATTTTTAATTTTTATATTATACTTATAAAAAAATTAGAAATTTTTGGAGGGCCAAAACTTCAGAGATCGACTCGGATGGAATGAAGAATTTTGTGTCATACCCTTGATGCGGGTGTTTGCCGAGCGCTACTTTAGAACTGACGATTGAAAACAGAATGCATTGATTATTGAAAATAGAATGTATCAGATGGGCCGCCAATCCCTTGATTTCAATTAGAAACCTAAGAAGATGAAAGAGGAGATCATTTGCATGATATCAAATACAACATGCTTGGATGGAAAATCTTCTCATTTTTCATTTTGTAGTATAAGAATATTCAGAAAGAGAATTTTAAGGACTGTCAAGAACATTTATTACATAATAATATCCAAATTACTTGCAGTTTTGTGACACCCAATACCTTTAAGATTGCATGAATTGTTTATTAAGTTACTAAGAAGAGGGATAATTGATGGAAGGTTTCAGCCTTTTGTCACAGGCTTAGCTCCAATTATTAAACTATGTGGCATATGTTTTTACAATTAACCTAACTCGTGAAATGAAGACAGTTTCATAGGCATATGCCATGGCACGTTAGGGCCCTTTTGTAAGCATAGAAGAGTAAGAGAACTTTTATTACAAGTGAGATGAGAGCTTACAACATGGGGTTCTAGGGTCTATGACACTCATAAAAACCTTCAAATAGCCAAAAAAAAAAAAAAAAAAAAAACAAAAGAAACTAGAAGCAAGTACTAAGGTTGGAGAGGTGACCATACCAAATTCAGAAATATATATATATATATATATATAATATGTTCACATACCTTGCTCACTTGGGACACTGGTTCCTTTTCAACTCTATCCTCCTTCGTAAATGGGCCATGTTGACTGCAATAAGCACAAAGAGCCAATCGTTCATGTCGCTGATGAACTGAAAATAAGCAATCCTCCAAGATTTCTTTAACAACAAAGTGCCACAGACTCCCCAAAATCCAACCACAAATCCAGGTCCCATGCTAACGTAAAACCAAAACATTTCAAATCCATCATCATCTACGGCTTCTTCATTACCGACAGGCACTGGACCTTCAGAAGTTGCATCACCTGGGCAGTTCTTTGTAATTGGTGGCCCGCAGAGTTTGGGGTTACCAAAATAAATGGACGAATCATTAAGGGTTTGCAGCTGGTTGCCAGATGGAATTCTCCCTGATAAGTTATTATATGAAAGGTTCAAGTGATTCAAGGAAGTTAAAGAAGACATGCTTAGAGGAATCATGCCAGAGAGTTGGTTTCTTGAGAGGTCAAGAGTTTCTAACCATCGCAAACTTCCGATCTTCTCCGGGATCTTTCCTGTTAGATGATTGTTAGATAGATTTAAGGTACCCAATCCTAAGAGCATAGTTAGTCCTTCAGGGATCTCTCCCCACAAATTATTGCTTGAAAGGTCTATGCTCTCTACGAGATCAAGTGTAGTGCTATATTCAAGCTCTCTTCCTTTTGTATCAACCTTCATACGGATAAATCTACGGTCATAAATGCGACTGCTCCGAATATTATCATTTATCATACCGCTCAAATTACTTAAACACGATGGGATGAGTCCTGAAAGATCATTATGTGCGAGGTCCAAGATATGAAGGTAAGAAGGAAGACATAATTGTCGTGGAATATTTCCGCTAAACAAGTTAGATCGTAGACGTAGAATCCTCAGTTCAGATGAGCTTTCTCCTATCCATGTAGGTAGGTTACCAGAGAATTTGTTGTCTCCAAGATCAAGCATTCTTAAGTTCCCGCAGATCTTCTTCAAGGAGGGAGGGAGTTTTCCATGTAGACTATTGTTTGCGAGCTGTAAAACTGCCAAGTTTTTCATGTAGACTATATGTGGGAGTTCTCCCGATATATGGTTGTTTGAGAGAACTAGAACGTTCAAATTCTTTATTTTGAATACAGATGAGGGGATGCTTCCATTTAGAAAGTTATTAGAGAGATCTAACTCCATTAACTTGGGCATCATTTCATGGATATTGTGGGGAATACGTCCTGAAAATGAATTATTACGAAGATGTAACAAGGACAAGTTAGAAGGCAAAAAATGGAATTTGGAGGAGTCTGGGATCCTACCCCTGATTTGGTTATTAGAAAGATCCACGTTTTTGATTTGCAGAGATAACTTCCAAAACCAATCTGGCATGATATCTGAAATCCCCACGTTGTTGAGAACTAGATAATAAGTGAGATTCTTTTGAGTTTGAAGCCATGCAGGAAATGTGGGGCCCAATTGCCAATTCATCATTTCGATGCGGTTGAGCCTAAATAGAGGAATCCACTCAGATCTCACTTCCAAAACCAAGGATTTCGTCGGAGATGTAACAGATAAAACTAACGATTCCAGTCTTGTGAGATTTGCAAAATGATCTTCTGATATAACACCCTCCCATTGATTCTCTGATAGATCCAACCGAATCAACTCCGAAAGTTGCCCCATACTCTTTGGAATCGTCCCATTCATTCTATTGTAACCGAGGTCTAACTCTTTCAAGGACCACAAGCTGCCGATAGATGCTGGAATCGAACCCCAGAATGAGTTCGACGAAAGATAAAGGTACCTCAAGTTTATAAGATGTGCTAATGATTCTGGCAAATTCCCACTAAGTTCATTAGATGAGAAATCCAGTAGCTCTAAGCTACTGTTAGTGCATTCAGACAAGCCATTCAAAAATTCAGATATGCCACCCGTAATATGGCTACCACTTAGATGTAATTTCTGCAAATTGCAGAGATTTCCCAGAGTTCTTGGTATCACGCCTTGAATGTAATAATTATATGAAAAATCAAGGTATTCGAGAGAAATCATGTTTGTAAAGGCATCAGGAATGCGACCTTGAAGAGTATTTGAACTGAGATCAAGATATGTAAGGCTACTAATATCAAACATCCAGTGAGGAATTGAGGAGTTGAAATAGTTCACGGAGAGATCAAGGACCATAAGAGATGTAAAATTAACAACCGGAAGAGAGAGAGAGGTGTTTTGAAGACCACAATATGGTAAGTGTAACTCCAACAGAGAAGGAAGCATATTAACAGCTTGTAGCCAATCAACTACCCTAGAAAGGTTTACATAACCCAATTGAAGTTGTTCCAAGTAGGATAGTCCAGATAACCACTGAAGGTTATTGACATGTGATTTATAACCCAATTCAGTGAGATCTAGATATCGCAAGCTCGACAGATTTCCAAGATGAGGAGGAATCTCTCCACCAAATGATGCATATGAGAGATTGAGATACCTCAACTTCTTGAATGATCCAATGAACTCTGGTATACGGATTCCTCCAAAATCATTATTGCTAAGATCCAAGTAATTCAAATGTTTCAAGTTAAGCAAAGAAGGATTGATCTCACCACCTAGAGACGAATTTTCATACCGATAAGGATCGTGGAGGTCGAGCATGACAACATGTTTGGACGTGTTGCTGCAGCTTACGCCTCTCCATCTGCAGCAATCTTTGCCGACCCAAGAAGAAAGCCGATCTGAAGGATCTTTGAGACCTTCTTTGAACTCGAGAAGTGCTTGCCTTTCGAATTCTATGCAACCAACGTCGAGATTGCCATTGCAGGAACCGAGTTTAATGGTTTCCTGGTACAAAAACCCCGAAAAAAGAAGAAGAAGACGAAAAAGAAGTTGTATGGGAGATCTACCAGTACCCATTATCGCTATGCAATAGATATTCTGAAGAGATGCTATATATAAGCAGTAGGTCTTCCTTGCATGCTAGAACACAACAATAATTCAAGACCCTCCAAACATGACATCTGTGTCCTCTGCTCACACCGATCATGGGTCGTCCAAGTCTTCCAATTAGAGGCGACTGACTCTTCCAAGTCTTCTAGCCCATATGCATCATGGGTCGTCTATGTCTTCCAATTAAGGATAAAGACTCCCCAGAAGACTACTCATTTGTTTTATTTACTCCTCTCATAAGGAAATGCATTACAGGGGATTAAAAAGGATGTGGTCGTAAGAGCTGTGTTAGCCCTATCTCACGCATTTCATGCTCTCAGCCAAAAGCCAAAGTCTGTCTTTGCTTTTAGCCAAAAACCAACACTTATATATCCTTGCTTTAACATCTGTTGGTTTTGGCTGAGAGAGTAGGGCTAGTACACCTTCGGGTATGGAATGCTTTCTCTTCCCCTCTTTGTCTACGGGGCAAACACATGTCCATATTTTTTTGGGTTGTTTTTGCAGCTGTTAAAAGCTTCGGCATTTAAACCTCTCCCTTAGTTTTAGCCGGCTGCAAAAGCAGCTGGAATAGTGGGGACACCTGTTTGGTAAGAGAAAGTGACTAAGTGAGGAAGGGAGAAAAAAGCTTTGATGGTTCCCTTTGCAAATTGCTTTGAAGTTTCAAGAGCTGATTACAGTGAGGCACTGTGAACCACTCAATTATTCATTGAGCAAAGTCCTCGAGCTTCTCTATTATCTTATATCTCTATCCATCCAGCTGGAGATCGTTGATGGTACTGCAGAAGAGATCTTTCTTGAGCGATTTCTAGCGGTCCTTTCTTAATGTATGATGGAGTCCCTTAAGATGCTTTGTGCTTTATTTGGAGACATCAGAGGAAATTGGTATTGGAGAATATAATTTACCGTAACAAAGTGGGTAAAAGTTCAGGGGTGTAAGTGGATACAGATATCCAATTCGTATCCCAATCTGAATCAGTTTACTCGAATAATTATCTGAATCAGTTTACTCGAATAAAACAATAAAAAGAAAAAACGAATAACTGACCACAAAAGTAGTTTGCTAGAGGACTAAATCTCTGGACTTCATTTGGATCATAGAATGTTATCTAAATCTCTGGACTTCCACTAATCACAATAATGTCCATTAACACAATGTAACTAACCTCCAGAAATTAGAAAATTATTTGCAAGTATATTCTCTCACAAGATTTGTTTACAGATGTGTCCTTCCACCATCTAATATTGTTATAAGTTTTCAGGACATTATATTATACTGTCTGTAATCCTTATCTTATATTGAGAACCTTTTCTCTTTGATACCTTTAGTCAAACTTGGACTTTCAAATATAATTTGAAATTTATTAAAAAGGAATAATAATTATTATTACTTTTCTTTTACTCAGAAAATAATCATTTAGATAAAACAATTTCATCGATAAACACCAGCTGGATTTTCAAGTCCGGTTTTGACAAGAATCAAATCAATATAAAAAACTCTAGATAAAGAGCGGTGGAATCTTTGTTGAGCGTGCACACACTTTTTCAACTATATCGTACATAACCGAATGAGCCCGTATTTAGTCCGGTGTGTTGGACATTGACGATTGGCTACATCAAAACTACATGGGCAAATACCAGAGAAGATGTCGACCTCTCAGGTTAAGGACATTCTTTCAAATGGACTACCCTAAATATATAGATAGTATATTTCTATGGGTATCCACTATGCGATCCTGTTGTAAGACAGTTATGTTAGCTTTGTGAGTTGTGACCCTACACATAACTTATTTTCCGCTCCTTCAAACCTTGGATTTTCTTTCTAATATCCATTAGGTGTCTATCGAGGGAGGGTATTATTTTGATTACTTTTCGAATTGGTAGATTCTTATTAGACCCTCTGCAATTCCCTTCAGGCCAAGAGACCTGAATGTGACCCATCTACACTCCCGATGGTTGGTCCACATGACTTGGTCTGTTGGGGTTGGGAAATAGAAGGGGTGGTCTAGGTTGAACAGGAATGTGTTGAGCTGGGTATTGTGATGGGTCGAGTTGTGGATGAGTGAAGTTTGGGTGGAGGACCTAGTATGGATGGAGACAAGGGGTTAATGGGGAGAGTGAGACATGGGAGGGGTCCAAGGATGGACGTGTGACCGAGTGTAAATGAGGGAGATAAGGACTGGGAAATGGTCCCAAAACTTGAATCATGTACTAACCGTGACTGAGGGACAAATGATGTTATATTTGGAGTAGAGATTCTTTTTTATTTGGTACACGGCATCATTTATCTACTGTTAGTCGTAACAGTTGTGGAATTTGGGTATATCCTACCTTTCTTGTATATAATAGAGACCTGGGGTAAAGCTTTCACTTGATGATGGCGAGGTGTGCTTCCTGATGAGGATGTTTTTGATCCATAGAGTGAAGCTTCCACTTGATTGATGATGTGGCAAGCAAGAGGTTAACCCACTAACCTAATTAATAATAATTTATGATGCCTTGTATAAAAAAAAAAGGGTTACATTTCTTACATTGAACTCCGAATAAACCTAGGCATATAAAACAATAAAAAGGAAAAACGAATAACTGACCACAAAAGTAGTTTGCTAGAGGACTAAATCCCTGGACTTCATTTGGATCATAGAATGTTATCTAAATCTCTGGACTTCCACTAATCACAATAATGTCCATTAACACAATGTAACTAACATCTAGAAATTAGAGAATTATTTGCAAGTATATTCTATCACAAGATTTGTTTACAGATGCGTCCTTCCACCATCTAATATTGTTATAAGCTTACAGGACAATATATTATACTGTCTGTAATCCTTATCTTATATTGAGAACATTTTCTCTTTGATACCTTTAGTCAAACTTGGACTTTCAAATATAATTTGAAATTTATTAAAAAGGAATAATAATTATTATTACTTTTCTTTTACTCAGAAAATAATCATTTAGATAAAACAATAAACACCAGCTGGATTTTCAAGTCCGGTTTTGACAAGTATCAAATCAATATAAATAACTCTAGATAAAGAGCGGTGGAATCCTTGTTGAGCGTGCACACACTTTTTCAAGTATAGCGTACATAACCGAATGAACCCGTATTTAGTCCGGTGTGTTGGACATTGACGATTGGCTACATCAAAACTATATGGGCAAATACCAGAGAAGATGTCGACTTCTCAGGTTAAAGACATTCTTTCAAATGGACTACCCTAAATATATAGATAGTATATTTCTATGGGTATCCACTATGCGATCCTGTTGTAATATAAGTACTTGTTACTTATATCCACATCTTAGTCAAGAAACTCTTCTCTTAATAATTGAGATTCATCACTCCGTCTTATGGAATTAGCCATGTGTAAGTTAGTAGGAATACATTGCTTAGATGTGTCCTAAAAAACTTTAGAACAATTCTAGGTCTACAAGGAACTAGAAAACCATATCTCCTTAGCACTTGGTTCAAACCCAACTGGATGGTTTTCCTACAATGTTACCTAATGGACAAAGTACGTAATTTATCTTATAAGATACTTTATAATAATTTGTCCAGTGTAGAAGACAATGTGTGAATGTAAAGATGCTATATTAATAATGTAGATTAATACAAGTCTGGAATAACTTTTATGGGCATATATGTCTAACAATAGGGGCCTTAAAGGCTATTGTTTAACTACT
This sequence comes from Tetracentron sinense, assembly GCA_015143295.1. Lineage (NCBI taxonomy): Eukaryota > Viridiplantae > Streptophyta > Magnoliopsida > Trochodendrales > Trochodendraceae > Tetracentron > Tetracentron sinense. The sequence continues at coordinate 18,350,740 of CM026567.1, forward strand.
GAAATTTTTTATATATAAATGGCTATTTCCTAATGATAAGTCGTATTTAATTAGTGATTTTTTTATACTTTGGTGACAAAGTGAGATTATATTTGTATCTTTTTTGTAAGGCAGTGAACTCATAGACATTGCTTCCTGCCACACCGATGATTTGGAGGCTTGGGTGTAAGATGTAGGTTCAATGAAATCAAGATGTGGAATATGAGCAGTGTGTAATGAGTGTTTAAGAGAAAACATAATTTTCTTCTTAAAAATGTCAAACTTTGATTGGTTCATTTGATGAGTAGTAGAAAATGGGTAAGTGGGTTGAGTAACAAGTGGGTTTATTTGATGAGTGGTAGACGGTGGGTGTGTGGACTCGGGTAGAATAGCATGTGATGGAGTATGAAGATTAGGGAATAAGGACGGGGTTAGAGGAGGCAGAAACGGTCTGTTGGTGTTGGGAAATAGAAGGGGTGGTCTAGGTTGAATAGGGGAACGTGTTGGGCTGGGTATTGTGATGGGTCGAGTTGTGGATGAGTGAAGTTTGGGTGGAGGACCTAGTATGGATGGAGACAAGGGGTTAATGGGGAGAGTGAGACCAAGTGAAGTGTAAGTGAGGGAGATTTGGCCTGGGAAATGGTCCCAAAACTTGAATTATGTACTAACCGTGACTGAGGGACAAATGATGTTATAGTTGGTGTAGAGATTCATTTTATTTGGTACACGACATCATTTATCTACTGTTAGTCCTAACTGTTGTGGAATTTGGGTATATCCTATCTTTCTTGTATATAATAGAGACCTGGGGTTGAAGCTTTCACTTGATGATGGCGAGGTGTGCTTCCTGATGCTTTCGCTTGATTGATGATGTGGCAAGCAAGTGGCTTGTGTCAAAAAAGGGAAAAGAAAGAGGCTCACATTTCTTATATTGAACTCTGAATAAACTTAGGCATATAAAACAATAAAAAGGAAAAACAATTAACTGACCACAAAATTAGCTTGCTAGAGGACCTTCCAATTGTAAGGCAACACGTGTCATTTAACTTTGGTTTAAAAATTTTAAACTTAAGAGTTAAATTTTTTCCTTAAGAGTTAAATTTTTTTTTTAATTTGCTGAAATTTGAATGGGTGGTCGGCTATTGCGGTCCTCTAATCACTACTAATAACAAGCTTACTTTTGAAATCCTTTATTTAGGAAATAAATTTGTAATCAATTTATTTCATAGTGGAAAGTTCATATATACAGTAAGGTAGAAGGATGATATGACTAATCGTCCATCTCATTAATAATAAGATAGCTTGAGTTCAAGTTGCAAATGGGGTTGTTTGGATTAAAGATTGCCATAGTTTGTTGCACAAAACAATGCTATGGACACCGACCTTGTGTCAAATACTGTTGGATGCAAACTCAGTTTGACAGTCCACAGACCGAACTTTATATCTTATCTATTAGTTGCTTAGCTAGTGGAACTTAATGTTCAGTACCTGATTGCTTAAGCTTGTTTACATAACTATTGGTGGGGATTAAGCTTATACTTTTAGGCCCTTGTTAGGCCTTGATGATCTTGGGTTGGTGCTATTATCTTTAGCTGGGGTTAAGCAAACCTTGGTCAGGCCTGAATCTTGATTTTGGGCCGTCAAGGGTATCTAAGGCCCACGCTCATAATAACCCATTTAGCAACCCAGCTTGTGGATGGAATGGAAGTCAATCGTCAATGACATCAGTGGACAAAATTCCTTATCTACCATTTCAATTACCCAGAATTCTCCCACTTTCTGATTTTTTTCTCCAAAACCCTAACCTGCTATGTTTGGTTGCTAAGAAAATTGATGAAAACATGGAAAAGAAAAGAAATTTTATGGGTTTTAAATTCAATTTTTAGTTATGTTTTGTTTAATTTTCTTTTCTTTTCCATGTTTTTACTTATTTTCTCGACAACCAAACATAGGTAAATGTTCTCGATTGTATAAATATTGCATATGGCCCCAAGGAAATGGAATGTCACAGACGAAGAAAAGGTAGCCGTGAGAGGTATTCCCACATCCCAAATAACCCGTCTTACCTTTCCTTCTTCCCAACACTAAACCCTAATTTAAATCCTATTTCTCTGTTTTACAATTCAAGCATGTTTCTCTCTCTCTTTTCTTATGTAGATAGATGGTAGATCTAATGAAATTGCTAATGATGATAAATCTCATTAGCCTTAGAGGATTTCAGTGAGATATTTTTCAATGATTTGATTGTTACACACACTGAAGCCTAGTCTCCCCATTTTCAAGATTGTTTATTAGTATTAGATACCATTTTTTGCTAAATTGCGCCTTTTTTTCCAATAGGTATTTTGAATATTGTTGAGTTTAATTTTTTTTTAATTCTAGGTTATTTATTCATTATAATGTACGCATGGGGTGCATTGATTTAAGATGGATGCAAACGTAATGGGGGTAGTGAGGGATTTTGATGCGATGATGAGCTTAAACACCAATGGTGTTGATAGGGCAGAGGACTGAGATACACAATCTCGCCATGAGCCTATTCAGAATAAACTGAGCATAAATCCCTTCCCACGCCTTTTACTTTCTTTATTTCATTCCATTTTTAAACTGTTTTTTATTAGTGATTAGCGCTAATTGTTTTAAACTTAACTAATTCAAGTTTAACACTTTTTATCTTTTAAAAAAAATTAAGGTTAGATTAATGAATTTTAGGCTGATTGAATCTTAATTATAATTAGTAGGTGTTAAAAAGGGTGAATATTAGAAGAGACAGGAACTAATGAAATTCAACATTTTGTTACCCTTATATATTTCCTTATTTTGGTAGATGACATCATGGGAAATAAACAAGAAATTGCTTAAATGCTGCATTTCATTGGTGTGTCTTTTTTTAACACTTATTAATTATGGTTAAGATTTACTCATCCATGAGGTCCATTCAATTAACTTTGTTTCATAAAAAAATATTAACTTTGAATTAGTTATCTTCCAAAGAGAAATATGTCTTACCACGGATCAGTACATACAAGTTTCTAAAAGTATATATATATACTAGTAGAGACCATGTACGACAATAATTTAAGAATATCTAAAATTAAATAATATTATTTATTTACTTAAATATTAAGTAATATATTTTAAGAATATTTAATATATTTATTTTTAATAATATAATTTTATTTTATTTTTATTTGATAGACATTATTATTTGTATTATTTAATTGTTTTTTAATAATAATTTTTTATTATTTTAATATTATTTAATAGAAAATCATAAGTCTCTTAGTATTAAAATTAAATTAATACACCCAAGAGTTGGAGATAAGAGAGTACTCTCTAATAGTGGAGATAGAGAAGGCTCTAAGATGAGATAGTGGGTCTCAAACCTACTTGCAAGAGTTGGAGATAAGAGAGGACTCTACAATAGTGGAGATAGAGAGGGCTCTATGATAAGATAGTGGGTCCCAAACCTGAACGATGAGGATTAAAGAGAAAAGTCACGTGTCATCTCTAAAATAGAACTTACAGTATTGAAGGGATGAGAGTTTGGAGAGCAAAGAGAGAAAGTCATATTTCTTTATAGTATAAGTAGTAGATATATATATATATATATATATTGGCGATATCATGTTCTTTTGGAAGTCTATGCTGTCTTGTTCCAGCAGTTGGCCTTATGTTTCCTAGTAGTTGGCCTTCTATTTCCTCTTTTGTGAGAGGAATTGGGTTTCAGTCTGAACAGTTGTGTGAGCTACATATACTAACCAAATTCCTAATTTAGAAGTGTAGCAGTTTTTTTTTCTTTTGTTTTTTTGTTGCACGGACTAGGTGTTAGGGGTTAGTATCCACTCAAGGCAAAGTGTGGGGAAATCACAAAGGCCCACCTGACGGACTCGATCCCGGATTCGCCCTCCTAAAGATGGGATACATTACCACTGGGCTAGTCTCATGGTATGTAAGTATAGCAGTTGAGAAGCTCATTAAACCTATAAACCTTAGATAAATGATAGTACCAAAAAAAATCTTATCCCATTTCGGACAAGGATGTGAAAGTTAATATTAACTAGGATGTTAGTTAATTGTTCACCCATTTATTTTTACTTTTTCTTATGTTAGTGGGTGAAGTGTTATGTTAGAACATAGGTGAGCCTATTACACCACAAGATTTGAACTTGAGTGCCACAAAGAAATTTACATCCTACCACTAGAAAACTAAGGGATGTTAAGATTATCGGGTTTTTAATTTAATTAATATATATAAGTAATGGAAAATAAAATCTTTAGCTTTTGTAAATAAGTAATGGGGGTAATTTAGTTACTGGTATAAATGAAGAGTACTCCCCTCTTTCCTCTCCAAGAGTGTACTAATTTTTATGAGATTATATTGTTGTTTTATTAATGAGTTAAGTTTTATAAAATGTGTTTGTGGAAGGTACTGGGTTCTACTTCTCACTCCCCCTTTGGGGCCAGTACGACACACATTTTCTGGGTTTACTTGGTGTGGTGGGTTCACACCCTCAGATAATAGTCCTAACCCAAGGGTTACACACACAGCTAGACCTTAGGTGTAACTGCTAAGGTGCCATAATGTTGGTGGTCCCTTATAAGATGTTGAAATTTTTTTATTTTGTATTTTTTTGATTTTATTATAAATAAAAAATGGTATTTTAGCATTAGATGTAATTTATTTGATTTAACTCAAATTTGTTGGAATTAATCTTGGTGTTTCAATGGGTAAACTAATCTAAAATAGGTAAAAATTTGAAGTAGCTATTTTACCCTTAATCACGTAAGGGTAAAGGAGGTTTTTACCCACCCCATAAAACTGATATTGAGGGGAGCCCAAGTGTGGGAAAAATACCTACTACTAGACCTTGATACCACGTGTGACCTTCAGAGACCACCACTACTGCCTTGTTCGTCTAGAATGGGATAGCAGGTTTGACCTGCGAAGAAGCTCTGACGATCAAGTCAGTAATGGAACAGAAAAAGGGGGATAGAACGAGAAGACGAAGAAGTTAGAAATCTCTCAATATCGTAGGAAAAAGATTCTCTAGGTTTCAATGCCTTTTGATCGGTCCTCTTTCCTTGTATTTTACCTTTGTATTTATAGGGGATCGATTTAGGGTTGACAGTTACCTTCCTATCCATGTTTCCTTTTTAGACTAGAAGTCTTTCCCTTCACGTAGTATTCTACCAGCGCGAGGATATATTCAGTTTCCTATTAATGAGGGGATTGCCTTGATCCAGCTTAGGATTTTATACGATGAGCTTGATCTTTATATAGTTGTACAGCTAATCCTGAGATCCTCAATGTCATCTATTTCGGACTCTTCGAGTCGTAGTTGTGCCAGTAATCTTTGTCCCGACGCGTACTTCGGCTCGTATCCGAAGTGGAGATCGGGGTCAGTTTGATTAATTAGAGCACAGGTCTTGATGCAATCAAGGTTGTTGATATTGACAGTTGTCCTCAAGTGTATCTTTACTATTTTCACTCTTACAAATACCTCCCTTCTCAGGCCCTTGGGGCTCACCCGAGGCTCTGAGAAGCATAACCGTCGTTGTTGGGCAATTGCGCAGATGGGTCTGTGTTGGCTTCTCTGTGTGGGATGCTTCGACTTCTGTGTGCATTTAATGTGATGTTCCTGACCCTCATAATTCTCACAGATGGGACCGATGATTGACGTTTCGACTAACCCCCATCGTTTTGACGACTACCCCTGTGATCATACCGTGTATGGTTTTAATTGGACGACCTTCTGATCTTTTGAACTTCGTTCGAATGCTTATATATATAGCGGGAGTTTTCCTGAGAAAAACCACTTTTCTTGGCAACTTTGTTTTCCTTTATCTTCTCTTCCACTTTTTTTATTCTCTTCAAATTCAGATGGACCGTCATCCACTTCCGATGTCATTGCCTAGTCGGTCTGGGGACCGTGATCTTGAACCCAGAGCCAGGACTCCAGAGGTCCCAATCGCTGTAACTTCCACTGCTTCCCCGGGGAAATGGATGATGGAGTTTCCTCACCCTCCACTGACCAGGAGGCCAAGACGGGAGATGGTAAGTCTCCTCCTTTCTCCCTGTGCCGCCGTTCAACTCGACGGTAAGTCTCCCACCTCCCTCTTCTCTGTTTGCTCGTATGTTGTGCATGCAGCATTCAATTCTCTCTCTCTCTCTTTCCTCGCTCTCAGCTCATTATTTCCTATTGTTTCTTTAGTGTGATTTAATTGACTCTTAGTTAAAATTTGTTGAATTGCAATTTGTTAGAATGCATTAGCAAGTATGAGCAGAGGCGGAGCCACATGGGGCCATGGGCTATAGCATCCCCCCCTCAACTTTCAGGAGAAAAAAATTGTAGATCTTGTACATCGCCGGAACCCTTCTCTGATCTTGTCACCGGAACCTGTAGCCTATTCCCCAAAGTCGCCGGAATATTCAATTCTTCTTATGGAGCCTTTGGAGTCCAAATGTTTAGAGTAAGGAATGGAGAGCAGTGGAGAGCGATGGAGGGTAGTGGAGATCAGGTAAGCAATGGAGAGCAGTGGCAGTCGCTAAAAACCCGTAGCCTATTCCCAAAAATCACCGGAATGGGTTTTGCTTTGGAGATCCTCTTTTCTTCTTCTTTATTAACTTAACATTTGGCACTTTGGAGACTCCCTTGTAATTCGAAAGTAATGGAGCGTTGATGAGGAGCTCAATAACGAGGCGTTAATGGGAGTAAACGAAAAAAATTTGGCTCCCAAACTTTTGCCACGCTTCGACTCGTGGTGATAACCGGATTTACACTAGTTTTGTTTAGGTCCGGATAGTCAACACTTATTCTCACATTTCCATCTTTCTTTGGTACCAAGACAATGTTGGCAAGCTATTCTCGCTATGATGACACTACGAGGAATCCGTCATTATGTTGCTTCATGATATCGTTTTTAACCTTTATGGACCATTCTGAAGAGAGTTCCTGAAGGAGCATTTAATGAAGTAGCATCTCCATTCAAATCCAAATCGAAAGCCAAATTAAACACCCTTTTAGGCGTTGGATCTTAATTAAGAAGACTTTCATCAGTAGCTAAGGAACGGTTTGATGAGCTATTTCGTTGGGAGGGTCAAGTTATCGACCAATTTTTGGGAGCTTTGCCAAATCATGGCTCCACGGGTGTGGTTGAGCATATTGATTGATTCGCGACTAGAGAGTGAGCAAAAACAAACTTTGGAGCAAAGTTTTAACTTCGATGGATATGCCAATTGGAAAGAGCGTCTCCACAAATGAAAGAGGCGTTGGGAGGCTGCCTTTATGCTCCATTTGTTTTGATGTAAAATAGAGGAAAACAAAAGAATTCCAGGGAAAATGTCATTTTTCGTTTGTATTTTCTATAGGAAAATTGACATTTTCCATGAATTTCATTTGTTTTCTCCTATTTTACATCAAAACAAACGGAGCATTAGTCATCAAGTTTCATACAATTGTACATTTGCGAGGGCCCTTCAATATTCCCCTTAATGTGAGTGAATCTAAATCAGACCTAATGAGTGTCAAAGAGGCGCAAGCAAGCATGCTTTCATTTCCTTAATTAAACAGTTTTTTTACTTGTCGGGTAAAGAGGCAAAGTCTGAGTGTAATACTAATTCGTTGTCTTTGGTCAATAACTTCATTATCTAGCTTAGTGGGTTAGGTGTTAGTCTAATACTCACGCTCACACCATGACTCGAACTCGAGTTCCCCTCAAACTACCATTGAAGCACCAGGGAGGGTAAAATCTTTACCTTTTGTAAATGGTTAAAAATATGGGTATAGCTTGTCTTAACCAATCTGTATATCTGGTTGACTATGGGGCAATTGTGGTATGAATGATGAATGGGCAGAGATAAGCTCACCACACATGCGATTATATAGATAAATTCCATGTCCATGTGGGCCTTTTTAACATCATTTAACTATGGTTAAGCTTCTAAGGTTAGATTGCTTAACCCTAGAGTGAGTGAATCTTAACCACAATTGATGTGTGTTAAAAATGGGGGCAATTGACCAATGAGCGCAAATTTTACTACATAGTCAAATGCGGTGGTAAGTTAAGCATGTCCCAAGATGAATGTGCTAATTTTTATTAGATGATGTTTTTGTTTTATTCATGAGTGAAGTTTTATAAGCCAAAGTGTTTAGTTTTATTTTGTTACTACTCAAAATTATATTTTGATACAAGATATGTAATTTATTTGATTCAATTTAAATTTATTAGATTTTACCTTATTATTTCAAGAGGAGGGCTAGACCTAGAAACACCATTCAATTTTTTTTCAAACGCTAATGGTAGGTGCAACACAAGCAATTGTTATCTCTTCAACTAGTTAAAATAACAAAATTTTCAAAGGAAGACTTATTTGGTTTATATGGATTTTCAAGGTAACAAATAAAAGTAGTGACACTTGTTGGCACTTGTTGCTATCACTGTGAGAACTTGGAAATATGTGACTGGAGCTATCATTTCTTTCATTTTAATTGATAAATTGCTTCAAAACAACATGAAATTTGAGGTAGTTATACTATCTAATTACTTACTCACATTATAGGTATTAAGAAATGTCTAATTTACCTAAGAAATATGAGTAAGAGAAATTTTTATCCTTTATTTATTATAGGTAATGGTAAAGTTGGTACCAAATCATATATAGGTAAGGAAATGTCTTACCATACTTGTTGATTTTTCATAGAAAATGGGACCAACCATTCCTATTGGCACATATAGGTTATAGAATACATATGTTTCTCTTTATTCTTACCAACAAAATTGTTCCATTGATCCCTTTTAGAAGAATAATTTAAGTGGAAGGTCCAATTTTTCTTTAATTTTAAGAATGAGTCTTTTTATACTATTTCATATGGTGCAATTTCTTTGCTTATGGGATCATTTTCCAAGAAGAGGTTTCACTGGAGATTGGCGGGTCCAAGGCTAACTTTGATGCTTTATCTTGTATCTAAAAGAGAAAAGTACCTGTTGCAAGGAGAGGCTTGGGTGAGTCACCCAATAACAAGACATCCATAGCCAATTGCAAAATTCAATTTCAAATCCAACTCAATTTAATTATTGAAATTTAGAAATATTTTAAATTATGTTGTCAACCAACTAAGCTTTAAAATTTTAGTTTGTTGAATTTTTAAGACTTATATGGTAATCATTAACTCTTAGTATTAATCGTTACCTATTGGGCAAATTGAATAGGTCGTATTAGAAATTGTGTAACAACCATAAAGTTGTTACATAGAAAGTAGCCAATTTGAGATGGAAAATCTCTTCTAAACTCTTCTTTAATTAATTTATGCTCTCTCTTGAATAGATTACAACTCCGCTACTTATAAACTAAATAAGACTCCTAAATAAATGAACAACCCAAATAAATAAAGATAAAGATTAATCCTAATTCTAATCTATCATAACTAACAGATAATGGGTACGTAACATTCCCTCCCAATTGAGAACAACCTTGTCCTCATGGCTGAATACCCTTAATTGTTTAACTGGTTATTCATCTTCATTCTCTTCTTGAAATTAACCTTGATAGACCATTTAGGTGGAGGTGTATTATAGCGTAGAAAATCCAGTCAACCCACATCTTGATGATATTTGACTGAAATGGTTGGGGCTGGATCCGAACACCCAAGATCTCTTTTGATTCAGATCTAATGTGTGATTAGATATGAAAGTTGAAACTGATTGCGAACACTTGAAAATTCTGCACCTTCAAATCTAATCTGCACAACATCATTTTTTTTTTTGCATCTTCACTTGTATCTGCATCTTATGTTTTGTGAACGATGGAATCCTACACTTCCATAAGAACATCTTCGATTTGAGGAGTAAAAGATGATAGAAAAGTCTTGAAGGTAGTTTTGAAGGCTGAAAATTCTTCTTTCAAAGACCTCGTATCATCATTAGCAGCCCTTAGATCTTCTCTAAGCTCATTCCAAGTATAGGTACCCATAATTTGAACACCGATCGGTATGACCCAAATACCAATTGTAACAACCCTAAAGTTGTTACATAGAAAGTAGCCAATTCAAGATGGCAAATCTCCTAGAAACTCTTCTTTTATTAATTTATGCTCTCCCTTGAACAGATTACAACTCTACTATTTATAAACTAAATATGACTCTTAAATAAATAAACAACTCAATAATAAATAAAGATCTATCCTAACTAACATATAATGGGTATGTAACAAATTGGCACTCTTTTTCGTGGGTCATCCATGTTCTTACATTTGAATTAATAATAGTTCAAAAATATATATTTAGGTTAGGTTCTAGTTTGCCTTACAATTTATTTTATAACAGGCCTGGTTTCGATTGAGAGTATTCTTTTCCATATTTGAGAAGATGTAGCCATGTCAACTAAGTCTTAACATCTTTGCCAACAATAACCTTATCATTACTGCTAGAGAAATGCACGCAAACTTCCAAACTCCCACTGTGGTTGCAACATATGCCAGCTATTTTTCCCTACTGCCTTTAGAACCAATTGAGATCAAAACTTTCTCACTTAAAAATAAAAATGTTTTCTTAACTTGTTGAAGGATAGTAGCGATAGGTATTGCATCTACAGTGAGAGTTTGGAACAAGTGAATAAATTTTGAAATTGTGTTTGTGCTAGCTCCCTACTTGCAGCCTATTGAAAATAGTCAAATACTTTGGCTCCACCCAAATAAAGGCTTTTGACTTTTTCCCATTATGGGATAATTAATAGATGATTCTTTTTTTTAGGGCTAAGAGTTGATGCTCTTGAGTCAATATACCAATTGCAATTGAATTGAAGAGAATTCAATTGCATATGTAGCACAAGAGGATTGGATGAGAGAGAAAATTACGGGAAATTCAAATTTAAATTTTTTCCTTCATCCAATCCTCATGCCACATTTGGCTGTGATCCTACCTCTCTTGGGGCTAGCATTTCTCCTCCTTCCTTTGGCTATGAAGTGATGGGGAAGACAGGAGTGAGTTGAGATAGGAGTAAGTTGAGAGTGCAGGCTGGCAATTCCATCATCCTCAAAAGCAAACCAAATTGGAGTTGGTAAAGAAAGAGCCACTAAAATCACACCGAGCAAAATCCCAACATTAATTAGACCAAAGTTATACTATAACCCTATGTTTTAATTAAGTGAAAAGAAAGAAAAGAAAAGAAAATTGGACAAAATACAACTAAGGATTGTATTAGAAGTCCAAAATTTCTTTTCCTTTCATGTTTTTGTCTATTTTCTCGGCAACCAAACATACCCTAAGGGTCTAAGACTTACAAGTTACAAATTTAGGCACTTTGCAAGTTATGTCATTTGATAATATGTATTTCCTTTTGAAAATAAGATGTATCATGCTTTTAATATCTGGGGTTATGATTCTCATTAGACTTCAAATGCAGTAAAATGAATAATTTCAGATCTCATAAAAAATGACAAGACTCAAAATCTCCCCGTGATAAGAATTAGTTTTGTTAGAAACCTTGACAAAGTGACTCAAATTTCCTAAGAATTACCATGAAAAAGTGCAAAGAGCCAATCTTTATAAGTCTTAGTAAATGTAAGTATGCTTAAAGCTTGACAAATTGCAAAGAGCCAAGCTTTAAGCATACTCTCAACCTTTCTATAGTAAAGTAGGGGTGGTGTTATGTGCACCTTGAGGACTATACGATCACATAAAATAAAAGCCATTAAGTTTTAAACATATATTAGAATGAACAAATAGATAGTAATACCCTTTTTACAATCTTCTTTTATGTTGTCTCCACCCTCTCTTCTACAAAACGTTTTGAGTATGAGTTTAACCCTTGAAGGGACTTCCCTGTTTGTGAGAGGTTTTAAAGAAGGAAAAGTTAGACAAATGAATTGAAGTACTTCTTCTGCTCTCAATATAGAATCTAGTAAAATAGAATTATGGAGCATGCTGGATTGATTTAAGGATTTTTTTTTTCCTTTTACCAATTTTTTATATTTTATCCTAAATAAATAACAAGTTCTAAAGTAAAGTCTTGATTAACCCTAGATGGGTGTCAGTGGGTTCGGTTTGGGCTTGCATTTTTATGTTTTTTGAATAGGCTATTTGCAAGAGATTTTTGTGGTCTGATTTCGACCTGTTGACACCACTAAACTCTAGGACCGTACGGCAGAAGCTTTAACCATAGCCATCTTATTCTTCAAGCTTTGGGAGTTGATGCAATTTCTTTATTTTTATCAAATTTCTTGTTTGCACCTTTATTTTAGGAAAAAATAGGAATGTTAACCCAACTCCCAAAATTCAAGAAAAGAAAAAATTCACTTTAAGTTATACATTATAGCTTTAACCTGTTACTTTAAAAAAAAAAGTTAAATGAATAACTTTCCAATTTAAAAAAAAAATTATTTTAAAGACACTTAAAGCAACACCATGTGTCGCTTTACCGGTGAGAGTAATTTCTAAGAGTGGGCTAGGCCTCCTCCAAAGAAAAATAACAATTAGCTAACTCGTTTCAAATTTAGGGTGTTTGCAAGTCAGCATATAGAACTTGTGTGCTTTCTACCGAAATATGTAGGCATGTCATTAGAAAACCCTATGGGTCAGCGTAAAAATCATTGGGTCCGTTCTTTCGGTGGAACTTTTAAAAGTCCGGAACATTAATATTTTGGAACAAAAGGCAATGAGTATGGGAGGAGAGGGAGAGGGTTTCTAACTCTTTTACACAATAGTATCTCAGATTTATCAGCTCAATCTAATTAGAAGTTCCACATGTATGAAACTTAAAAATCCAAAATTTTTGTTGGAACTTGAAAGTTCCATATTTGTAGAACTTTTGCGCTCTATGGAATAATATAGTTCTAGACATTAAGTAAAATTAGGCATGAAACAAGGAAACAAGGAAAGTTATAGACTTTAAAAGTTCCACCAAAAGAACATAGTCTCAAGTTATTCAATAATATTCAGTTTATTCTCAGTCTAGTCCCTTATCTATTGGCCTTGGAAAGGTAGGATGGGCTGAGTTGGATATTACCTGAGTGTGGTCTAGTCCGTGAGTCCCAGCACTGGAGCTGCTGAGCTTTCATCATTGCTGGTGCCACCGTCATCTATTGGATAAGGATGGACGAAAGCCTGGCAATAAGTCACCTGTGCAAGCAAAACAAAAGGTTATTTCGGTCTGTCCATTTATTCTACAAGAGGAACAATATTGATCCTGGTGTTTTCTTACAGTACACCATATTTATCACTTACTAATTGTACACGATTACAATTTAATAACTTCTAAGAGCACATGAAGCCGTAAAAAAAATATTTCTAAATTTTCTAATTATACACCATACTAAACTTAAAACCATAAAACATGATAATTCATTACCATTTTGTAGACCCCAAACCTAAATTAAGGTCCAATAAATTGGTATTAAAGGAATCAGACCAAGTTCCTTACATATTGTACCTCTACTTGTGTGGGTTAAAGAGCTTGCAACAAAAGATCTTAGGAAACTCAACTTTGAAAATTTGTTGTGTAGGAAATCAAACTATTGAAATGTTTACACAGTACAAGCCCGCAAAGAACAAAAAATGAGTAAATAACAACAAGAAGGGCCTGAAAAAATTCATTGATTTGTAAAAATTTGTAGTACAGACATTTTGAACCATAATTCATAATCTAGAGCAGGTCCTGTGTATGCTTTAACTTGGGACGATCCTCTCTTAAGGGTTCTATGAGGAAACCATAAAACATCATAAACATAACTGAATAACTTGACTGAAGACCAACTGATACAATTCTCAAAAGCTAAAACCTTCCCAAGGACAAGATACACCCAGATGAAAAGAGAAAACTACTTTTCTGCACCGTCCACCGGAAGAGGCCGGCATGGCCTAATAGCCTTCCTAAGCACTCACTCCACAATTACCTCACCTGTAGTGTTCGGGTACCAATCATACCTAACACTGTAATTGTATCCATTCCCAAAGATGATCCAATTGCCATGACAAGCTAATTAGGTTGACCAGTGAAGGAGGATATCAAGTGTGGACTTACAATGGTACCAACCTGCCTGCACCATATGTCTTTAAATTCCTCATATTAAATGTAATACCTAAACTTACACATTTTTCCAACCCTCAAGTGCCCTTTCCAGAAGATCGGTAGGCCTTCAAGTGGCACAATTTGACTTGATTGTGCTCATATGGCTTCACCTTTAATACTTTTTTTTTATGGGTTTTGAGTTTAACTCTGCTATTTCAACTACTACTAGCATTAGTTGTATCAAAGAAAAGAATGCTGGAAAGGTTTTCATGCTACTCACATTTTGTTTCAGTTCTGTGCAAGTCTGTATCCATGCCCTTTAATTTCTATTCAGAGTCTAATTCACTAGCCTTCTTGAACTTCAAATTCCACCCATCAAATCCTAGTATGCAAAACAGAAGTTGAACCTTGTTCCTCCTAGCAGGTGGGTCACCATCTAAGACCAAAATGATTCGGCATCCCTCAGTGGACGGCACATGAACAACTCTTTCTTTGCACCATCCCTGTAAATTGGTACAGGGATAAGATCCAGCAAGCACTAGAATATAGCAAAAACGCAACTAAACAGAGAAACCTCCTAGTGGAGTATCTTGAGTTGGATTCCCACATATAGAGCAAGTATTTATAAGGAAATCAGATTGCCGCACCTCCAAATGGAACTGAGCGTCACTTCTCTTTGTTGAGGATTCTGCCTGAAATGGGTGCTGGTCTAAAAGATATAAGGAAGTGATATCAAATTCTGTGAAATAAAGATATTTTCACAAAATCAGCAAAAGCAATCATGCCAACAAGAAAATAATGGTTCCATTAGCACTAACTGGGATGAACCTAGGGTGCCAATTACAGAAAGAGAACATCAGGCTGACGGGAACCAATTTTAATAGAAGCATATCTGCTCCTTTCCCATTTTTATTCTGCAAAACATAAACCATAGATGAAAACAAAAATCTAGTCTCTTGTTCATAACAAGAAGACTGTCATTAGGCTTGTAAGAACCCAAAAATAAAATAAAGAAATAGCATTAAGCTTGTAAGAACCCAAAAATCTCTTCATATTAATTGATCCATAACCCATAATACATCATCCATAACCTAAAAAAAATCATATCTAATCAGATAGGAACCATATCAAACACCCCAAAAATCGCATCCAAACTCACATACTATATCCATAACCCAAAAAATCATATCTATTAAAAAAAAATAACCATATCCACAACCAAAACTATATCTATACCCACATCACATCATTTACAACCCCAATATAACCATAATTATTACAAAAAAAACCATATCTACAACCTGATGCAAACAAGGAGATTGTTGCAACAATGAACAAGGCAAACTTACAACAATGGAGAAAAATGGAGAAGAAGAGAAACAGTTCTATTGATAGAGGCAACTGCAGTTGCACAAGACTTAAGTCCAAAGACTTACAATTTACTCAAAACAGAATTACATGCCTCTAAAACATTTCCAGCCATCCCTACTTATAGAAAAACTAAAGAAAGTTAATAATTCTTCAATTACCATGGTCAAATATAGGAGAAATTTTTTTTTTAGAAAACTAGAATATTGAGCATTTTTCCAAAAGCTTGCTCCATTCCAATGCTCATTGGAAATTGTGACATTCTTTGGTTGATGTAGCTTGGTGGAGAATGAAGCATATTTTGACCAAAACAATGAATTACACGACCTCTTCCATGTGGCCTCAATCAATGGGCTGTCAAACTATAACCACTTGATTTGCATCATCCACCCCGGGTTGAGGAGAAACTTGTCCTCGAATTGTGGCCATGTATTGCCATAGAAGATCTGGGGCAATATTGTGCATTTCCAATTCTGCTACCCAACTATTTTCCGTATCCAAACGACCTTCCACTTGACAAAGTATTGGGTATCGCTACCATTTTTAGTACTAATGCTTCGGCAATCAAGGATGACATCAACTTCCTCTTCAATTGGTTTGGAGATTTGATCATTTGATTTCTCCATTGAATGCATGATTGAAAGTATGCCTCTTTTTAATTTTAGAAAACGAGTTCTTGGGGAGCATACATTGAATCCCAAGATCTGACTATAGTTCTAATTGATTTTATTCAATGAAGGATAAAAAGCAATCACCTTTGCGACTTTGAAATTGATAAGTCATTTCCACAATTAGAGAGATAGAACGATACTCGCAAAACTTCGCAATTGAAAAGTCTCATTCGCGATACACACGAACCTTCTTTAATCCTTTAAAACTTTTTTCAAATGGAAGCTAATGGACCTTCCAATTCAAGCTATATGATCTTTTATTCTTTTCTTGAATGCAAGATCCTTCTTGATAACAAGATTGGTTCTGATATTATTCAAGATCCAAACAAAAATCAAGAGAAGAAGATGGGAGTTATGGGCGTGAACAACTAAAGGGAGAGAGAAGAGAAAAACGTGAGAGAGAGAGGTTCTTCTTGTGGTGGACGTTCCACCCTATGGGGTCTATTTATAGGCCCTTTTATTGCTTACTTGTAGATCAAGTATATCTCCTCTTTCCAATTCTAATCCAATTATAATTCTCTCTTGTTGATTCCTTAATGGTAATTCCTAATTAATTAGGATTTATTAAAATAAGAAACTAACATTATCCATTCCCTATTTAATAGGAAAACCAATTAGTAACCTACTAATTCAATCCCTACTTAATAGGAAATCATTAGTAACAAACTAATTCATTCCCTACTTAATAGGAAATCTTTAATTAGCAACCAAGTAATCTAATCCCTACTTAATAGGGAATCATTAATTAGTAATCAATTAATAGGATAAGATCAACATGAAGAGAGTGCCCCACCCTAGGTGGGCCCCACATTCTCACGCCCCTTTTAGAGTTCCAAACTCTTGTTGGTCAAATTTTGATCTTTATCAAAATCCCATATGGGTCCTGCCCATTTGGGTAATCACATCTAATGTGATTTCACCTATTAGAGCTTCACTATACCATATAGTGATTTACATGGAAAAATTAATTAATTTAATTCTTAATTAAATTAAAAGCTTTAAGAAGGTCCTAGTGTGTGGGATCTAAAGTGATCTCCTATCTCTGGTTGTGGGACCAAGTGCTTCACCTTTTGGTTGAAGCCTTGTTGCTAGGAAACATTTTCCTATAATACCATTAGGATCATAAAATATTATCTATGTCCTTGGACTTCCACTAATCACAATACTGTCCATTAACACAATGTGACTAGCTCCTAGAAATTAGAGAATTACTTGTAGGTATTATCTATTACAAGATTTGTTTATAGACACGTCTTATAAGCTTACAGGACAATATCTTATACTGTCTTTAATCCCTAGCTTATAATGAGAATATTTTCTCTTTGATACTTTTAGTCAAACTTGGACTTTCAAAACTATTTTAAATTCTTTAAAAGAAATAATAATAATTATTACTTTCCTTTTACATAGAAAATAACTTTATTTGATAAAACAATTTCATCGATAAATACCAGCGCTAGTTTTCCAAGTCCGGTTTGACAAGTATCAACTCAATATAATTTACTCTAAATGAAGAGTGGTGGAGTCCTTGTTGAGCATACACACACTTCTTCTAGTATAGCGTACATAACCCAACGACCCCGTATTTAGTCTGATGTGTTGGACATTGATGATTGGCTACATCAAAGTTATGTAGGCAAATACCAGAGAAGATGTCGACCTCTTTGGTTAAGGACATTCTGTCAAATGGATTACACTAAATATATATAGACAATATATTTTTAACGTTTTAAAACTAATTGGATGGTTTTCCTACAATGCTACCTGAGGGACAAAGTAGTCTCATCTTATGAGATACTTGTAATATGTTACTCAATGTAGAAGACAATGAGTGAATGTAAATATGTTTTTCTAAATAAAATAGACTGATACAATTCTGGAATGGCTTTTATGGGCATATATGTCTAATAATGATATCATCTCCCAAGTACCTAAATAGATCAGAAATGTTAAAGATTGGTGAGATGTTAAAGTCGTTAGGAAGCTCAACTTTGTATGCATTTATTCCCATTTTAGCCAAAATTCTGCATGACCCAATCTTCTAGAACTAATATTTGTGGTATGCACCCTTGGGAAATCTCTCTTTCCTTAAGTAAACCATGACAAGGTCTCCAACTTCAAAGTGTTCTTCTCCTCTATGAAGATCAGCAGCATTTTTGTACTTCTCATAATTTTTCTGGAGTGCTTCTTGTACTTCTTGATGTAGTTCTTTGATTCGTTTGGCAAGTGCTTTGGCATCATCACTAACCCGATCCGAATTTGGCAATGGAACACTATTAGGAGTTGTTCCATACACAATTTCAAAAGGGCTCTTGCCCATAGATCGATTAACTAATCAATTGTAGGCAAATTCAGCATGAGGCAAAACAAGATCCCATTGTGAAGGCTTATCACCAGCAAGTGCACATGACAAATTACCCAAACTTCGGTTAACAACTTCAGTTTGGCCATCGGTTTGAGGATGATATGCAAAACTGTATTGTAATTTTGTACCCATTTTCTTCCACAGGGTTCGTCAAAAATGACTAGCAAACTTCACATCACGATCTGAAGCAATTGTTCTTGGAACACCATGCAAGCGAACTACTTCTGTGAAAAATAAGTTGGCCACATTTGAAGCATCCCATGTGTGCCGGCATGGGATGAAATGTGCCATCTTGGAAAATCGATCAACAGCCACATAGATGGAGTTCACATTTCGTTGAGTCCAAGGCAATCCCAATACAAAATCCATACTTAAATCAGTCCATGGATTTGTTGGAATGGGCAATGGAGTGCACAATCCACTATTCTTGGCATGTCCTTTTTCTAATTGGCAAGTTTAGCACCGAACAACATATCTGGAAATGACTCGCCTATACCTTGGCCAAAAGTATCTTTCTTCAAAGAGAGCAGTGGTCTTATCACAACCAAAATGCCCATCAATGTCTCCTTTGTGTAGCTCATCAATGATTTTAATCCGAAGAGAGCTATTAGGGAGTAGGGACTCACAAACGATTTTGCTTGAATAAGTAGCCATCATGCAACTCATAGACTTGTGGCTGGTCATGTTCACCATTTTTTATGTTTTCAACAATTTTTTAGAAGAAAGGGTCCTTGTCATAGAGTTCGGGTATTATCTCAAATCCCACCACTTTTGTAGAAAAGGTTCCAATAAGATTAACCTTTCTACTAAGTGCATCCGCCACTTTATTTTGTGGACCCAATTTGTGTCGCAAAACAAAAGTGAACTCTTGTAAGTAAGACACCCATTTAGCATGCCTATGATTCAACTTCTTTTGAGCATTCAAGAACTTAAGGGCCTCATGATCCAAATATAAAACGAACTCACCGTGGAGAAGGTAATGCTTCCAAAATCTCAAGGCTTGGATGATGGCGTAGAATTCCAAGTCATACAAGAATAATGGAGTTGTGTCATACAAGAATAATGGAAATATCTTCATATCCAAACTGAAAACATTCAAACTGACACAAATCTTAACTGAATTCTCTTCACCCTCCCCCATTGGAAAGGGAAATCAATTAGCCAAGAAGGGAACTTCGTGATTTCGGTGTTCCTTCTTCCCGGTGACCTCATTCTTGCTCTCCATAGGTCTTTTACTACACACCAGTCCTTGCTACTTCCCGTTTTAGCTGACATGCAAATCCAAGGAACTAGAGGCAGCATGGATATCCAGTTTATGCTGATCTAGATGCTCCTTATAACACAATATATTCTTCTATAAGGGTATTGCCAAAGATACTCTATAAAGGGCACAGTAGTCAATCTAAAACCTTTTGGAAGGCAATGGTGGATTCCTAAAGTATAAGAAAAACATGGGATATTTCAAATTATAGAAAAAAAGGTGCAACTCTACTATCAAAGAATATGAAGGGGGGGAATCCCTATTAGGCAGATAGAGTGGTGCTAGCTGGCCAACCCGGCTATCAAACACCTAGATCACAAACTAGAAACCTTTTGAAACAGTTTCAACATAGAGAACAGGGAAATTATAAATTAAAACATTAATACATTTAGGAATGACCAAATCCTAACCTAGCTTGGTATTATTTTCTATCATATACAGACAACCTAATCTTTCTAGGAACAAACCTTTAACCCTTCCTAGAGCAGTCTATACTCTATATTAGAATCATTGCTAGAGTTTATCTTTGTCTTTATCGTTTTTCTGATATCCCCATTTTAAGCTTCAGATGGATGAGAAGCATCAGGAGTTCCCTATGTTTCAGAAATTTCAACATCTTCATAAATTTCAACATCAAATGTCTCCAATGTTGGCAAAGTCCCAAATTTACAAATTTAACTTTATACATTTCATATGGAACCTCATTCACATAGAGGTGGAAGTATGAACCTCTCACCCCTCTGCTTATTGTGGTGCCTATGCAGAGATTCCACACTGTTAATTGGGGTTGCTACATCTGATTGGTCATATCCCAAATTGTTAGTCTCATCAAATGATCCTAAGCATCTCGAGTATAAGTCTTATTCTCGACCATCCGATCAATATTCGTAGAAAAAAAGCTCATCATTTGATGGTTGGGACCAGATAATTCCTTGAATGGGAATCATCAAATATATGGTCCTGCATTTGAATTTTCCATAAGGTAGTCTAACAATGATAACTATTAGTTTTGTTTTCAATAAAAGTTGGATTGCACATCTCTCATAAAGCTATTACTAGAATAAAGAGAATTAGAGACTCCATTGATCAAGGAGTTTTAAATAAGGTTATACTCCTGAGGAGAGTGGTGTTGAACATTATGCCCTAAAAAGTCATTTAGATTGTAAGATTTTTATTGATTAGATTAATAAAGACATATTCTTTATCTATTGTGAATTCATTATGAGTAATTGACCAAGATAATGAGATGATCTATACGATATGAGATATCAAATAAGGTCTCTAGGATATATTGTAAGAAAGCTATGTGATTGGACTATCACAGACAGATATAGCTTTCCAGTTCCTTATACCTTATAGAGTCACAGCTATGGGTGAAGCTAGACACTTCACTTATATGGCTGCCACAATGCTAAGATGTTCTCAATGGTTGAGATGTAGTTTTATCTCAAACTATTGTAGTAGAGACTACACATCAGCATATGGGTGCTTAAATGTACATTGACCGATTGCATGCAATGAGAGACCTCTTGCATAAACATACCATCAGATAGTTGGTCTCTCATTCACATTGAACAATTTTAATGATCCTAAAATCTAATGAGTTCATTTATAACTGAGCAGTGATCTGACTATTTTGATTGCACCTAAGTACTCTCTACCTAAGGGACTACAATAAGGTGACAGTTGGATAATCAGAAAGCTATTCGAGTCATGATGAATTTCAAACAAGAAATTCATGCTCATTAAATGGAGAGATTATCCAAGTTCTAGGTAAGACAATACATTAAGCTTAAAACCTGCACAAGTGATTTTGAAATTAAAGAAGTTTGAAATATATTTTTTTCAAAAAAATATATTATACTTAATAAAA
The DNA here is from genome assembly GCA_015143295.1 of Tetracentron sinense. Lineage (NCBI taxonomy): Eukaryota > Viridiplantae > Streptophyta > Magnoliopsida > Trochodendrales > Trochodendraceae > Tetracentron > Tetracentron sinense. Next base: position 18,372,264 of record CM026567.1, read on the forward strand.
GATTTTCTCCAAATGTTTTAACATGAGAAATAGTTTCTCATGGCTTAATCAAATGTCTTGGAAACCCAGATGATGTACAATAGGCTGTGAGTTAGATAGTATATTAATCTCGAAGGCCTATTAGGGATAATGTTAATAGAAGAATCAATCGAATGTATTAGTTCATGTGACGGGATCCTTTATTGATTAATGTTCTTTCACTGGGATTCAATTGTAACATGAATATCTCACGTCACTTGCAATTCCGGTGTCATTCCTATTAAAGGGTCAGTAGGATAACATCGGGTAAGCCAGGGTTAGATTGTCCCAGAGCAATCTATAGAGATGCTCATAAAGAAATACAAGCTCGTAATAATAGATTAAATGTTAATCTATAGTTTAGATTAAATGTTAATCTAATTTAAAGAATAATAATTATTATTATTTAATCAACCAAATATAAGAGAATATGGGTTTGACCCATATTCATAAAAGCCCATATAAGATGGACCTTATTGGTGGGCCCAAGCCCATGGGATAGAACCCAAAGTGGTGCCTACTTTATTGTTCCCTATGTTTGAGAGATTTTTGTTAGTAGATAATTATTAATTAATTATACCTTATCTAATATGATTAGAACATTGCTTGGCCAAGAAGAAACAAAAGAGATAAAGATAAACCTTATCCCTATAAAGTAGCTCAAGCCTCATGCTCACGCCCCCCTCTTATGAAGTTTTCTAGATTTTCTATAATCCCTATTAATTAGGGAGTTAGTTATATCCCTAAATTTAAGGAATCCTTTTTGGAAAAGAAAACCTAAATTAGAAGTTATATGATAACTAACTAATTATGGATAAACTAGGAGTCTATTAATGATAAGTGTTATCATTATTAGAAACTCTTAAAGACAAGCATCATTATAGGATAATGATCAAGATGTGGTTAAGATCCACATCTATATATACTCCAAGCCCAAATCGTGAGGGGGAGAGAATCATTATTTTTTCATCAAAATTTCGTGGGCATAAAGGAAGAGCACTCAAGGGATTTTCGTGAGCTAGGCTTTGAAAGCTTCGCGGAGATAGCGGAGAGCGAGGATCGAGCTTGAGATATTTTTTCGAGAAATCTCTACAAAGAGTTCTGAAGCTTTATCGTTTTTGTGCTTCACCGGTGAATATCATTGACCGAGGTAATCTTCTATTTCTATATAGTTAATATTGAATGTTTTCTATGGTGTAAAAGTCTTTGGGATCCAATTTTCCACATTTTTTTTTATCTGGATTCCCTTCAAGTGGTATCATAACCACTGCATAAACTAATTAAAGTTATAATTAGGAGAATTTCTCTGATAGGTAGAACACTATTAAGGTATAAAAGGAATATGATGATCCTAGGATTCTATCACTCTCATAAGGAAAAATCTTAGCCCCATCAAGTTAGAGGTGATAAGAAAGCTATGAAACAATCAAGGGAAGGAGGTCTACAAAAGGTGCAAGTTCTACCTTATGCCGATTCATTTGAGTGTTTTTATAGGTATTTATTCACTAAAACTTAACTGGATTTTATCTATAACGAACATTTTATGCTCAATAAAATATAAATGGGTTAAAAGTTAAAACCCTTGTAGAAATTCTTGTATAGTTTAACAATTGGTATCAGAGCGAGAGTTTTTACTCATCTATTAGGGTTATTCTATTATGGCATTTGCTGATTAATGCATCTCATGAGCTCTTATATAATAAGAAATTAATAAATATTATTATTAGATTATATCTTAGCGCAGGATACTTTCTCACATTGGTGGTTGGAAACTCCTAATTTGCAAGTGCTGTGTAGTCGCCAAAATGGCCCAGTGGTGGACAATTGAGGATGTTCTGACCATGGTAAACTGTAATTCGGTGTTTGACTGCCACAAATCTGTGATCAAGCCCAAAATCAGGCTATTGATTTATGCAATTCAGGCAGAAAAAAGTGGCTAGTATGGATTCTATTGACTATATGAGTTTGAGCCCAAAGGTTTACACTCTCGATGTTGGTGGCATGCATGACTATCTGGTAGCACGGTAGGGTTTGTGCATGAGAAACCAATAGCATGTTGTAGCCTCAACCCAAAGGAAGGGACTATAATGATGCACATGGTATTCTCGTCAGATTAACTGATGAAAGCATACTTGAGCATCTCCGAATGAGTCTAATTCATTGCCCATGAACTGGACTCATGTTAAAGTTGTTTAATCCTTGTAAAGTTGATAAAAGATATATTATATTACATCTAAAATGATTAATTTGCTTCTTATAGAGTCTTCTTCATCCGCCTTCTTAGAATAAGGCGAGTCAACTCAGAGGGATCCTATATCACTAGTTTGTTATGAGGCATGTTTAGTGGATGTTCCAGAAAAAACTTGGTGGGTCGATACAAGTTGGCATCGTTATGAGGCATGTTACAGTTCACATCACCAACTCATCTAGAGGGTTTATAACCGAAAAACAAGTTGGCCTTGGAGAAAGGACATTGGTAATGGGAAATGGTGTAAGAGCCAATGTGGTTCCAGTAGGTGTTTATAGACTAGTTCTCCATTCAGGGTATGTCCTGGTGGTTGACAACGTTTATGTACCATCAATGAGGCAAAATCTTCTATCAGTGGCTAGACTAGATTGATTAGGTTATGAGTTCAGATTTGGACATGGAGCATGCTGGGAGCAGCTCCTAAAAGCTAGGCCTACTGCAAAATTAGCTTCCAACAACGTCAACACCATGAAAAAGGTACCCTATGGTTGCCCACATCTGATCGTAGGTGAAATCCCTTCGCTTCGCACCAGGCTTGGAAGCCGTAAGTCAGGCTCCCTTTGCCTCTCGGAAGCAAGAAAGCAAGTAGCAAGCTGAAAACTATAGGGCGCGCTAGCGCCCATAGTACCTTATACAAGGGAGGTGTGAAAGCTCCTACTCCTATGAAACTCTATTAAGAAACCCTACTAGTATAATCAAGGGACTTTCGACCTTGACTAGGGCTCTACTTGCATATCAGGCTAGGAATATCTTTGTGCCTAACCGGATCTGGAGAAAGGAGATCTCGCCCCCACTCCACACATTGAATTGGTCAAAATATGCGGAATTTCTCACTTTTCGCTAGCTGAGCTCTTGACTTACGCTTCTCCACTCGGGAGCCGGGCCTCTTTACTACTGTAGCCGCAACCAGTCAACACGAAGGGCATGGTGCTTCAAACAAGCATACTGGGATTTTATCATGAGGCGAGGATGATTGGGTCAGGGACTTCCATTGATGGACTCTATAGCTTAGACTTAGATCATCAATTTGCTTAAACTCTTCTGACTGCTTATCAATGATACTCAGTTGGTGAGAAACACTGTAAAGATGAGGAGTTTTTCTCCAAGTTGTGGCATAGAAGACTTGCTCTTATTTCCAAGAAAAGAATGGAAACTTGCTCATACGATTTGAAGAAGATAGGGTTCAGTTTCCAGTTCCCATAATGGATTCAATTACTGTTTCACCTGTTCCTGGGGAGCCAATTTTAACAGTTAAACAGGAGGCTCCAAATTTTGTGCTGTCAAACACAGGGGATCACACCAACTGCAGGAGAAGTACAACTTAGAAGATCTCAAAGGGAAAGAAGGCCTGCTCTTTCCAGTGATTATATTTGGGAGCATGATTTTGGAATTGGAATGGAGAATGATCCAGTAACTATTGCACAAGCTCAAGAGAGTACTCATTCAGATAAGTGGTTTTAACTTTTAAGCCATATGTTGGAAGAGTTGAATTCTATAGCTAAGAATGGGTGGACTTAATGGACCTGCCTAAAGGGCTAGATCCATTGGGTGCAAGTGGGGTATACGAAACGAAAAGGGACTACAAGGACAAATAGAAGGATAAAGGGCCAGCTTAGTGCTAAAGGTTTTACACAGAAAGATGAGTTGATTGTAAGGAACCATTCTCACCTATGCCAAAGAAGGATTCCTTCAAAATTATCATGACCCTAATAGCTCATTTTGACCTGGTACTTCATCTAATGGATGTGAAAACAACTTTTTTAATGGTGACTTATTGAAAGAAGTACACTTGTTACAACTAGAAGGTTTCATCAAGAAAGCAACCAACGTTTAGTATATAAATTGAAGAGATCTATCTATGGTCTTAACAGGCATTTCGCCAATGGTATATGAAATTTGATGAGATTATTGCTTCCTAAGGATTAATGGAAGAGAATGCGGTTGTTGAATATATATATCTCAAGACCAGTGAGGGCAGGTTTATTTTCTTAGTCTTGTATGTTGATGAAATTCTTCTTGCCACTAATGATTTGAGTGAGACTAAAAAGTTCTTATTCAATACTTTTGACATGAAAGATATGGGAGAGGCATCCTTTGTTGTTGGTGTTAAGATACGTCGAGAGTCACTCAAAACAGAACTCGTGGAGTTTTGAGGCTTTCTCAAAGGGTCTACATAGATAGACTTCTTCAGAGATTCAAGATGCAAGGTAGCTCTGGTAGTGTGGACCAATAGTTATGGGAAATAATTTCAGTAAGTTCAGTGCCCCAATAATGATGTGGAATGAGACGAATGCAGAATCTTCCTTATGCATCAACTATTGGAAGCTTTATGTATGCACACCTTTGTACTCGACTGGAAATTACCTATGCTGTTGGAATGTTGGGAAGATATCAAAATAATCCTAGTATGGATCATTGGAAGGATGCAAAGAAGAATTTGAGGTATCTTCATAAGACAAAGGATTCGGCTCTCACTTCCAAAAGATGACGGGGTACACGAATGCAGATTATGGAGGTTGTGTAGATAGTACAAAGTCAACTTCAGGATGTGTTCATGCTAGCAGAAGAGGCAATCTCTTGGAAGAGTGTGAAGCAGTCTATCATTGCCTCAGCTACCATGCAAGCAGAGTTTATAACATTTTATGGAGCTACTACACAAGCAATTTGGTTGCTACTACACAAGCAATTTGGTTTAAAAATTCATTTCAGGCCTTGAGGTGGTGGACTCCATTACTAAACCACTTAGCATTTTTGGCAATATTCAGCTGCGGTATTTTATTCAAAAAGAGAAGATAAAAGTTCCCTTTTGAAATGAACAGGGATTTTTTGGGTAAAATTACAACTCAAAGGCAATTTGGTCATTTTGCCAAAAGGTTAGGAGTGTTTTAGTCACATTTTGGGAATTCTTGGATAATTCTCTAGTAGTCAAATGAGATCATGTAGACTCTACAGGGGTGCAAAAATGGATTGATTAGCAAGTCACGTAGCTCACCCTAAGATTGACATGATATTCAAAATAAGGCTAATGCGTACGTAACTTCGACCCGTTATAATTTTTCAAAATCAGGAACAAGAAATTGAACAGGTGAAAAGGATATAAATTGTTCAAGAAAATAAATAAACAATTAATAGGAAACCGTACTAACCAGATATTATAGAGAGACTGAATACAACAATATCAGAAGATGCATTATGGCCTAGATGCATATGGTGCTCATGATGCCTGCCAGCACAAAATTTGAAAGGAGCTGAAACACTTGTCCCATAAACATATTTATAAACACGAGTTGAAAGGCTACAAAACTCATTCACAAGAAATTATAGGCAAAGAAAAACTCTAGGATTTGAAACCTTTCTTTTAATAGGATGAATCTGAATTTGGCCATTCCATAGGATCAGACAATTCAAATTGAGTATTTTCATGGTGAGTGTGGGGGTGTTTGGAGGGGGGGACCACGACCACAACCACTTGATCATCAGAATGAGTGAAAAAACTAAAGGAATTAAATGAAAATGCACCAGTCAGATTAGTATTTCTGGGAGGAGACCAGTGGCGCAATTGAGGTGTTAACAGTTAACACTGTCTGGTTGGCCTGGGTAGTCACAACGAACTGCCCGCTGATGAGCTATTATCATGGCGACTTCACCCGTTGATGAGCTATTATCATGGCAACTTCAATTTCTCCCTATTGTTCCTTAGCTTCCAACCCTTTCTCCCACTAGATTTATGAAATGAAGATGCCCTAGCTATTTATCATGGCAAAATTTTGATTAGGATTTGTAAAATACAAGATATTTGCAGCATGTTAAGGTTATGGTTTCTACCTTCCAAAAAAGGGTTATGGTTTTTTCTTTTCTTTCTCTGTTTCATTGCCCTTTGTTTTAGATGAAAAACTAAGCCGAAATTATGTTTATTTTGACTAAAGACTGCGGCTAATTCTCCTCTCATCTTTTCTTTTTTTCATATTCAGCAACGAAAGGGAACTTGAATCCAAACGAAGCTTCCATACATGACAAAAAGAAATTGATAAAGGAATCCAAGATCACTAGATAATTAAACCAATAATGTTGGGAGAATGTCATATGAGTTGCAGTCCTTGAAAGGGGTACTAGGTTGTGTATGGTGCTGTGGCCAAATGTGAGTAATTTAATCCATCCAAGGACGGAAAAAGTCTTAGTACTATTTTCAATATTTCTGGATTATTTCCATTTGATTTATGAAGGTTTGCAATTACTGATACTTCATAGTAGTTTTTTTAATTTTAGTTGAAGTTTGAATCAGTTGAAGAAACATACACAAACAGGGAAGTTACAAAAAACATTCACAAGAAATTTCATGCAATTTTTTTTTTTTAAAAAAACCTTTAGGAAATTTCAAACCTTTTCTTTTAATAGGATGAATCTGAACTGTCTGGTGATCATGAGCTATTATCATGGCGATTTTGTTAGCCCTCATTCTTTGATTTCTCTCTACGGTATTCCTTAGCTTTCAACGATTTTTCCCACTGGATTTATGAAAAGAAGATGCTGAGCGTTCCTCAATTCCTTTTTCCTTGAAGGGGCTAGATGGTGCCTTACTTCAGCAATTTAACCTTCTTGACTTGATCTCATAATCTACTTCTTGTGATCTTCTGCGATTACTACAACTAAAAGCTTTATGCAGTTAGCAAGGATTTAAAATTCAAGTTTGCAAATACGAAATTTCTACCGAATTATCAAAAGTTCACACCAACTTATGGGGTTTTTTCAGTTGATGGTCCACAAATTCAAAATAATAATATTAGTAATAAGTTTTAAATGGATTTTCTCTATCACTTTTCTACTAAATGAGAATACCCTAGCTTACTTTCCATAAATGAGTTCAATAGGGACTGAAATCTGGACTGTATAACAGTTCATAACTCATTCTAGAAATGAACATAGAATTTGGAACTCCATAAAGCCATCAATCATGAAGCTTGGTCAATAAGTAAATATTAAAATATAGAATGGGACTTCAATCACAATCTTACATCAAGCAGACTCAAGTTTCTTGATTTGTATATCAATAATAATCAAGTTTTGTGCCTTTCCACATCCTTACCAAGCAATCAAAAAGTGACCATAACAATAATATAACCCTTTTTTTTTTACTGCTGTGGACAACAAATATAATCATGTTAATTTTGATTCCCTTAAGACACATTTAACTACCACATAGCACCCATTCTACAGTTTTTAGGTATGCAGCTTTCCCTTACTTTTGAAATGGTATATTCGATGCGTCTTAAAAATTCCTCAACGCTTTCTTTATGATTTGGTCTTTTAGTACTATAGCTTGCACGGTTTTTGTGGCTGCAAAATATAAAAATGATCTCCTTGTCCAGTCTAAGATACCCACATACTAATATTGTTGCAGACAAACACATTCTATGAACCTTGCAGATATGGCCCAACAATCAAAGTGTAGTGAGATCATATGGTACGTTGCCTTGTGTGGGTTCCATTAGGATTTGTACAATACAAGATATTTGGAGCAAGTTAAGGTTATGGTTTTTTCTTTTTCTTTGTCTGTTTCAATGCACTCTTTGTTTCCTTCTTTGTTTTGGATGAAAATCTAAGTCGAATTATATTTATTTTGACTAAAGACTGCCGCTAATTCTCCTCTCATCTTTACCTTTTTGCATGTTCAGCAACAAAAGAGAACTTGTATCTAATGAAACTTCCATAGATGACAAAAAAAGATAAAGGAATCCAAGATCTCTAGATAATTGAAGCAATAATGTCGCGGGAATGTGATACAAGTTGCAGTCCTTGAAAGAGGTACTAGGTTGGGCATGTTGTTGTAGCCAAATGTGAGTAATTTCATCCATCCAAGGACTGAAAAAGTCTCAATACTTTTTCAATATTTCTGGATTATTGCCATTCCATTTATGAAGGTTTGGAATTACTGATACATCGCAATTTTTTTTTTTTTTTAAGGTTAAGTTTGAATCAGTTGAAGAAAAGTATACAAACAGGGAACTTACAAAAAGCTTTCACAAGAAACTCTAGGAAATTTCAAACCTATTGTTGGAATAGGATGAATATGAACTGCCCGCTGATGAAGAGCTATTATCATGGCTCGTTAGCCCTCATTCTTCGATCTCTCCTACTGGATTTATGAAACAAAGGTGCCCTAGCTTCAAACCCCCCAATTCCAAACCAATTTTGTTCTTTTCTTCCAAGTGTACCACTCCGGTTGGCTATTCAACCGGAGCTCCAAGATATAAATGGTTTCTTTTTTCCCTTAAACATCACTATAGAACCAAGAAATGTGTTGAAGCCCACTGAAAAAATAAAATCTCAAATCTGTCTGCCATCTTCCAGATTCCAAGAAAGGAGACTTTATTGCTTTGCGGGTTGAAAAAGATAATTTCGATTGAAAATTATCAAAAAAATCCCTATCAACCTTCAACGAACAACCTTCTAAATACAACAAATGTATAACATCAAAAATCGCGATCCTCTTTTGCTAATGATCTCCAGCAAGTCGAGCCTTCCTCAGCTTGTGTTCATCTGAGAGTATCTTAGCAAATCGAATGAGGGCTTCCTCTTCCTTCATCATCTCTCTCCTCCCTGTCTGCACTGAGTTCGACCATGACACTGGCTTCTTTAGAAGATCTTCACCAATATTCACCAGATTTATTAAGTTCTTTTCAGTCACAATATCCACCGATGAGGCATCACCCATCAACGTGTGATCCTGTTCCAGCATAGATAATCCATCATATGCCATTATTTCACTGTTATTTCCCAAAAAATTAAGACTAGAAATAGAATCATTACTAGTATTCGAAGATAGTTTCTTTCACAGTTGTATGCTTTGAATAGAGAGGATACAATAATCTCAACCATATCCATGCTTGCTTGGAAAAGGGTGTCGATCAATGGCAAGCTTCCGCTATTCCTCAACCATTCAAATACACCCCACTTTGACGCTTCAGCTGCACTGAATTTCTCATTGCACTTAGCTGATCCTGTTCCAAGAGAGATTACTAGGAGCTGTTGAGTTATAATCTGCTTGCTCATGTGGGCAATGGCCATCAGTGTCTGGGTAAGTAAATTTGAAAATTAGTTTTACAGTATTTGTGTCTCTTAGTGAATATTGAATAATACTGCATAGCATAGACCTACTGGATTATTTGCAGCAACCCCACCATCGACGAGATTGAAACTCCGGGTGTCTCCCTCGGAGTCTTTGGTTTCAAAGTAGTGAGCCGGAAGATACGTCGGAGCTGCGGAAGTGCTTATACAAATATTAGAAAGAAGAGCGTTCATTGATACATCCTTTCTTGCCTCAGATGCAGAGAAGAAGGTCAGTTTGAGGAGCTTGATGTCGAAAGTTGGAATCACCACATCGGTTAGGGCCTGATCAATTCTCATATCGCTTAGCATTTCTTCCACTTTCGCATGTAGGTACCTCCCATCATATTTAGGCCCTCTGATTGCACCAAACAACCCTTTAATGGAACTTAATGGAACTTAGATGCAGTTCGTGCAACAAACAACAAAATTCAGAACAAATCATAAATGTTAAAGTATTAATATCCTTCTTCTAATACAAGAAATTCAGAAAGCCTTCATTAGTACTTTCCCATTTTGAGGAAAAATCTTGGGGCAATTGTCCAAGTAAAACTTTGTAATATCCTTAGCAGCAAAAAGAGGGCGGTTATTATTACTCGGTACTGATAGCATGGTTGCCACTAGCCCTCTGCTGCTTGTTCTAGCAATGATGTCAAAATAGTCTGCAATCCTAGCTTCCTCACCATCGAGATCCTGCCAGACACCAAACTATTTCAGTCTACACTTGAATTCTCCATCAGATTTTCTCCTTGCATGCAACTACATAACAAAAGGCTAATAGTTTACCTGAAGCTTGGACTTGAGAAATGCGAGGATGGAGCTCGGAATTATGCCTCTAATGCTGCCTCCATCAATGCTTAGCACTGTGACCATCCTGCCCAGTTCATGTGAAAGATTGTGAGCATTGTTTGAAGCCATGAAAACAATATCAAAATCAATAACCACTGAATACAGTTGGGATTATGTAGAAACATTAATAATATTTATAATTTTCCAGAGAGAATGACTTACTAAATCTGCTTCGACACTTCAAAAAGTAAATGAGAGGAATGTTTTTAGAAGAGATGCTAAATAAGATTTTGGATTTTTGGGATTTTATCCATAAAATTATCTTATCCTACGAATTCTACCAAGATTCGATTAACCATGGAGTACCGTATGGAGAGCATCCCCTGTTCCCCCAAAAGAAATTAGAACGGGAAATAGTTAACGTACTTGGGAAATGGATTTTAAAATCCAATGTTGGACCTGTCCATGCCCCCTTTTTAAATACCCACCAGTCTTGGATTTTAAAATCTTTCCCAGGTACACCTATTACTGCCCAATTAGAAACGGTAAATAGTTAACATACCCGGGAAATAGATAGTAAAATCCAAGGCAGGACCTCATTGGTCTATGCCCCCTCTTAAATATGGTGGGTATTTAAGAGGGGGGCATAGACCAATGAGTTCTTGCCTTGGATTTTAAAATCTATTTCTCAAGTATGTCTATCAGTGCTCATTAGAAAACTATCCCGTGTTTATCCCTTTACCGTAATGCAATTTACTAATGGCAGTATATCACGTGTGCCAGCTGTCATAAATTGATTGGTTCACCGAGGGGCAACTATGGTACAATGAGAAAAAAGGAGTTCCAAAAAAAAAAAAGTCGGTACAAGGTCTGGGTGTTGATGGATGGCAGATGACCATGGAGTACATAGAAGTCAACCAGCTTTAGTTACCTAATGAGCAATAATCCCCTCCTTGCCCTCACAAAGCCCCTTGGATCTATGGTTAACAAGTTTTAACCCTAGTGCTTAATTTTTTTTCTAAAACCCAAATGCTTTGATTCCAAGGGCTGGTGAATCTTAACCACTGTACAAGAGATTTTTAAAAAAAGGGACATGTCTCACGAAAGAGCATAAATCCTCTAGTCGGCCCCTAATATCGGAACGAGTTCTTTCTATCTATGTTCAACAAGTATTAACCCTTGCACTTACCCGTAAGGTTAAAACATCTGATCTTTGTTTTAACCCTGAAAGAAAGCCACAGAGATTTTCATGGAGGGAAATGGACTATTCATTGTTGTACCCATCTTGTATGTGTTCTTCTTCAACCCTGAAAGTAGAGGTTGGGATTCGAAGGGTTGGGCTGCTGTGGTGTCAACTGGGGTTTCAAAGCGTCCAGCATGCACGTGACAGAGGAAGACGAAGAAAAACATCCCATTTTTGTTTCTCTTCATTTGCATTAGGGATTTCTTTTTTGTTTGTTGGATTTTATATGGGTTTAATCTGAAATAGATATGTAACTTAACTATGATTTCGTCTTATATTTACTTCTATGTAAATTTCTATTATTTTTTTTAGGTATAATCTGTTTATTAAACTCCTTACCGTGTTTGGTGGTGAGGAAAAGGGGTTTGCAGTTGTTTTTTTAGTAGTATAATTTGTTTCGTCTTATAGATTCTTTTTCCATGATAATATTTGAATCAACTAAGTCATGACAAATATTTCGAGGGCTGAGTAGAACTCCAACCTACAGGCCAATTGTGGTTTTTCCTCCATATTTTTCAAGTGGATTATGCGCTAATGGACTTGTTCCTTGCATTAATCATAGAAAAGTTATAAAATAGAAAACTAATAAGACTTTCAATTAGGATGTTATTGGGTTGGGTTGGGTTATATACTACTAACTCTATTCAAGCAAACTCTATTCAAGCAATCTAAACTACAATTAAAAAAAAAACAACTTACCTCAAATCAAGTTTGCTGATTTGCATTGATCAATGGCATGCATACTTTTTTTTTTTTTTTTTTCTTTCTGTAAGTCAAGGAACAAAACACCAGCCCCGATTGCACATGATGAAGAAAGATAAGAGATTAAGATAAGAGATTAAGTTTGCTGATTTGCATTGATCAATGGCATGCATAACTTTTTTTTTTTTTTTTTTGTAAGTCAAGTTGACAAAACACCAGCCCCGATTGCACATGATGAAGAAAGATAAGAGATTAAAAAGTGAAGGGAGGTAGATGACTAGATGAAGAAAAGACTTGTGTCTCGTCTCTTGTGTCAAAAGTCTCCCAAAGTTCAAAACTAATTAATGCATTATTATTTAAATATTATATTGAATTCATAATAAAAGGAAAACAGAAAGTTTTTTTTTTCATAAGGCAACGGAAGTTTTTTTTTTTTTTTTTTTTATGGTAAATTCAATCATACTACACGGCAATGACCGAAGGCAAAGACAAGGGAATACTCACACACCACCCAAGCAAACACACACACATCACATGCAAACTCTCACGCGCACACACACCACACACATGCAGCCCACAACGGAAATTTACCGTCACTATTTATAAAATCATGCGTGGCAGCCATTATTGACATGGCATTGGCTTGTTGGAGCTGTCGCCCGACGGGCAAGAGCAAGGGGCTGTCGCCCATCCAAACTCATCCCCCATAGTCTGCTTTGATTTTCTCAAAATGATTAAAAACTTATTAACGATAATTCAAAGAGCTCTAGAGGGTCTCCCGATCCAATCCTCTAGACGATGAGTCACTAAGAGCTCCAATCCCAAGGTAACCCCTAACCATGTAACGTAAATGATATCCAACGTATAAAAAAAACAAAAAAGTTTGCAAGTGCAAGGAAGAATAGTCCCCTCGGAGGGAACTATTGCTCATTAGACAAACCAAATGTACACAATGGCCAAAAACATGTACCCGATTAGTTGCACATTTACCTAGTCTGACAACCAAGGTTACATCGTTGAATTTAAGGGCCAGTAACTCTTAACCATTGTAAATGGTTGTCAAAAGAGACGTATGGGACAGGGCAGACGGTTTTCATGATGAGACGAAACCCTATCCCGATAAAGGTAGGATGAACCGTCCTACCCCTAGTTTTTCAAGTTCAAGTTTGTAGTCCATTTAATTTATTTTATTTTGCATGCGTTGAGGACCTTGAGGTTTGATTTTTTTTTTTCTGATTTAATCGTTTAAATGTGAATAATTTATGTGTACTAATATGAAGCAAATTTTGTGCCTTGAACTGAGCTCCCCAACCGGGGGTAACAATCTTGTAATTATTGAAATGCATTAGCAATTTTGCAAATATTTTTCTCCTTATAATTACAAGATTCTCACTGATTTTACAGTAAAGAGGAGCTTCCCTCAAAGCTCCAGAAGGCATGAAACAAGCTCCGCCTCATATTTAAACACGTTAGTTATTTAATTTTTGTAATAAACATATTCATATAACAAAGTGATTTAATTAATTTTATAATAATAGTCATTCAAATTAATCAGTACTTTCTTAAACAATTAATGACATGTTTGTGATTTAATCAATTACTCTTTCAATGATTGTATCTTCAATGATGTATTCTAAACATCTATGGCCATTGGCCAAAATAATCAAAGCCAAACGGAGTCTTAGCATGTTGGCTAGGTTGTGCTACTGGCAGACTGGGATCAGGGTTCCATTCCCTCGAGTGATGATGTGGTTATTGATAGTCTATCATGTTTAGCTCGTTTCTAAGTCAGACGATCGGCTCTCTAATCTAGAGCTGGGATAATATTCAATCACGATTGAAGTCTCCTTCAATTCAATCGCAACCACAGGTTAATTGTGGTTAAGATTCACTAACCCTTAGGGTTCAACAATCTAATCTTGATTTTTAGAAGAAAAAAGTATTGAAAAATTTTAATCCTCAAAGTTAACAGTTCTTAATTAAGGTTAAAAAGGGACTCTGTAAGTGCAATTGAACTCTCCGAATTCAATCACAATTGGTCAAGATCCAGACTCAACCTGCTAAGTACGAGAGTAGATCATAGTCAATTGTGATTGAACTCTCTTTGAATTCAATCACACCCATAGGTCAACACGTGTCCCTTTTAATTCTTTTTAACTATGGTTAAGATTCACTAACCCTTAGGGTTCAACAATCTAAACTTGATTTTTAGAAAAATAAAAATTAACCCTAGGGTTTAAAACAATTAAGGTTAGATTATTATACCCTAAGGTTTAGTGAATCTTAACCACAGTTAAGTTAATAGGGTTAACAGGCCATGTGTTGACCTATGGGTGCGATTGAACTCTCTCCGAGTTCATTGGCTATGATCCGAACTCACTAAGTACTAATCACTGCTAAGCAATGCTAAATCCTAAATGGTTGGAGTATGACAGCACGTACGGCCACTAATCTTATAAGATTTAGGATTTACTCTAGCTGGGCTAGAGTAAAATACTCTAGCCTAGCCTCTCTAAGTCCCCATGTGCTCTTTTTAACTCCCTTTACTCGTGGTTGAGATTATTATTTTTTTTTTGGTAAAAAGATTTTCATTGAGTTAAAGAAGAGAAACATCAACAAGGGAAACAACATTAGCAGATGCCGAGTGAACAAAAGAAACCACACTGTCATTGAGAGCAAGTTGAGCCAATTGGTTGGCTACCACCTTGGGTAAGTGAATCTTAACCACAATTAGAGGATGTTAAAATGTTTTTAATGATTTTTTAAAAACCAAGGTTAAAGGGCTTAATCCTAAGGGTGGGTGAAACTTAACCATAGTCAAAGGGTATTGAAATGTTAGGAGATGTTGGGTTAGTGAATCATAACCATAGTTAAAGGGGTAAAAAACATTAAACCAACAAAAAAAGGGGTAAAAACCAAAATTGCTTAACCTGAAGGGTGAGTAAAACTTAACCACAGTTAAAGGATTTTAAAAGAGGTGAAACGTGGCCATCTAAAAGGGAAACATATTGCCTAATACTGAGTTCTGGTATTGGGTGCCGACTAGAGGATTTGCACTTCTCACCAAGGGAGGAGACTGTAGTTCAAGAACATTTAAAGGATTTTGTGAGGGTGGGGGAGCATCCCTCCCCTCCTCGCACCAGGAGAGAAGTATTGATAATGTTTGTATACTGAATTTTTGCAATAAAAAAAAAATGATAGAAGGTTTCAGAATTGCAGTTGGAGTTTTTTGTTTTAATTTTTGTCATTTTTATTAAATGCATTTTCCAGCTTATCTCCCTATAAAATAATTATAAATTATGATTATATTTAAATAAATATACTCAAAATTTATTAAATTTCATAGTTAAATCTTTTAAAATTCATCTTATAATGAATTGTATTGATATTTATTTTATTTTAATAAGATAATTGATTGATTTCTCACCAACTTCAAGTCCTTCAACTTTTTTTTGGTAGACTCAATAACACCAGAAGATGATTACAGAAGGCAAGACAAAAGAAACACACACCACACATGCAAACCACACACACCACAAATTGGTATCATGATTTTAACCAAAAAAAACTTGGTATCTGATCCTTTTACCGTGAACACTATCATACTTCAGCATGTATGTCTGCACAATACAACAACAGAAACCCAGCAAGCAAGACGTCCAACTAATGCAGAGCATCCATACTACTGATGCAAGTGCCCCCCATCGATAATCAGAAAAAAATGAGAAAATACATTTACACTTCCTGAGGTTTGATGAAAATACACATAGACCCTCTCAATTTTCAGAAAATACATTAGGTACCCCTACTTTTCAAAATAATAGTACTTACACCCCTTCCATCAGTTGACCCTCAGTCAAATGACAAAATTACTGATGTCATGTAATAAAATGTATAAACTTCCAAAATTATCCCTTCAATTTTCAAAAGATACATTAAGCTTCCTTACTCACTTTCTCAGTTTTTCTTCTTTGATGGGTATTGTTAAATAAAATGAGAATGTACAAAGAAGAGGAGGACTTCCTGAAAGATGAAACACAGGGAATACACAACAGAAGAATAGCAAATTCCAAATTTGGTACCTGAGAAAAAAATTAGATTGCAAAATATTGAATGTTTTCTTGTGCCCATTTCAGTTCTGCTTCGAGTATCAAATGACTTCCTGAGATGATGATACACATTTCAAGAGAAAACTCTACATAAACTCATAAATCAATCACCGCGAGTGTTGATTAACAACCTGCAATGAAAATTAAATTATTACTCTTCTCAACCATGGTTTAAATTATTAGCTGGAATAAGAAACAGAGTTTCCAATAGAGTTAGAAAACACCTTACAAATGTCTTGTTCTAATAGCATTGTCAAAATCAGCAAACATTTCATTTACATCCCAAGAAGAAGGATCAAGTAGGCCTTGCAGCAGGTGAATACTTCGAGTAATGATAATATTCAATTTGTTCAATGGATCGACCATCATCCAGATGAATCTCATAATTCAACACTAAAACAAGACTAATAGAAATCCTATATGGTTCTATATTTTGAATCATTACACATGTCATCACACATACAAGAAACTGAAAACCACACTAACAAGAAATTGAACCAAATACGATGAGTAGCTTATCCGAGAACATGGCCATTCTTGAAGGCTGAGAATCAAAAGTGAGAGTGGTCGGGATGCAAAAACAACTCAATCTCATCTCCACTCCTGGCCTACTAAACAAAAAATTCTGGCCTGCGCAAGAAAGATAAATCAAACATCTTGCTCATACCAATAGCTTGCTCGATACAGTAGAGTCAATGAGAGGTTCCATCTCGCCTGAATCAGACATGTGGGACCTCCAAACGGTTTCATTCATATTCTAAAGGTCTGAACCAAACATGTGGAACCTCCAAGAAGAGAAACTACGATCTATCTTTCTTGCGGCAGGATCTACCGGAGACGATGAAGCAGAAAAATAACGAGCAGAGAAACAAAGTGGGAGAGATTACCGGAGAAGATGATGTGGAAGTTGCCAGAGAAGATCAATTGCTGCCAGAGCTGAGATGGTCTAGGGTTTCTATTGCCACCAAAGCCAAGATGGTCTAGAGTTTCGATTTCGTGATTTAGGGAAAAAATTCCAAATTTTGTATATCAGAAAAGGGGAAAATGACAACTTTCGTAGAAGGGTATGTGGGCAGTGAAATCTCATTGTCCATTGTCTAGGTGTATGTACAATGGCATACACCTGATCACTGTTTCTCGGAGAGATGGTTTGGATTCACGCGTGCCAGTGGCACGCGCAGTCCCTTCAGCTGTCAGCATTAAATTCTGATGGCTGACCATCATGCCACCCAGCAAAACAAGTTGGGGTTTGATCCTTGAGGATAAACCCCATGGATCTAACCCTAGGTGACAGTCTCCAAGAGGCTAACACCTGTTCAATCCGTGAGGACCAAAACCTCATGGATCCAACTTAAGTGCCACCCTCCGATAAGCTGACACGTCTTCCATCCGTGAGGATTCAAACCCCACGGACCAAATTTGAGTGCCAACCTTGAGAGGTTGACACGTGTCTATTCTATGAGGATAAACCCTCATGGACCCATATTTGGTTCCAGCCTCTGAGAGGCTGACATCTGTCTAATCCATGAGGATAAATTCCCACGGATCAAACTTGAGTGTCAGCCAACGAGAGGTTGACACTTGTTTGATCCATGAGGATAAGTCCCCATGGATCAAACTTGAGTGCCAACCTTGAGAGGTTGACACGTGTCTATCCATGAGGATAAATCTTCACGGATCAAACATCATCTCCTGGACCTAACCCAGGCCGTGGGCTAGACCTATGGTCTCACCTCCTGATCTGTGGACGAGACCTATAGTCTCATCCTTTGGTCCATGGGCAAGGCCTAAGGTCTTACTCTGTAGTCTATGGGCGAGACCTATGGTCTCACCTTGTAGTTCGTGGGAGAGACCTATGGTCTCACCTGTGACCCGTGGGCAAGACCTAAGGTCTTATCGTCTAGTCCGTGGGCGAGACCCATGGTCTCACCCCTGGTCCGTGAACTGACTGAGGTCAGTCTGTCCCCAACTGATAGTCAGTATCTGACTGTCATAGGGCAGAGACTCCTTCATAAAAAGGATTCTCTGTCAAGTTGTAGGGATCCCAAGATAAGGATCCCCTCTTTTAAAATCCTATGGGATGCCACATGTCGCCCCATAATCATGATAGGATTAGGATTATATCCTATATCCTAGGAAAGGATGTGATTAAACATCCTCCTTTTTGAAAGGTAGTAGGATTCCCCCCATAAGGAGAAGCCTGGTACAAGATTCCTCAAAAGAAGAGGATTCTCTTGAGCTTGAGGAATCTCCCAGATAAGGGAGACCCATTAGCTGACTTCCTCTAAGAGGAGAGCCAATGTTGACTTTCCTAAAATAAGGGAGTCAAGAGAGAGACCAGAAAATGACTCTCTCAAACCTATAAAAGGTATGTTTGTCACAAGAAACACACGAAGAAAATGAAACAATAGGAGGAAAAAGAGAAGAAACTCTCTTTCAAGCAACAACAGCAAAAAGCAAGGAAGCAATCGATGAAGAAGACTCTTCTTACATGGAGAACATAAGGTGAAAAGACCTCAATGTGGCACTTGTAATGCTTACATGGGACTGGGCAACCCCATTGAATAAATACAAATACTTTATTCAAAAATATTTGTTCTTCTTTAATTCTTCTTCTTAGGTACTTTCCCAAAATAAGGAAGGTAATTTAACAGTCTGCGTTTACTCAGATTGGAAGGATAGTCCCCCACAACAAACAATAAACTTCATACAATAATGGAGGAAATTTGATAAGCAAAGAAGATGAATTTTGCGCTTACAAATTAATAGCACGCCTGGTGGGACTTTCTTCTCCTCTCATCTTTGAAGAATGATAAAAAAAAGAACAAAAAAAAACGAAAGTGAGTATTCATTTCCCTATCTTCTCTCTGATCGGTGTGCAGGATAATCGAGACCGTCTGTGTTCGTCCAGCCTATGTGCTCACCATCAAGAGGGTCTATATCCCTCCGATGTCGATCCCAGTGACTCACCTCCAAAACTTGGCCTAAGATGGCAGCGGCCCCGATCATGAGGCCTCGGTCTACTGGCCGAATCATCAATGAGGGTTTTGCTGCTCCTCTACGGTCCACGAACATGGTGCATCCCCCAGGATACCCCACGGAGTAGGTGTATTCCCAAGGATACACCCCGGACAGCATGCATCCCTAAGGATGCCCCACGGAGCAGACGCATCCTTCAGGATGTCCCACGGAGAGGCTGCACCCAAAAGGATGCGTCACGGAGCAGATGCATCCCCCAGGATGTGCCACAGATTGGGTACATTCAATGGGATGCCCTGCGGAAAGAATGAATCCCACATGATGCATCCCGGACAGAGTGCACCCCAAATAGAGTGCACCGTGGAGAGTGTACCCAATCGTACACGCATTTCAGGGTAGTTCTGCCACTCTGCGATAGGTCAGCTCAAAAGGTAGACCTATGTCAAATACTGGGCCAAGCCTAACAAGCCGTCCCAAACCCCAACAATCCGTGATGGAAACGCCACAATTGCTGTGGCCGACCATAGGATTGGTTGGATATGAGCCCCCTCAGTCCCAGTTGGCTGTTGGAACTCGCCCTTTTAAAATTTCTCCAAAGGGGGGAAATGCTGCCCAAATTTCACCGAATTGGGGAAGATGCCTCAGAGCATTCATCTGTGAACAAGAAACGTCCACAAACAGAATTCACGGACGAGAGTCCAAAATCTCCCACATATGGGAATATAAGACTATCCACGGATAGAAATTCAAGGTTGTCCACGGACATACAATCAAGACTGTCCACGAACAGAAAATCAAGATCGTCCACGGACGGAAGAGCAGCTTTGTCCACAGATAGAAGATCAGCTTTGTCCACTGACAGAATACCAGCTTTGTCCACAGACACGGATAGAAATCAGCACTGTCCATGGACAGGATACCATCTCTGACCACGGAAAGAAATCCAAGACTATCCACGATTGGATACTCGAGACCATCCGTGGACAGGCCCAAGCCTGGTCCACGGACTGAAGACCCAACTGCCCGGAATAGAGGTCTAAGCCTGTCTGAGGATTGGAGGCATGGTCCCCTCACAGATGCAGAAGCCAGCCAATCCGTGAACATAGTCCATAAACAGAACTCTCTCAAAAGAGGGGAATATCCACGAACAGGCACTCTGCCATCCGAGGATAACTCTCTCTCTAAGAAAGATAGGAGTTGGCAATATTCAGCCAACAAACAAAGGGCTCCCTTAGAGCAAAATTCATCACCTGATGGTACCGCAAGGGGCATTAACAGGCACGATCAAAATCAGGAGGCTGTTAATGCAAGAACAACTTTGAATTCAGAATGGGCAGACAAGAATTTACTGCTTAAGCTGGGTCTGAATGCTTTCCGAGGCACTAACCTTGTAACTTTTACATCGATGATGACATCTGTTCATCATCAATATTAGCGGCTTTCATCCAGAGATGTAAGCCCATTCTGAGGCAGAGCAAGCACTGAACCAAAAAGAAGAATAAGAGCACCATATGACCCTAGAGTTAAAGTGCTGAATAGAAGCACTTCTGCTTTTGAGATGCCCAGAAAGAAAACTCCCAAGAAAATCCTTCAACTTAGGAACCGGAAATATCCTTCAGCTCTGTTAAAGAAAGTATATGACTATCGGTCGAGGCCAAGAAGGTCTAGAGATCAAAAGTCAAGAAGGTTAACTCGTGCATCAGACAAATTCAGTTTTGTTCACCAAAGACGAAGGACTGATCCTTCTGCTTCTATTCACCATATTCGGGAATGGTCGAAGACTGGAGCGCCACATGCTAGATATGAAAAAGTGTCCATGAATGTGATCGGCACTAGACTTAACCCAGCCCCGAAAGAATATACAATCCCAATGTTCCAAGGAACCAAGGCAATGCTTGAACATAACTGAAATTACCCTGATCAATGATCTCTATGACCTAGAGGGGGGGTGAATAGGTCTATCTAAGAACTTCTAACCAATTTTTAATTTTTAATTAATTAGATTAGAAATCAATAAACAATTCACACAAACAATCCACACAAATCAAACACAGCAGATTTTTACGTGGAAAACCCTTACGGGAAAAAACCACGGGACCTCGTCCAGCAACAAACTTCACTATAAGAAGAATTCAAGTACAAGACAAGACCTACCCAAACCGGACTCGACGTTCCTAGGTACAGAATCTTACTCTTGATTTCCACGAACCAGCAGGTTCGATCTCCGCTGTAGCAGCTTCGGTTCCTAACCGACCAAATCTTCTCAAGCTACTTCAATACCACGATCACACACGATCGATCTCCTTCCACGAAGGCTCCGGATCATACACCGGACACACACACAAAGTGTAGGGTTGTGAATCAATTTAGAAAGCTTCAAACCCTAGAGGGATCTCATACAGATCTGAGATCACACAATGCAAGATCAAAAGAATAGATCTATACTTGCATTCTCTAGGATGATTGAAAAATGAGGGATCACTAAAGATCTATGAGGAACAATGGAAAAAGCCCTAAAAGGGTTTCTCAGACCTCTACTCTTTCAAAAATAAACAAAGATACGAATTAGGTCTCCAAAAAGTTGTTTATATAGGGTTTAGAAAAGAGTCCAGAAAAATAAAATTATGTTTACGAGGACCGATCGATCGGTGCTTATAACCGATCGCTCGGTCCAAAATCGATCAATCACTACTTTCACCGAGAGATCGGTTAAAAATTATCTCTCTGGAAAAATACCCCATACAAAGTTTTTGACCAGTCGATAGCCACCGATCGCTCGGTAGGCCACCGATCGATCGGTCGCAACACCGAGCGATCGGTTGAGACAGAATTTCAGCCTAAACATTTTTATTTTGTGTTTGCTTGATTCAAATAAGATCAAAACTCTTTGGTAGGCTTAAAACTATCCTCCTAGGTATGTTTAGAGTTATCTAAGTCAAATCCAACCTAGGTAGGGGTCTCTAAGTCCATTACCTGTCTAGATCCGGAGTAGAAGCTTTTTCTTCAATATCTTCAGTCTTCTTGAAACTTTAACTCTTCCGACAAGTTGACCAAGACACAACACTCAAGACCT
This sequence comes from Tetracentron sinense, assembly GCA_015143295.1. Lineage (NCBI taxonomy): Eukaryota > Viridiplantae > Streptophyta > Magnoliopsida > Trochodendrales > Trochodendraceae > Tetracentron > Tetracentron sinense. Next base: position 18,394,529 of record CM026567.1, read on the forward strand.
ATCTAATGATCACAGAATTTGCCAACACCTATTTCTGGATTTACAATCTCCCCCTTTGGCAATTCCGGGACAAAACAAGACGAACTTACATACTAGATTCAAATTTTCTCAAATGATTCAAAAATGGAAAATTGAACCTTTACATGACTCAAAAAAAATTTCATGACATTCAACTTGTCATGTTTCAACAATCTTAGAACCTGTTTGCCTGCACAAGCTCAACCAAAAAAACCTGTGAAGCATGGAAAATAAAATTTTCATAATAAGTTCATCTATATCAAGTGCATCCATAACAAGTTCTAATTAGTTCATCATCACAAGTTCATCATGTTTAATCATATATCAATCATCACAAGTTTCACAAGTTTAACACTCACTCCCCCTTTTTGGCTCGAAATGCCAAAGGTAGAATAGAAACAAATGAATGTAGGTAAAATGATCATATGAGATAAAAAAATCAGAGTAAAAGTGCAAACATCACCTCATAGAGAATAATCAACATCCAAGTCAATATCATCCATAAACATCCAAGTGAATATCATCCATATGTGGTATGTACTGAGTACAACCAAGAAAAAATACATCAAATGTCTCAAAATAAACTAGGACAAAGTAAACTCCTAAACATAAATACATGAAACATAAGGACTAGCCTAGTACATCAAACTATTACTCCTCATCATCAGAAGTGAGATGGGATTCATAATATGCTCTAAAATCACGAACATCCCGCTGGACACCCAGCACTGCTGCATCAAGTGATCCAAGTCGACCTCGGATCTCTGTAGTGAATTCCTGGTAAGATGAAACATGAGTCTGGAGATCCATCTGCATCTCCCTCATCATTCTGGCAAGATCATCAATTGAGGCAGGAGGTGGATGAGAGGATCCGGTACCAACTTCATCTTCCTCCTCAATATCTCGAACTGAGGCATGTGAGAAACTCTGAGCTATGGTCTTTTTGTTGATTAGACCCTTCGGATTACGAGTAGGAACACCAGGAGGAGCAATAACCCCTTGAGAACCAAGGAGTTTAGTGATCAGGGAACCAAATGGAAGAGCTCCAACTACAGTTTGAGTTTGATGGGCTTGAATCATCAAATCAATTATGTGTGCTGCAAGATCAATATCATGTCCACGAAGGAGACTGAACAAAAATCGGGCTCTATCTTCCCTAAGGTCCACAGTATGAACCTTTGGGTGGATATTGGCACTCATTACTAGGTTTACAAGTCTTGCATCCCTAGTAGTTTAGATACTTCAATGAAGGAACCAACCCAAAGTGTAGGAGCACCACAAAGAAAGGTGACTACATTGTTCATAGATTCTTTATCCTCATCTTTTTTATATTTATAAGGATAATAGGCATCTGGAACTCGAGGACAACCAAGAAATTTAGCAATGACATTAGGATTTATCAAAACAGATTTTTCTAAAGATCGTGATTTAAAAGACCAGGTTTTAGAGTTGATTTCAGAGAAATTTGAGTAAAATTCCTGGACTAACTGAATAGGAGCAGGACCGGATAAAGTGAGAATACCTTCCCATTGACCATCGGTAATGAGCTTAGGAAGGTGATAATCACCAAAATCAGAAATTCTAATGCCCCTTTCAACCATAATAGCCTTTTTGCTAAAATACTCACTATAAAGCCGAGCAACAGTAGGGCTAATGAAGGGACCCAATAGAACATTCGAAGACGAACTAGCTTTTCCTTTTTGTTTCCAGGTTTTATCTGCCAAAGACTTTTGGCGATTTTCAGTAGTAGAATCAACCATTCTACGGATTGGTCTATCCCCTATTGAAATCCCATGACCTATTGGAGTGAAAGAGTAGGGCTCATTGAGTTCCTCTTCCTCAAGAGGGTCCTCTTGGTTGTTGAGGATCAATTTCCGGCGTTTAGAGACACCGGACATGAGGAATGCAAGAATAACTAAGGAGTATGAGAAAATCATCACGAATTTTTGATGCCCTAGATGTGAAAAGTAAACCAAAATCAAGAAAAGGAACAAAGTTTACCTTTTTAGATGCTTGGAAACCCTTGGAGTAGAAAGAAATGAACCTAAGAGAGATTTGGAGGAGAAGGAATAAAGAGATCGCTCTAGAGTTCGGAGAACAAAAGAATAGGAAAATGAGGAATGAGGGTTTTATAACCCTGTTCACGAAAGACCGATCGATCGGTCATTAACACCGAGTGATCGGTGGTCTGGAAAATTTTTGAAATTTTTTTCTTAAAACCATTTTTCTCCCCCTCAATCAAAGCAAGATTTAAAATCATTTTCACTTCAAAATCACCTAATAACAATGCACTTATGCAAACATTTATGTCATCAAAATCATAAAGAATATTCAACCAAGAATGTATATTACAGAATAGTTATGAATAAGGATTATGTAAATAACTTTTAGTTTCCATAAGTGATTAATTTTGATTTTTGCATCAAATCCACATTTAGAGTAAAGAAACGCTCAGAAGTAATGTGTGTGTAATATTAAAAATTCATAACATGACTCTAAGGATTGGTTTCATCCACAAAACAAGATTTTGACATTATAGCATAAAAAGTACTCTAGAATGTTCAAAAACTAGAATTAAAACCAAGAGACATCCATAAAATTATGATGAGCAATGTTTACCCCAAATTTGATCAATAAGGTCATTTCATTTTATAATCAAATTTTACATATTATCTGTTCTTTGGACATTGGTGACTTTCACTCAAGTGAGAAGGTAGCCCTCTCTAATGACAGTGGGGGCTTTCACACTAGCAACCCATATAGATACCTGTTGTTTATCTAGGTAGCCATTACTCACTGTTTGCATTTACTAGAAGCTATCACACAAACTCATAGGTAGTCCTTTCCATGTCAATAATTTTTTAAAACTAGGGGTCTCACCTTATGGAATTTTAATCACTTTGGTTATACTAGATTTGATTAAACTAGGGAACCATATGATATAATATTAGAATCTATAAATAGGAACTAATATCATCTCAAAAATCAGTTAGAGTGCATATGCAACACATAACATCTTTGTTTACTCAACTCTAACTGAGATTGGTGATCATGACCATTTTAAATCACTAGATAGAACTAATAGTTGAACTATCCTTATTTACTCAATCCTATGAAAAATTTAACCTTGGAATTAATATTCAATTATGATTTCAAGGAAATAAATTTATGCATAATGATAGTAAAGAAGATCATACGAACACACTATTTTTTGCAACATTTTTCAATTTTTTTTTTGAATGTTTTTGGATTTTTATTAATTAAAGAAAACAAAAAAAAATAGCTCTATGACTTAAATGAAACAAGAAGAACACATAGGCGATGAAGAAAGCACACCATCACTCAACTCCGCACAAACCAATGAATTTCCTAAGGAACTCAAACCTAAGGGAATCTAAGGGTTTTGTGAGAATGTCTGCAAATTGTTTCTCTGTTTGGACATACTCAATACACACAACATTTTGCTCAACTAAATCACGAATGAAGTGATGCCTAATGTCAATGTGTTTTGTGTGAGAATGTTGAACGGGATTTTTGGAGATATTGATAGCACTTGAATTATCACAATACACAGTCATAGTGCCTTGTTCAATCCCGTAATCATGCAACACCTGCTTCATCCACAGAAGTTGAGTGCAACAACTGCCAGCTGCTATGTACTCAGCTTCGGCAGTGAACAATGAAATTGAATTCTGCTTTTTGCTAAGCCAAGAAACTAAGTAGTTTCCAATATAGAAACACCCTCCGGAGGTGCTCTTCCTAACATCAGCATTTCCGGCCCAGTCGGCATCGGAATATCCAACTATTGTGGCATTGGTATCAAAAGAATACCAGAGGCCAAATGATGGAGTTCCACTTACATATCGAATGATACGCTTGACTACAAGTAAGTGAGACTCTTTTGGGCTCGCTTGATAGCGGGCACATGCTCCAACACTAAAGGCAATGTCTGGTCTAGTGGCAGTTAGGTAGAGCAAACTACCAATCATGCTTCTGTAAGAAGTTTGATCAACATCCTTGCCTGAAGTATCTTTACTAAGTTTTGTTGTAGAACTCATAGGAGTCCTAGTATGCTTAGCAGAACTCATACCAAATTTCTTCACCAGATTTTTAGCATATTTGATTTGAGATACTGAGATCCCAAAATCTAATTGCTTGATCTGAAGACCAAGGAAGAAACTCAGCTCACCTACCATGCTCATTTCAAATTCATTTTTCATTTGTTCAACAAATGATAGAGCATGTAAGTCTAATGTGGAACCAAACACAATGTCATCAACATATATCTAGGCGATGACAATATCACCTTTCACATTTTTTATGAAAAGGGTTCTGTCTACTCCCCCTCTCGAAAATCCCTTTTCCAAGAGATTAGTCAACCTCTCATACCAAGCTCTTGGAGCTTGCTTTAAACCATAGAGGACCCTTTTTAATCGATAGAATTGATCAAGGTGATGTGGATCTTCAAACCCTTTTGGTTGTTTCACATAGACTTCTTCCTGTAGAATGCCATTCAGAAATGCACTCTTAACATCCATTTGAAACAGCTTGAATTTCATATGGCAAGCCACAGCTAGAAGAATTCTAATTAATTCTAGCCTAGCAACAGGAGCAAAGGTCTCATCGAAGTCAATGCCTTCAATTTGGGTGTATCCTTGTGCAACTAACCTAGCCTTATTTCTTATGATAGTACCTTTTTCATCAGATTTGTTCTTGAAAATCCATTTGGTACCTATCACATTTGTATTGTTAGGTCTAGGTACTAAATACCAAACATCATTCCTAGTAAACTGAAGTAACTCTTCTTGCATTGCATTGATCCAATTATCATCTGCAAGGGCTTCAGCTACATTCTTGGGTTCAAAAGATGAAGTATAGCAAATGTAGCTAACTTCATTTTCAATTTGTTTCATTGTTCTCACTCCACTTTCAAGATCACCAATAATATCTGTGGAGATGTGAGGACTTATGACCCTTGGATGTGTAGGTTTTAATGGAGATGATTGCTTAGTAATAAGTGGAGTTGAAGAAGTTTCAACATTTTCATTTTCAGCACTATCATCATCCTCAAGTTGCACATTTTCAACACCAGAGTTATCCACAACTACATTGATGGACTCCATAATTGTAGAGGTTCTCAAGTTATACACTCGATAAGCTCTACTGTTTGTGGAATACCCAAGAAATATCCCTTCATCACTCCGGGATTCAAATTTGCCCAGTTGCTCTCTATCCTTAAGGATATAGCATTTACTTCTAAATTCTCGAAAGTACTTGACACTGGGTTTCTTGTTATTCCACAACTCATATGGGGTTTTCTTTGTTCCAGGCCTTAGAAAAACTCGATTAACTATATAACAAGCAGTGTTAACTGCTTCAGCCCAGAAATGAGAAGCTAGATTATTGCTATGGAGCATAACTCTAGCCATCTCTTGGAGAACCCTGTTCTTCCTCTCCACAACACCATTTTGCTGAGGTGTAATGGGTGCAGAAAATTCATGTTTGATACCCGACTCATCACAAAAGTCGTTGTACTTAGAGTTTTCAAACTCCTTTCCATGATCACTTCGAATTCGAGTGATTGGGCATCTTTTCTCATTTTGAATTTTCAAGCAAATACTTTTGAAATTTTCAAAAGCATCGGATTTCTCTCTTATAAATGCCACCCATGACATTCTTGAGAAATCATCAACCATGACTAGGATGTATCGCTTTCTACCTAGACTTTCAGTTCTTGTAGGACCCCATAAGATCCATATGAATTAATTCCAGTGGATATGAAGTAGCAATACTTAAAGTCTTCTTATGTGGGGTTCTAATTTGTTTACCAATCTGACATGACCCACACACAGAAGTAGAAGGCTTTCCTAGTTTGGGCACACCTCTCACAAGTTCTTGCTTTGAGATTTTGCATAGGTCTTTGAAGTTCATGTGACCTAACCTTCGGTGTTACAAATCAACTTCCTCAATTTTAGCCCTATTACAGACATTTGAGAAATTAGAACTAGGGATTAAGCCGTAGCAATTGTCAGTGGTTCTCAACCCTTCTAGAACACACTTACCTTTACCATTAATGACTAAGCATTTATTTTGGGTAAAGTGCACAGCATGGTTATCATCACATAGTTGACTTATGCTAATCAAATTAGCTTTCAGTTCTTCAACAAACAAGGCATTTTTCAATTTTGGTATGCCTGGTGAATCGATGATACCCTTCCCTTTAACTAATGACTTGTTTCCATCACCAAAAGTAACAGTCCCATTTGGACAGTCCTCAAATTGAGTAAATAGGGACTTGTTACCTGTCATATGCCGAGAACACCCACTGTCAAAGTACCACATTTCTGTGTTTTGGGCTTTAAAGGCAGTATGAATGACAAGGCACTTAAGGTCATCCTTTCTCACATACACAGTTTTTAAACTTTGTTTAGACATTTGAATATTGTTTTGTGTAGTAGAGACCTTTTTCTTTTTAGACCTTCTAGACCTCTTTCTGTTCTGTTTAGTTCTAGCATAATGATTTGTCGCATTCTTTCCTCTTGAGTAATCATAAGGAGTGAATGGACCATTTTCCTTTCTAGACATTTGAGCAATCCTATTGACATCTTCGCTCAAAATTCTAGATTTTTCAGCCAGAACTTGAATCTGCATTTTAAGATTCCCTTGACTTTGATTTTGGTTCCATGAACCATTTCGGGGAGCTCTTCTAAACGCATTACAGTTTGGTCGTATGTGACCTCTTACACCACAAAAGTGACATGTGGGTATGAATCTAGAAAGAGGAGGATTTCTTCTAAAAGGAATTTGATTCCTCAAAGCATTCACCCTTGGAGCTACATTTCTAAGCTTTACAACATTTGTATAAGCCTTAGTACTTGATGTGGAAGGTACATTCACTTTGGGATCAGAATGTATTGGTTTAAACACAACACTAGCCATTGTACCAACAGCTAAAGGACTAGCTGGTGTGTCAGCATGTCCTATCCCAGATCTATTAGAATTTGATCCATATTTTCTAACTAATTCATCTAGGCAGCTAGTATTTCCAAACATTCTTACTTCTTTCTCAAGAGTATAGACCTTCTGAATCAAGTCAGTCTTGTCCTTAAGGGTTATATGATGTTCTTTTTCAAGAAATTTCACCTTATCGATAAGAGAATCTTTTAAAGATTCCAGCTCCACTAATAAAGTCTTAGACTCTCCAACTTCTTTCAAGGAAGTGTCTCTTTCAACTTCTAATTTTCTGACAACATTAGTCAATGAGACATTTTCTTCCAAAAGACATTTAACTTTTTCAACAAAAGCTTCTTTCTCATTTTCAAGCTGACTAACTAGAGCATTCATCTCCTTTGCTTCTAGTTTACAAGTATCTCTTTCATTTTGAATGATTTTGAGTTTTTTGCTCAAAGAGATTTTTGCTTTAGTCAGTTTCAAACTTTCAGAATACAACTTATCATAAGTTGTTTTCAAATCTTCATCACTTTCAGAGTCAGTATGACTCTTCTCAGTGTCTCCACTATACTCAGTGTGACTACTTTCATCACTTCTATCCTTCTCATCAACCACTGAGGTAGTTTCAAGAATCCCAGAAAGGGATACAGTGAAAGCAGTATGATTATCAGTTTCTTCACTTGAAGAAGAACTGTCTGATTCTTCATTCTCGGAATCACTGTCATCCCAACAGGCATTCATCACCTTGCCCTTACTTTTCTTCTTGTTAGGACAGTTAGGTGAAATATGACCGAAGCCATGACATTCATAACATTGAACACCTTGGGGTTTCTTGTCGCCACTCTTGGAATTTTTCTTGATTTCCCAGGGCTTAGACTTTGACTTCTCAAAAGATTTTCCTCCCTGTTTAGGATTGAACCTCCTTTTCGTTCTAAAAAATTTTCGAAATTTTTTAACGAAGAGAGCCATTTCTTCCTCATCCATCTCTCTATCACTGTTATCGTCATCCAAAGATTCCTTAATTGATTTCAAGGCTAAAGATTTGGTTTTCTTGGATGGTCGAAGATTGAGTTCATAAGTTTGGAGTGAACCAACTAATTCTTCAATCTTCAGAGAGTCAACATTTTTACTCTCTTCAATAGCAGTGACCTTGGGTTGAAATCTCTCAGGTAGAGATCTAAGGACTTTTCTAACTATCTTGGACTCAGTTAATCTTTCACCTAAGTTGAAACTAGCATTGACAATGTCACTAAGTTTTGCATAAAATTCATCAAATGTGTCATCGTCTTCCATTTTCAAATATTCAAATTTGGTGGTTAACATTTGGAGTTTTGAGATTTTAACAGTGGTCGTACCCTCATGGGTAATCTCAAGAATGTCTCATGCCTCCTTTGCTGTTTTACATGAAGAAATTCGTCTGAATTCCTCAGCTGTGACTGCAGTAAAGATAGCATTGAGTCCTTTAGTATTCCAACTACTTGTCTCAAGCTCTTCTCTGGTCCATTCATTAGAATATTTGACGACAGTCAAATCACTTAGAGTTTTCACATGCGTAGTCCACCCATTTTGAATAGACATCCAAATTCTCTCGTCAATAGATTTGAGAAAGGTTCTCATACAGGCTTTCCAATATGCGTAATTATTCCCATCGACCAGTGGGGGACGAGAGACTGAACTGCCCTCTCTTAGAGTACTCATGATCACAGAGTAAGATATACAGGATCACACTAAAGGGTTTAGTTTTAAAGGTGAACCCGCTCTGATACCAATTGAAATTAACCTGATCAATGATCTCTATGACCTAGAGGGGGGGTGAATAGGTCTATCTAAGAACTTCTAACCAATTTTTAATTTTTTACTTAATTAGATTAGAAATCAATAAACAATTCACACAAACAATCCACACAAATCAAACACAGCAGATTTTTACGTGGAAAACCCTTACGGGAAAAAACCACGAGACCTCGTCCAGCAACAAACTTCACTATAAGAAGAATTCAAGTACAAGACAAGACCTTACCCAAATCGGACTCTACGTTCCTAGGTACAGAATCTTACTCTTGATTTCCACGAACCAGCAGATTCGATCTCCGCCGTAGTAGCTTCGGTTCCTAACCGACCAAATCTTCTCAAGCTACTTCAATACCACGATCACACACGATCGATCTCCTTCCACGAAGGCTCCGGATCATACACCGGACACACACACAAAGTGTAGGGTTGTGAATCAATTTAGAAAGCTTCAAACCCTAGAGGGATCTCATACAGATCTGAGATCACACAATGCAAGATCAAAAGAATAGATCTATACTTGCATTCTCTAGGATGATTGAAAAATGAGGGATCACTAAAGATCTATGAGGAACAATGGAAAAAGCCCTAAAAGGGTTTCTCAGACCTCTACTCTTTCAAAAATAAACAAAGATATGAATTAGGTCTCCAAAAATTTTTTTATATAGGGTTTAGAAAAGAGTCCAGAAAAATAAAATTATGTTTATGAGGACCGATCGATCGGTGCTTATAACCGATCGCTAGGTCCAAAACCGATCGATCGCTACTTTCACCGAGAGATCGGTTAAAAATTTTCTCTCTGGAAAAATACCCCATACAAAGTTTTTGACCAGTCGATAGCCACCGATCGATCGGTCGCAACACCGAGCGATCGGTTGAGACAGAATTTCAGCCTAAACATTTTTCTTTTGTGTTTGCTTGATTCAAAGAAGATCAAAACTCTTTAGTAGGCTTAAAACTATCCTCCTAGGTATGTTTAGAGTTATCTAAGTCAAATCCAACCTAAGTAGGGGTCTCTAACTCCATTACCTGTCTAGATCCGAAGTAGAAGCTTTTTCTTCAATATCTTCAGTCTTCTTCAAACTTTAACTCTTCCGACAAGTTGAACAAGACACAACACTCATGACCTATCTAATGATCACGGAATTTGCCAACACCTATTTCTGGATTTACAATAACATATCAGAGAGACAGGATTTTCAGAGTTTAGCCGCTGCTATCTTAGTGGCTTTGGACGAAGCAGGATCTTCTAGAGCTGTGGGAATAGTCGCTCCTGGTCTAGTAGTTCCAGGAAGGAAAAGAAGTAGCAAAAATTAGGCTAGAGGCAAAGAAAAAGCCCAAGACCTAGTTCAATCATGTAGAACCCCAGAACTTTGGCTCATGTCTTGGAATGTGTGCCAAGGCATGATACCTTGTAATCCCAAATTTCATGAAATAAGAATTTGAAAATTCGATGGAATTGTGTCAAGAATGTTATAATTGATTAATAAAGCCTATAAGCTTTAAAGAGGTCCTAGTCAAGTTTAGAAGATGTTAGAATAGAAGTAGAATGGGTCCAACTAATAGGAATGGGTGAAAAATGGACTCAGTGTCAAAACCTGCAAACCACCGATCGCTCGTTCCATTGAGCGATCGATCGGTCCAAAATCGATCGATCGGAGGCTATTGATTGGTTGAAAATTTTGTATGAGAAATTTTTTCAGAGAGCTTGTTTTTGACCGAGAGCTCGGTCATATCACCGATCGCTCGGTAGGCAACCGATCAATCGGTCATAACCACCGATCGCTTGGTCTTCGCGTTTTTGCAGAATTTTCATTAAAGGTGTTTTCGTCTTTTGGGCATTTCACTCATGCCTTAAAGGCTTTGCCCGAGTATTGAGGGTTCATAAACCCTAAGTAGAGATTTGAGAGATAAGGAGAGAAGAGAAAGGGGTTTCCTAACCTAGGGTTTGCATTTGGGGAGAAATCAAAGGGGTTGTGAACCCATAATCATCCTCAAGCTCGTTTTTCTTCAAGATCAAGGTTCAAGCTCGTGAGGTCTACGCTCTCCAAGCTAGGGCAGCAACTCACGCATGTTTTGCAAGGGGTTTCTTCCCTCATTTGTCAAGGTCGGTACCTTGGGCTACCCTCTTAGTTATAGTTTTCTCTTTTCTTTTCTATTCTTTGTTTTCCCCCATCCATAACTATAATATGAGTTGTAATGTATGAATGGTGTGAATGGAGATGGATGTTGGCGATTGGATGCCGTGTGAATGATGTGATGAATGAAAAGGGGAAGGGCATTGTACCAATAATAAACATACGAGTATGTTGTGAATGTAAATCCACCTAGAAAAGCATGACAAAGGTTTGATCAATAATGTACACACCCCATGTTTGATGAAATGCCAAGGTGAATAAAACGAATTGTAAAGTAAGAAATTACATGCATAATTGCTTATGGAATTGCTAGGGCTTATGATAGTGTGATTATTTACTTTCCTTAAAATGGCATGAATATTGACTTGCTCCAATTATTGATGCATTATGTATTGTGAAATCCCCAAATGTCATATTTAATTCCAAATGCAAGTATGTACACGATTCCACGAGCAGGGCATGCATGACATGATTTACCGAGGTTTTTCAAGAACGAGAATTAGAGGTGGGATATATCCTACGATATGTTTTACCTCGCTTTTAGCAAGAAAAGACTATCATGCATTTAAGAAGAAGGGTCTCCCTTCCCTCACAAGTAGTTTATTTTCCAAGCAAGCATGGAACATGACATAGCAAGCATGAGCATTTAGGAAGAAGGGTCTCCCTTCCCTCACAAGTAGTTTATTTTCCAAGCAAACATGGAACATGACATGGTAAGCATGAGCATTTAGGAAGAAGGGTCTCCCTTCCCTCACAAGTAGTTTATTTTCCAAGCGAGCAAGATACATGGCATGGCAAGCATGAGCGTTTAGGAAGAAGGGTCTCCCTTCCCTCACAAGTAGCCTGAACACGTTTATTTTCCAAGCAAGCATGACATGGCATGACACGCATGACACGACAAGACCAGACAGACAAGAAAATTTTTCAAGCACAAAAAGGGCAATTTGAGTCAAGTATAGTGTACGATGTTTTCAAGGGTTTTATCAGTTTTTAAGAAATGCAAGCATGACTATAAACTGCTTTACTTTTCTATTATGAGATTAACTGCTTCCTGCTTTATATATATATCATTGTTGTTATACTATGACTATTGGTTAGCATTTGGTACACGCTGAGTATTCCAAGCTCAGCCGTACGTTCATGGCGGCAGGTTCTGAGGGAGCTACTACTCCATTTGATGTCTGTGCTCCTGGCCCATGGGTGGAGGAAGAGTACATCGAGGAACCTGTGGAGGAACCTCCGGTAGAGGGCTACTATTAGGTGGTGGTAGATTCTGAGTGAGTGAACTGTGGGTGAGCTTTAGAGAGTATATTCATGTATTTTGGCGGGCATGTCCACACTTTCTTTTGTGTGTTTCCTTTTTGTATAAACTTGGATCATGTATATGTATATACACATAGAGGTTTTTGGTTAAGTCTTCCGCTGTGCTTTATAGTTATGTTTCCACTATTATTGTCCTCTATTGTGTATGCTCTAGGTCTGTTGCAGGTTGTTTTGGTCAAGCAAGTCATGCAAGTTATGATTAGTCATCCAAGAATCACTCTAACTCTTAGGGTGGGTTTTGGGTCGTGACAAATCAGCCCCAGAGCTTGATGTCAGTGGACCCCAAGAGAGATCCGAACAAGAAGCGACCCCGATAACATCTCCAAGAGAATCGAAAAGGATTCATTTAGTCGAAGGTCATGGTTCTGACGAACCAGTCCTTTAGTCAACCAGGCCGGAAGTTGTGATAGAGCAACCTCGACAGGTTTTTAATGCTCCCAATCCCCTATATGGGATGCCTAGGGCATATTTTATAGAGGAAAAATTTTTGAATCTGTTCTTGCCAGGGGAATCAGAGCCAGAGCGACCGGTAGCGGTTATGATGGCAAATCTAGACGGAAACAGAGGTCAAGGAAATTGCCCTTCGACATCAGCACCTTCAACGTCAGGTGAGCAAACAGCAGCCTTACAAACTCAACTCCGGTATAAGGATGATCAGATCATAGCCATGATGTCTCAAATGCAATAATTGGCTACCCAGTTGTCAACCCTCAAAACTGCATCAGCGCTAAGACCACACTTTGTGTACTAGGGACATAGCAGTAATCAAGGCACAGCTCCTCCGCCTCTGAATCGCCCAGTTATTCCAAATATAGGGCCAATCCCAGACTAGGCATCCTTCATAGGAGTAATTCCGTCGTCTCTTCTTACTGCAATTGAAGAGACTGTCCACAATCAAATGCGGCAAGCCAAAGGAAAAGAAGAGGATGTTCTGATGATTGTGAAGCCTTATCCAGCTATCATGGATGCGGTCTCATTCCCGCCAGGCTTCGTCCAACAAACATTCAAAATGTTCGATGGTACCGGAGATCCGAGGCAACATTTGTCTCATTTTCTCTCAAGATGCGGATTGGCATCCAAGATCGGAGCCTCTATCTCCAACTCTTCGTGCAATCTCTAGAGGGTGCTGCTTTCACATGGTATGCCAACCTCCCCAAGGCTTCGATCCCTGATTGGAGTACAATGGTGAATGAATTTAGCAAGCACTTATATAACACTCAAAGAAGAGTTGGTGTTCCAAAATTGATTGAGACTAGACAGCGAGACAATGAAACAGTAACAGAGTTCATTGCCCGATGGAGAGCTTTGACCTTCTCCTGTCCTCAAAAGTTCACTCAACTGGAACTCATCCGAATGTGCCTCAACAACTTCAGGCATGATCTTTGAACTGCCCTCATAGCTCAAACCTTTACTGGCTTTGAAGACTTGTGCACAAAAGCGCATGACATGGAGAGCTACATAGGGAAGAGGAGGTGAGGTAGAGGCACTGATTACCTTGAATCATCAACAGTTGTAGTAGTTGAAGCTAAAAAGGCTGCGTAACTAGCACCGAGTGTGGGTAGATCGACTGGTCGAACAAGTAATGGTAAAGGACCAGTTAAAGTTGGTACCAAACCAGCCCAGGGTGGGGCCAAAAGGCTGCAGTGGCAAGATAAATGCGAGCCACCAAAGAAAATCACAATGGAAGAGAGAATGAATAAAACATATTCATTCTCTGAAGACATTGTCGAAGATCTGTTTGAAGACCTTCTTGCCAATGAGCTGATTACTCTCTCGGAAAGCAGAAGACCTAAAGAGATCGGGATGAAAGATGATCCTAAATATTGTCCTTATGATCATATGATCAGTCACAAAAAAGGTGACTGCTTTGTACTGAAGGACATCATCCAACGACTCTTGGACAATAAAGAGATTGTCATTGGTCAAGACCTCCAACAGGCGGCTACATCCAATACAGTGGTGGCTTCAGAACCAGTTGACGAAGACGAAACATCTTCAAGTGGTAATCCGCCTGACAACAAACCGTCAGAAAAAGAAAATTGGACTCTCTTTAAATGTAAGGGAGCCAAGAAGAAAAAACAATCAGCTCAAAAGGCCGATGTTAGAAAGTAAGTTCAGGCTACAAAGTTGGCTCAAGCCTAGAGAAAAGAGGGGAACCGCATAGCTGTGGCTGAAAAGAAGAAGAAAAGATAAATAGTAAGGAAGGTCAAGAAAAAGGGCTCGACCCAAGATATTCCTGTTGAACAAAAGCCATTGATGGCAATCACTCTGATGGATTTCATATTCCTCTAGGCTTCTGCTTCGACTGCGACTATGATAGCCTCTAGTCAACAGATTCGGGAGATGAATCCAACATCTTCTCTTGTTATGTTATCAATGCGGTCCTAAATGAAGACCTATCATGGTTGAATGAGCCGAGACCAGTGGTAGCTTGCAGTCCAAAAAGACATCGGGCATTTCAAGATTGGCTAGATCAAGCTAAGATATTGAGCTCCCAGAAAGGAGACCATCCACACCAAAACGGACCTCTACAGGGCTTTCAGATCTTTTTGAAGGATTTTTATCAGGAGGAGAGCGAGAGGCAAATGATGAACAAATACAATCTGACCCCTCTCAAGAAAGGCTACATACGTCTGAGGCCCCAAATTGGGACTATCGTCAGATACGACAAACGGTGCAAATTTTAACTTAGTCTGAGGATCAAGATACGCCGGCTGTGGTCAGTTTGAATAGGGACCCTCCAACAGAAGAAGCAGTCTTGAACTAAGGGCCAGCCGACAGTTTACTGGTATCTGAACAAATGTCAGCCCAGCCTGGAAGCCCATATCGATCACCCTTCTAAAGCAAGAAAAGGAAGCTGGACTTCAATTCTGTGAACATGGTCCAGCTCTTGGAAGGAGAGTCATCTGAACCAATAGATCAGACGATTGTCAAAGTCTACCAACTCAACCTTCGGTCAGGAAGAAAGATACAACCGAGGTTTGTGCCAGTCCAACATGAAAATCGGACTAGAGCTCAACCGGCCCAAGCTCAAATAGCTCCTAATAATGAGAGAGTCGTGTACAATATTCTAGCCTATCTGGAGAAAATTCCTTCCTTGCTCAGCATCTACGATGCTTTCAAGATGTCCCTGGAATTGAGAAGGTCTCTCATATATGCCCTTTCCAATCCGAAAGACTTCTCTAAAGAAGTAATGACTCAGCAGCCACAACCTCCTGAAACAGAGACTTTCTACCTCTTTACAATCATTTTTGATGATGAAGACATGCGAGCTGAGACTCTCCAACATAATCGATCACTGTTCATCTCAGGTCTAGTTAATGAAACTGGTATCTCCAGAGTGATGATAGATGGAGGTTCGGCCGTTAATATCCTCCCAAAAAGGATGCTGTCCAAGCTCGGTATACAAACCGGTCGGCTACATGAAAGCAACCTGATCATTCAAGGCTTTAACCAAAATGAGCAGATGCTCATGGGCATGATCAACCTCAAAACCAGGTTTGGGGATATTGCTGAAACTACTACGTTTTTGGTGATCGATGTTGATACATCATACAATGCCTTGTTGGGGCGTCAATGGATGCATAACCATCTAGTTGTGTCATCCACCTATCACTAATGCCTCAAATACCTTCAAGGGAATAGGCAAGCAAAGATCGATGTTGATGATGATCATTTCAATGATGCAAAGGCATACTACGTAGATACGTGTTTCTATGCCAAGAGTGCCCAAAGAAGCATTCGACATAAGCCCAAGGGTCAAAAGATTGAAAGTGGCTTGAAAAGTAATCATGGACCTGCCCAAACCGCAGTCCCAAAAAGGGTGTTTAATTACACCCTGAAGTCTCAAAGAAAGGAAGGACAACCAACCTTGGCTTTGGTTGAATCTCTCCAGAATCTTCAAAAGGGAAAATTGGCCGACCCCTTCCAGGTTTCCGAGGTTAAACAAGTTGACCCTCTTCAAGCTCTAAAAGGAGACCATTTAATTCCTTTGAGGAAAATGGACTGTACCATGGTAGAAACTACCTCCAGTCTTACTGTCCCAGTCAAACAGAGAGGAAAAAAGCCGATACTCTTCAACTCTCTAGGTGCACAAAGCAGGATAAACTCCTCATGGACTGATAAAAAGAGCAGGGTCGTCAATCCTTATAGGAAGAAAATAAGCATTGGTAAGACAACTGCCAGACTTCTTAAAGACCACGGGTTCAATCCCAAAGAATGAGAACAGGTCGAAGGAAATCTCCTACCAGCTTATGAAGCTATGCTCAAAATGGAGCAACACAAAGCCCTGGATACTGGTAAATATGTTAATACAGATATGCTAGGAATCGGGTATGAACTCCCGGTCTTTGTATGAGGGAGGAATCACAACCGTGCTGTAAATATGGTCACGATCAAGGAAGAGTCCGCATCAGATGAAGTCTCCATGGAATGACTTTCGGAAGAAGCGGAGCCCCTACAGGCATCCCCATGAGTTAAAGCAACACATCAAGATGTGATTGATATCCTGGCTAAGGTTAGCTTCAGTGCATGAAAAAAATGACCGACACCGGAAGTCATTCCCAGTGCCATCATTCCATCCAGAGGAGTATAGGAAAAGACCATTATCTTCCATTCTGTAGGCTAAGCAGGCAAAGCCACCTCCCTGAACAATAGAAGGGGCAGAAGAATGAACCCTTACCAAAAGAGGCCCGTGTTTAGTCCAGCAATCAAGAAAATGCTCGAGAAATATGGATTTTGTACTGAAGGAAAAGAGCAGGCTAAGCAGGAAATTATGTCAGCACTCAGAACTTTGGCTTCCAGTAAGAGGGTTAGTTCTAATTTGGGAGGAGATGAGTCAGAAAGTTTTGACCCTTCACTGAATGAAGATCTGGTCTGGACCGTAAATACTATTACGGTAGATGAAGACTCCTCAAGAGAAGAAATGATCAGGGAAGAACTACTGGAAGAAACGGAAGTCCGTTCAGCTCCTCCAGAATTTGAAGCAGCAGGTCAAGCAACAGTCGGCGATCTTCTCGAAGTTAACCTGGGCTCAGAACAAGACCCAAGACCAACATTCGTCATTGCTTCCCTCTCTCAAAAAGAAAAAGAAGAATATCTTTGTCTCCTAAAAGAGTACAAGGATGTCTTTGCCTGGAAATATATGGAAATGTCTGGCTTAGATCCGAAAATTGTAGTCCATCATCTCACAACTCGAGAAGATGTTAGACCAATCAAGTAGGCACAAAGAAGAGCCTGCCCAGAACTAGTCGCCCAAATTGAAGCCGAGGTAGATAAACTCCTTAAAGTTGGGTTCATAAGAGAGGTTCAATACCCTACTTGGCTAGCCAATGTTATTCCCGTAAAGAGGAAGAATTGATAGATCCGGGTTCACATAGACTTCCAGGATTTGAATGATGCCTGTCCCAAAGTCGACTTCCCTTTGCCCATCACAGAAATGATGGTCGATGTCACAATAGGCTTCGAAACTTTATCCTTCATTGATGGATATTCCGGCTACAACCAAATCAAAATGGCTCCGGAAGATGAAGAGCTTACAGCCTTTCGCACCCCTAAAGGAGTGTTCTGCTACAAATTCATACCATTCGGCCTCAAAAATACCGGAGCAACCTATCAAAGGGCCATGACCATCATCTTTGGGAATATTCTCCATGACAAAGTCAAATGCTATGTCGACGACTTAGTTGTCAAAACAAGGCAATGAAGTAATCATTTAGATGATCTTCAAGAAATCTTTGATAGACTGCGAAGACATCAGCTCAAGATGAACCCACTCAAATGTGCGTACGGAGTTGTCTCGGGAAAATTCCTAGGCTTTATGGTACACCACAGAGGAATCGAGATTGACCCTACAAAGATAAAGGTCATTCGCGATATGCCCCCTCTAAGAAATCTCCGCGAGTTAAAAGGACTCCAGGGTCAACTTGCTTATATTCGGAGATTTATCTCCAACTTGGTCGGAAAGTACCAACAATTTTTTCGGCTGATAAAGAAGGGAATACCGTTTCAATGGGATGAAGCTTGCCAAAATGCTCTTGACAGCATCAAGACTTATCTCACGAACCCACCAATCCTCATGGGCCCCATCAGAGGAAAGCCACTTATCCTCTATATAGCGGCGCTTGAAGGATCTCTCGGAGCTCTCATTACTTAACATAACGACCAAGGAAAGGAAAATGCCTTGTACTATATGAGCAGGACTCTGGTTGGAGCGGAATGTAGATATACGTTGATAAAGAAAGTCTATCCGATCTTCATATTTGCCCTGAAGAAATTAAGGGATTACATGCTCAAGCATTCGGTGAAATTGATATCCACCGATCCTATCAAATACGTAATGTCCCGCCTCACTCTCTAAGGTAGAATGACAAAATGGGTGGTACTCCTGTCTAAATTCGAAATTGAATTCGTACCCCAAAAGGCAATAAAAGGGCAAATATCTGACTTCTTTGCAGCACATTTGGTTCCTGCGAATTCACCACTGGTTACCGACCTCCCTAACGAAGAAGTTATGCAGGTACAAGTCAAACCAAGCTGGAAGATGTATTTTGATAGAGCTTCAAGAAGCCCTGATGGAATCAAATGCATCAACCTGAAGGAGAATAATTCAGGAGTTGGTATTGTTTTTCTCACTTCAAACAACACAATACTACCTTATTCCTTTGCCCTAACAGAAGGATGCTCAAATAATGAAGCCGAATATGAAGCCCTGATAGCAGGTCTTGAATTGTCTCTTGAGATTCCAGTGGATGAATTAACCATCTACAGGGATTTGAAACTCATCATCAAACAAGTTCGAGGTGAATATGTCATGCAAAGAGTTAGCCTCCTTCCCTACCAGAAGAGAGTAGATCCGTTATTTGCTAAAATTCCAAGAAGTAGCCTCTTCTATGTCCGTAGAGGACTTAACAATCAAATTGACGCTTTGGTAGGCCTTGCAGAATCTCTAACCCTGCCAACAGACAGAGTGCTGACTATCACAATGGGGGAAATAAGAACTCTCAAATCCCTTCCGGACATAAATCTCCCAGAAACAATTTGTTCTGTGACAATCAAAGAAACAGATGAGAATTGGCGACAACCCTTCATCGATTATCTCCAACATGATCGATTGCTTGGATAACATGCCAAACGCGCTGAAGTCTATTGACGGGTCACAAAATTAGTGATGCTGGAAGATACACTGTATAAACAGTCCCTGGATGGTATCTTGATGAGGTGTATCTCGGGAAATGAAATAGATCAAGCCATGGAAGAAACTCATGCCGGGATCTGTGGTGCTCACTAAGCTGGGCCCAAGCTATAAATGCAGCTGAAAAGATTAGGCTATTATTGGCCTACGATAATCACTGATTATCTTAACTATGCAAGAAAATGCAAAGTTTGTCAGCTTCATGCTAATTTCATACATCGGGATCCTGAGCCTCTTCACATGACAACATGTTCATGGCCCTTCGTGGCATGGGGAATGGACGTCATAGGAATTCACCCCACCATCATCTGCTGGGCATCAATACATCCTAGCTGCGATGGACTACTTCTCAAAATGGGCCGAAGCCGTTACTCTCAAAGAAGTCAAACAACACTCAGTGGCAGATTTCATCCGGACCAACATCATATATCGGTTCGGGATTCCAAAAAGCATTATCACGAATAATGGGCAACCTTTTCGAAGCGCCCCTATACACAAGTTGTATGTCAAATTTGACATCCAAGACGATCATTCTACCCGGTACTATCCAATCGCAAATGGTCTCGCCGAAGCCTTTAAGAAGACTTTGTGCAAAATCTTCAAGAAAGTTGTGGACAAAAGCAAACAGGATTGGCACGAACGCCTACCTAAAACCCTCTAGGCATACAAGACTACTCATCGGGCTCCAACACAGGCCACACCGTATTCCCTGGTCTTCGGCGGTGAAGCAGTTCTCCCCCTTGAAATTCAAATTCCCTCTCTACGGGTGGCAATTCAGCAATGTATCACAAAAGAAGACTTAGCTAAAGTTCATCTTGCAGAGCTTGAAACTCTTGATGAACGTCGTCTCCAAGCCCAACAGAGTTTAGAGATGTATAGACAAAGGCTAACTACCACCTTCAACAAAAGAGTAAGACTAAGGTCTTTCAAAGCAGGAGATTTGGTCTTAATTGTCAGAACTCCAATCATCATCACTCGTCGAACCAAGGGGAAGCTCGAACGAAAATGGGAAAGGCCATACGTCATCGAGAAGGTATATTCCAACGGAGCGTACCTGCTGACATCAATGGATGGAGAGCGAATTATACCTCCAACTAATGCAAGATTCTTGAAGCGATATTATGCCTAAGAATCAAAAAGCTCGCTAGACCAAAAATTTCAAAAACGGTCTAGGCAAAAATTAGAGCGCAAAATGACTCGCTAAGTTGAAAACCCTAAGGGATGGCTTAGGCAAAAATTAGAGTCAAAATCATGCTCTCTAAGATGAAAACCCTAAGGGGTAGCTTAGGCAAAAAAAAATTGAGTCAAAACAAAATGCCCGTTAGACCAAAACTTTAAAAGATGGTCTAGGCAAAAATTCGGGCAACAAAAAGCTCGTTAAACTAACATTCTAAAAGTTGGTTTAGACAAAAATTAGATCAATTTGACAGGCTCCTGGATACGAGCTAAAAAGGTTCACAACGCTTCAAAAGTCTCCAGAATACCAGACCGAAGTCCAAAACCCTCCTAGGTATAAACGGAAACTGCCTATTCGCTATCAAAATACGAATCAAAGCTTCAAAAGCCCCCAAAATATAAGGCCGAAGTCAAACCTTCCTAGGTGCGAACGGAAACTACCTACTTGATATCAAAATTACAAGTCAAAACCTTCCTAGGTATGAACGGAAACTACCTATTCGCCTTCAAAGTGCGAGTCCAAATGCCATATTTGAACTATGCTTGACTTGATCCTATCATGGGTACATAGGCAGCCTAAAAACGGGTTCAGTTTGTTCTTTGAAAAGAACACCAATTCCTCAAGATACAAAAGAGAAGTTATAAAAAAAAAGGAGTACAAGACAAAAAAAATAATGTCTTTTATTTATGGATAACAAAATGAGGGAACTCCACATAAATCAGAGAACTTACTCGAGTTAAACAAACAGTATCTTGAGAATATGTCATCAGCTCCAACAAGCTGCCAAACCTCACAAGTACGGCCTTGAATATATGGTCGGAGGTCCGAATGCCATATTGGTGGACGTAATTCAAAATAGAATTCTTCCTGCAAAGGACTTCTCTACCATCATCTTTAGTGCTGACCTATCTCCAGGGAAGGATTCTAGTCCATCAATAGCAGCAGAAGCAGAAGTGACATCTGAAAGCAGAGCCAGGAGTTGTCTCTTAGTGTTGTCAGCCGCGCCGAGCTGCAAAGCTAAATAAGCAATACCTTAAAAAGCATGCCCTTCGATATCAGTGAGGTGGTTGTTCAGCAGCATCAAGCAACCTAGGCTAGCTTCATCAGGATCAATGGATAGAATACAATGTATTCCTTTCAGCACATGCTCAAGCTCACCGTCAAGAACACCTGAACTTTTGATAGAGTCCAATACATTGAGTTTGCCCCCGTGACATTCCATCATTATGCTAATGACGAGGTTACAACAAAATATTAAAGCATTGCTCTCTGCTATCTGCTTCAGCAGGTCACATAACTTGACGGCTTCGGTCTTCTCAATGATAAAATCCCTTGTAATCTTCAGACAACAAATGAAAACTGATCCATCTTTGTTGATCTTCAACCAATCAAGGATATACCATCTCGAAGCATGCTATGGTAAAAAGTCCATTCTGCGAAAGAACATACATTTCAAATTTGCTAAGAAAGAAAGTTAATTGCTTTAAATACAATTAAAATTTAACTTTTCAATGGATATATATATATTTATATCAGAGTTAATTGAACTTGGGAGTAAGGGATAATTTTATCATCTCTAATGAATATTTTTTTTGGGAAATAACCTTAGGTCTTAAACTTATCGAGGGATGAAATAGCATGATCAGCTTTGCAGCAAATGTCCAAGGACGAAATGCTCATGGCAAACACCTACAGGCAAATGCTAAAGCTGAGATCCGTGGACACATTAATGCCCACTGATACATGAAATCCACAAATAGAATCGATAATACATAAGAATATCCGTGAACAAGTCCACATATAGGAAATATGGCTCACGGACAAATGTCCCAGGAGCAACCTATTCGTGGACATTATTCACGGATGTTGGAATATCCACAGACAAAAGTTTATGGGTGTTAAAAGTATCCGTGGACAAAACTCCACAAGTGTCAAGTCTCCTGTCGATTCATACGAACCTTATTTTTCCTTTCAAGCTTTCTCTAATGGAAGTTAATGGTCCTTCCAAATTCCATGCTCTTTAATCTTTTCTTCTTTTCTTTGATCCAAGAACCTTTCTTGATCAAACAAGATCCAATCTTGATCTTCAAAGAACTTGTTCTTGATCATCAAGATCAAAAAACAAACAAAAGGAAAAAGGGGAGGAGTGACTGTACACTCTCAAAGGGGAAGACGGTTGGCCGTGAACTTTAGGAGAGAGAGAGGAGAAAAAATTTTGGAGAATTATATCTAAAGGGCTGGACGTCCACTCCTTTATATAGGATTCCCCTTGGTTGCTTGAATTGTAATCCAATTACAATTCCTCAACCTTATCCTAATCCAATTAGGATTCCTCAATAGTTTCCTTTCTTGATTATTCTCCTAATCCAATTAGGATTAATCTTAAAAGAAACTAACCTTATCCATTAGTAACTAATCTTATCCTTATCCAATAAGGATTCTTGAATTAGTAACTAACTAATGGAATCTCTAACAAATAGGGAATCTTTAATTAGTAATTAACTAACTAACCTTATCCAATAAGGTGTTAATTAATTAGAAACTAATTAAACAAGACTTCCTCTTGAAGTGGGCGTCCCACCCTATGTGAGCCCCACTTCCACATGCCCCTTAGGGTTCTAAACCCTAAAGGTCACTATTTGATCTTTTATTAAAATCCCCAATGGGTCCTACCCATTTGGTTTATCACATCCAATCTGATTTTACCATTTAGAGCTTTACTATACCATATAGTGATTACTTAGATAAATTAATTAATTTAATTAATAATTAAATTAAATACTTTAATAAGGTCCTTGTGTGTGGGATCGAAAGGGATCTCCTATTTCCGGTTGTAGGACCAAGTACTCAACCTTTTGGTTAAAGCATTGTTACTAGGAAACACCTTTCCTAAAACTCCATTAGGATCATAGAATTTTATCTATGTCCCTGGACTTCCACCAATCATAATAATGTCCATTAACACAATGTGACTAACCTCTAGAAATTAGAGAATTACTTGTAAGTACTATCTCACAATTTATTTACAAATAAATCCTTCCACATTCCGGTATCACTTGTAAGCTTTCAGGATTGGAACAATTCCACTGTCTAGCCCCTAGCTTATGAATAGAACCCTTTCTCATGATTAATTTTTCATTGAACTGAACCTCCAAAACACTTTTGAAGAAACATTAGAAAAGAACTGACACATATATATTTATATATACTTTTCCAAATTGAACATATCAACTTCGATAAAGACCATTTTACCGAAAAACACCAGTACTGGATTTAACAGTTTAGTTCAACAAGTATCACCTTGATATCATTATCTCCAATTAAGGAGTTGTGGATTCCTTATTGCGTGTTTACACACTTCTCCAAACATTGTGTACATGACCCAACATACCCGGAGTTAGTCCTGTGTATTGGACATTGCCGATTGGCATATCAAAGCCATATAGACAAATATTTGAGAAGATGTTAACCTCTCAGGTCTAAGGACAATTGTTGAATGGATAACCCTAATACAATCTAATAGTGTATTCCATAGGGTATCCACTAGTGACCCCGTTCAGTATTATGTACTTGTTACATATACTCACATGTTAGTCAAGAGTCACCACTCTTTGTGAATGAGATTCATCACACTATCTCATAGAACTACACATGTGCAAGCCATGATGAAGCACGGTGCCCAACTAGTACTCTAGAGGCTTTGAACAATATTAGGTTTACAAGGAACCGAAAAATCATATCTCCTCGCAACCTTTGCATGATTTTCCTACAATGTTACCTATGGCACTTTATGTCATCATAAAATGAGACAGTAATTAATATAATGCCCTTTATAGTTGGTAGTGTGAATATGATGCTTGTTTAATCAATATAGAAAAGTCTCTTATTGGCTTTCGAGGGCATATATGTCCAACAGCTTGGACCTAAGGTTTGACTCGGTTGACCTAAGGTTTAGATTGAGGTTGACCTAGGATTAGGTTGAACTAACCATGGTTAAATTGATTAGCCATGGTTAAAGGAGGTGTAAAAATGGGGTGCTGACAGCCACCCCTCTTTGTCGGAGAGTGTCAAGTTGGCGATTGAACGACAAAGACTAAAATCAGCCGATTTTTATGCCAAGTAAAGTTTGATGAGAGCAAGCATGATGGATAAGAGGAGTAAACACGCTTTCTCTCAAATGGAGATGGGGTGAAGGTTGGCCACACGACCACCTTACTGAAGATTGAGGCAAAGCCAAGATGGGTGTAGGATTAGCGTCACTGGAGGCTGTAATTGATAGCTGGTTACACGACCGTGACAGTATACTCATTGATTAGTGAGCTATCAAAGTAAGAAGGAAACGAGGGGTGCAAGATTAGCATCACTGCAGGCCACAACTGATATCCAGTCACACGACCGTGTCAATATACTTCTTGATTAGTGAGTTAGTAGAATGAGACAAAGAAATTGAGTGCATGACTAACATCACTGGAGGCCGTAACTGGCATCTGATCACACGACCGTATCAGTATACTCCTTGATTAGTGAGTTAGTAAAGTGAGGGTTAAGATGATAGCTGCAAGACTAACATTACTGAAGGCTGCAACTAACATCCGGTCACACGACCGTGTCAATATACTCCTTGATTAGTGAGCTAGTAAAGCGAGGGTGAAGGATGATAGGTGCCAGACTAACATCACTGGAGGTCGCAACTGACATCCGGTCACACGGCCGTGTCAATATACTCCTTGATTAGTGATCTAGTAAAGCGAGCGTGAAGGATGATAGGTGCCACATTAACATCACTGGAGGCCGCAACTGACATCCGGTCACATGACTGTGACAGTATACTCATTGATTAGTGAACTTGTAAAGCGATGGTGAAGGATGATAGATGCAATGATGTAGACAACCGCTCGATCATCTGACAAGATAGGGGGCCAAGAAAATAAGGGGAGTGAAGACAGCCGCCCGACTGTTTCACCTGGTAGCAAACCAAGACGATAAGGAAGGTGAAGACAGCCGCCCGACTGTTCCACCTGGTAGCTAGCCAATAAGATAAGAAATGTGAAGACAGCCGCCCGACTGTTCCACCTCGTAGTAAGTCAAGAACATAAGGAGGGGTAAAGACGACGCCGACTGGCTCACCTGAGAAGGATGCAAACGTGGTAGGAAAACCACCGATATCTGACAGGGTAGCAAGAACGGAGGGTAAAGACAACCGTCTGACTGGCTTTACCTGGTAGCAAGCCAAGAACGCCACCCGATATTGCTTTCCCTAGAGAGGGTGCCAAGATAGTGCAAACAACGCACCAATTGCCTGACCAGGGTAGAGAAAGAAAATAAAGGTAAAGACCAACCGCACGACTGCTAAACTTGATTTTTTTTTTTTTTTTGCGATGGCATGCAATGTACTTGTACATCTACTCACATGTTAGCAAGCACCACTCGTGGGGATGGATGCGTCCACATACTCATAACACACATGGAGCCGGATGAAGCACGGTGCCCAATAGGACCGAGAGGGCGCGGGACATATTATGTACAAGGAACCGAAAAAGCATATCTCCTCGCAACCTTTGCATGATTTTCCTACAATGTTACCTATGGCACTTTATGTCATCATAAAATGAACAGTAATTATATAAATGCCTTTATAGTTGGTAGTGGTGATATGATGCTTGTTTAATCAATATAGAAAAGTCTCTTATTGGCTTTCGAGGGCATATAGGTCCAACAGCTTGGACCTAAGGTTTGACTCGGTTGACCTAAGGTTTAGATTGAGGTTGACCTAGGATTAGGTTGAACTAACCATGGTTAAATTGATTAGCCATGGTTAAAGGAGGTGTAAAAATGGGGTGCTGACAGCCACCCCTCTTTGTCGGAGAGTGTCCAAGTTGGCGATTGAACGACAAAGACTAGAATCAGCCGATTTTATGCCAAGTTGAGTTGATGAGAGCAAGCATGATGGATAAGAGGAGTGAAACACGCTTTCGCTCAAATGGAGATAGGGTGAAGGTTGGCCACATGACCACCTTACTGGAGATTGAGGCAAAGCCAAGATGGGTGCAGGATTAGCGTCACTGGAGGCTGTAATTGATAGCTGGTCACATGAACGTGACAGTATACTCCTTGATTAGTGAGCTATCAAAGTAAGAAGGAAATGAGGGGTGCAAGATTAACATCACTGGAGGCCACAACTGATATCCGATCACACGACCGTGTCAATATACTTCTTGATTAGTGAGTTAGTAGAACGAGACAAAGAAGTTGAGTGCAAGACTAACATCACTGGAGGCCGTAACTGGCATCCGGTCACACGACCGTATTAGTATACTCCTTGATTAATGAGTTAGTAAAGTGAGGGTTAAGATGATAGCTGCAAGACTAACATCACTGAAGGCTGTAACTAACATCCGGTCACACGACCGTGTCAATATACTCCTTGATTAGTGAGCTAGTAAAGCGAGGGTGAAGGATGATAGGTGCCAGACTAACATCACTGGAGGCCGCAACTAACATCCGGTCACATGGCCGTGTCAATATACTCCTTGATTAGTGAGCTAGTAAAGCGAGCGTTGAAGGATGATAGGTGCCAGATTAACATCACTGGAGGCCGCAACTGACATCTGGTCACATGACTGTGACAGTATACTCATTGATTAGTGACCTAGTAAAGCGATGGTGAAGGATGATAGATGCAATGATGCAGACAACCGCTCGATCATCTGACAAGATAGGGGGCCAAGAATATAAGGAGAGTGAAGACAGCCGCCCGACTATTTCACCTGGTAGCAAACCAAGAAGATAAGGAAGGTGAAGACAGCCGCCTGACTATTCCACCTGGTAGCAAGCCAATAAGATAAGAAAGGTGAAGACAGCCGCCCGACTGTTCCAACTGGTAGCAAGTCAAGAACATAAGGAGGGGTAAAGATAGCTGCCCGACGGCTTTACCTGAGATAGGATGCAATGTTGTAGACAACCACTCGATTATCTGACAGGGTAGTAAGATAAGGAGGGTAAAGACAACCGCCTGACTGCTTTACCTGGTAGCAAGCCAAGACAGCCACCCGACTGCTTTCCCTGGAGTAGGGTGCAAGATAGTGCAAACAACCGCCCGATTGCCTGCCAGGGTAGAAAGAAAATGAAGGTAAACACAGCCGCCCGACTGCTCCACTTGAGATGGCATGCAACGCTATAGACAACCACTCGATTGCCTGCCTGGATTGCAAGATAAGGAGGGTAAAGACAGCCGCCCGATTACTTCACCTGAGATGGAATGCAACGCAGTAGATAACTGCCTGATTGCTTGCTAGGGTTGCAAGATAAGGAGGGTAAAGAAACCCACCCAACTGCTTCACCTAAGATGGAATGCAACGCAGTAGACAACCGCCTGATTGCTTACTAGGGTTGCAAGATAAGGAGGGTAAAGACAGCCACCCGACTGCTTCACCTAGGATGAGACCTAAATAGATAGCTGATAAGTATGAGGAAGAGTTCTGGTGATTATGAAAATGATTTTGCGAAGCAGGATGAAATGAATGTGAGGAGTGAGAGACTTGACCCTAAGCCGTTGCACAAATCTTTGCCTCTCTACATATATATGGCCTGCTGAATTTGGATTGCCCCTAGCCCAAATGTTTGCACTTGCCCCTCAGGATTGACTGATATCTGTCTCATCATGGACGGTGCACTAACTTTGCTTTGCCCAGGTTTTGTCGGTCTTCTTGCTCCAGAGGGAATGATCAGTCGAACCTTGAGCTTACTCTACTGGGGAGTGGACACTGACTGACTGTGGATGCGGATGACTTAGAGAACTGACTAAATAGATTGATGGATTGACATGACAAGTGGTCAAACTGGGAGATTGCCGATTTGACCAAAAAGATTGACTGATGGGTAGATTGACTGACAGATTGATGATTTGACCTAAAAGACTGATTGATGGGTGGATTGACTGACAGATTGACGATTTGACCAAAAAGACTGTTATAGTGAAATTGACTGTTGTATTTTGAAAGTGTGCCTGAGATTACCCGTATTGGGAGACCTAGCTAGGTTCCTTTGCTTTTTAGGGAAAATTGATTGAGCTTGAGTTGATCATTTTTGGAGTAGATCTGTGTCTGCGCTTGATTGATTTTTGTCATTTACTTGATGCTCAAGCTAGTGTTCGACGAATGATACCTTGTTGATCATGACACCGTATCGCATTAAAACGGAGCTTGTACTTGTTTATTTTTCCCTTTTTGGCTCCTGTGCCCTTGCGGGTTTTCATCAAGACTGGGTTCATGTAATTGTTGCGCAACAGCAGGATTGGTGATTCCTTACTATGCCTGTGAAATTGAAGTTTGATTTGTCCCTTTTTTGCCCCTGGGCCCTTTCGGGTTTTTCTTTAGGACTGGGTGTACAAGCTTTGTATTTTCTCATCTCGAATTTCTCTTTGATAATTCTTCATTCTTCTCTCATCACCGCCTGTATGACATTGGGGACGAATGCTTTTGATCGTCAATGCTCAATTCTTTTCAAAGATCAAGGAGGGCTTAATGCTTGGGACGAAACGTGATTTGGATAAAAATGAGGTAACGTTCAAAGTCTCTGTTAGGGCACCCTATGATGTTTGTTTGGTGTTGGATGAAACCAGCTTCTTCATCCTTTGTCCTTTAGTGAAGCATTGCTTCGCTTTTTGACCAAGTACCCTTTTTTTTGGTACATGGTTGCCTTGTATTATGGGCATTTGCTGTGTTATGACCGAACCTGATTTCAAGCTACCTACGTACCCAAATAAGTCTGGAGCATGTACGACCTTTGCATGTACCCAAATAGGTCTAGAGCATGTACGACCTTTGTCCTTTAGTGAAGCCATATTTTTTTTTTGCCCTTTACTAGTTGTTCTTCTTTTGAATTGTTATTTTGACTTTCATAGGATGCCCTTGTATGAGTTTTGAAAGAAAGGCTATTAGGCTCAACGGTCTAACTAGCTGATATGTATAGCATGGGTAAGAGAAGTGTTGTGAGGGTTATCAAAAGATGGTCTCCTATCCTTTCCTTGATTGGTCTAGAGCATGTACGACCTTTGCATTGTCCTTATTTTGGATTGATTGAAATTTGATGGCTCAAAGAGGCCTTTACTATACCTACATTGCTCTTGCTTTGGTTTGCTCGATCCTGGGAGAGTGTCTAAACACTACACTTTCTATTAAATGATCAACTTTTGTTATCAAATTGTCTTCTATAGGCATTAGAAACTAGGTCAGTTCCCAATTTAAGCATCTCAAAGTACATTAGAAGGTTGATTTGAAAGAGTCATTTTATTGAATCACACAAAAAGTGGACAAATTCAACAAAAGGCAAACGTAAGGGCCACTGGACTGACTTGGATTAATGATAGGGATTGGCATGGGCCAACATGGCCAACTGCAAGACCAAGAGAAGAGGTAAAATATAGACACAACACAAGTAGAGTTTGTTCAGAATTCGGTTGTAGAAATATTTCGACTGAAGCGCCTTAGTTTCTAAGAGGAACATGATTGGGGAGAGGAGCCTGAGTGTTTTTAGTATTCCCGGGTGCAAAGCAGATCCTTTCTATCTCCAACAAGTCTTATATTGCATGCTTTAAATCATAGCATCTACCCATAGGATGCCCCAACATCTGGTGATACCTGTAGTGTTGCTTTGCTTGGTATCCTTTTAGGAGAACAGTCGGTGGAGGTTGGGGATCCTTCAGTGTGATCAGCTTCTTCTCCAGAAGGAACAGGAGAAGTGTTGTCAAAGAATACTGGATTGGAGTGAATGTCTGATTTTTCCTCTGCTCGAAGGTCATTTGGTGAGAGAGCAGTTTTCCGTGGGGTTGTTGAGCCTGCCTGGGCTATCGAGCTGGTTGGGGTAAGTTGACAGGTATAGCTACCACCATTTTCCCATCATCTTCTTTATTTCTATTGTCCTTTCTTGGATGTAGGGGAGTGCAGGAAGAAGATGCACCCTTAGATCCTTGGAACACATCAAATGACCCGAGGTCACCCATTGTTGTCTCGATCCTGGAGCCACACTTGGCCATGTTGCTAAAGTTAGAGATAGGTTGCGCTATCAGGAGAGTTTTGAGTGGGTGCTTGAGGGTGCGGAAAAAGGTTGTCACCAATTCCTCCTTTGGTAGAGGGGTGCTCATTTTTTGAGCCATTTCTCTCCACCAAGTAGATTATTCGATGAAGGTCTCATTATCCCTCGGAGACATTCTTTCTAGATCTGCCCTCTGCGGGACCAGGTCGACATTATAAGAATATTAAACAATAAATGTCTTGCACAGGCCTTCCTATGTCCGAGCTTTGTTAGGGTTCTCCTTAGTGAACCACTGCAGTGCCGTCCCTTTCAAACTCTTCTGAAACAATTACACTAGTAATTTGTCTACATGTTCGAGCTAGAATAACTCTCCACGGTAAGCTCTCAGATGTGTCTCAGAACATCCCTTTCCACTATACTTCTCAAAGTCAGGTATCTTGAAGTCCCGGGGCAATTGGATCCCGAGATGTATGCACGTCCTTGAAATTAGTGGACTTACCAGATCCCTGAGTCTTCCTTACTAGCTCTTCTAGCTTCTCTATCCTCTCCTAATATGCATCCAGGATCTGGGCTGAGCTTGAGGATATGTGAGCGGATCCCATATGAGGTTCACCACCGGCCCTAGCTTCCTCCTCTTCAAACTGGTCTATGATAGGTGGGGAGATGCGGTGAGTGGGTGGTGGTGGTGGAATGTTGAAAGTGAATTTAGGTGGTGGGGGGACATTGAGGGTGAGTGACGATTGTGGTTGAATGGTTGGTGGGATGCTGATGAGATTAGTGGCACGTGGTGGATTTGGTTGTGATGCGCTCGGCTCATCGACTGTTTGAGGGTTGGAGGAGGAGATGGCAGAAGTCATGGCCGCATAAAATCCTGTACAATGCCTTTTAAATCATCAATGCTTCGGGTATTCTCCGCTATTCTTGCTTCTAGGTCCGGGACCTGTGGCTGTGATGTCAGGGTATCAGGGTCAGTTTTTTGGCCACCCGGGGGTCCATATTGCAATTGGTTGGTCGGATATCAACTGGGCTTGTTTTTTCCAGATATGTGCTCGACTCAGGGTCTAATCCTAAAAAGATGGGGGGTAGGGAGTAAGAGCTGGAATAGATAAGAGTGGAAGGAAAATCCAGAAAGCATGCAAATGACCTAACATTGTCTAGATAACACAGGGACAATGTCCTTCGTCTGAAAGCTTAAAATGACATGCATAGGAGGCGATTTTTATATTTGATTTTTTTTTTGTTTTGTTTTGAACAAGGTGTGACATGACATATGTGGCCCAATAGGGTAGGCGGAAAGAGATGCGTTCTACTAACCTGGGTTGTTGGTAACCAGGGCCTACTGGGCCAAAGTTGAAACAGGTTAATGGGCTAACCCATTGTAACTTAGGATTTGAGACAGGGTAAGATATGTTTTATTACAAGCACAATAAAAGGATTAGTACATGCCCCCTGAATGGGTGTATATCTGGACAGAATGCCCTGATATTCAATCATGATTGGGGGATAGGTATAGGGTGCATTCCTTTCATGATGGTTGCTTGTAGGCTATACCATAGCCTAGTCTATATGCATGAATACTGGGGTAATGCAAGTGCGTTCCTAAAAGGTGAGGGTCACTTAACACCGTATATGCTACTCCCCGGTATAGAACATACCTGAAAATGGATGATTGGTGTAAGCGAGAGTGTTCAGAATCCTTCTCTGAGGGTAATCACCCAACAGGCGTAATTCCACGGACTTCCAAGACTTTTAAGCTTCTGTCACTGAGGATAGTCATCCAATAGCCGTAAGCGTAATAAGCTTGACAATGGGTAAAATAGGTCATTACACTACTATATTATGTATGATATGCATTGTACAAGAAACACCCAAGAGATATAAAGAATTAGCAATCGGTTAAATACTTAGACATTTTAATTAATTTTGAGATTAATTTAACTTAAATTTAGGTTCTGACTTGAACCTTTGCTTTTTTCCCAGTGGAGTCGCCAGAGTTATGAGCATGGTTTTTTTACCCACTTGTTTGGACTGAGAGTCGTCACCTATTCATTCTTAGGAATATGTCCCGGATGGTTAGATAAGGTCTAATAGTCTATTAGATCTGGTAAGGTAAGCGGTTCGATTAAGTCCCGAGGAATGTATTAAGCGTCCTAGGACCCCTATTTTACAATAGTAACCTACTCCCTAAATTCAAGAAAATTTAAAATCAATGTTAATTAAAGTGCCTAAGTGTTTACTAAATATCAATCCAAGAAAGAGAGAAAGCTAGCTAGGCTAGGGTCGAACCCGGGTTGGGTTGCCTACGTACTCAAATTGGGGTGAGATCAGACCGAGCACAATTCTGAGACATGAGCCTGTGCCAAAGCTAGGGGGTGTGTGTGTGCATTAGGGATGGTCAAAGGTCTAGTTCTGGGGCTAGGGTTTGATTGACCGGAGAGGTCAAATGTGCAAGGATTGAGTACAACCGCAGTTAGAAAGGGTTTAACTATGGTTAAGTGAGCTAACTAAGGCTACAAAGACCTATAAGTCTCTTTTTTTTGGTCATTTTTGTGTTTTTCATATATTTTTTGGTATGATTTTATGCATATTTTCAAGCTAAGGCAAGTTTACCAGGGTTAAAAGCTAACCGGGATTTAACCAACCCCAGTTACAAGTATGGGCTGGGTTCAAGGTGGACCTAGCAGGTGTAGCAAGGCTTCTGTGGGGTTCAAGTTGGGCCTGGACCTTGAGCAAAGCCCCTATTCCAGCAATACAGGGAATGGCACCATTTAGTTTACCGCCATTCCCAATATAGTGTATATTAGGAATGACGGTGAAACAAATGTCATTCCTGGTTTTCCAGGAACAGTAGCAAAGCCAGCCATGGGGGAGCTCAAGGGGGATACCTGGAAAGTTGGTAGGCCCAAGGGGGAGTTTAGGAGAGATGCCACATGTCCTGGGCATGTATTTGGCCCTGGGCTCAACTTGGGTCAGGCCCACGAAGGCCACAAAGTCATTGCTATAAAAGATCTAGAATGTCGGTGAGGTGATTACCGACATTCTGGGTAGGTTGAGTTTCATGCCACTTTAGCCACAGTTAAGCAAACCCCTAGAGCATGGAAAGCCAGGGGGATAGAGGGGAGTTCAATGCATGCATATCAGGCCCTGGAATGGACCAGGGCCTCACTATTCATGACCTGCAGCCCCTGCAACAAAAAAACACCAAAATAGTGGTAGTTATTCTACCGCCATTATTGGGTTTCTAAAAAATGCAAAAAACCAAACTATTGGGCTATACCACACTGCTTCCAGGGGATTTCTCATGATCCAAGGACCCCCTAGAAATCTTGTGGAAGTGGAGGGGTGGTCTGTGTACGTGTGTGGAAGTGTATGGGGTTCCCATTGCCTATGGAAGAGGCAAGGGAAACCCCTTCTACACCACTACTATTGAGCAAAGACCCCTAGAAAGGACCAGGGGTTTACATATGCTCCAAAATCAAAAAGAAAGAGGGTTAGGGGGTACCCTACCCTGCTAGGGTGTCCTTGACAGGCGGTGGAGGTGGCTGCCGGAGGTGTTGCACTGCAACCAGGAGCTTGGCCTTCAGATTCTTGAAGGATTTCAGGGATTTGGGAATTTTGGGAATTTTGGAGTTCACCAGGAGTTCCCTACAGGGGTTTTTTGCATTTTTCTGAGGTGTGGGGGTGTTGGTATTTATAGGGAAGAGGTTAGGGGACCTAATGGGGATTAGGATGAGGTTGGATGGAGGCTTCTGACGCATGGAGGTCCTCTGGAGGAGCTCAAAAGCATGGGGGAGGCAGCATGGTGGCCTGGAGTGGTTGGGGGTGCAGAGGGGGTGCTGCAGACCTGCAAACACGCAACAAGATAATTGACAGCAGATCATCTACCGCCATTCTCGAATGCACAGGATGAAGAATATCGGTAGATGATCTACCAACATCCTGAAATTTGAATTCTTAAGGACCAGGGCCTCCCCCAGGGCTGGGTTTTGGTCTTGGGCCCACGGCTGGGCCTAGATTTGCTTGCCTACAGGTTTGAGGCCTTATGGGCTTGGGGGTTGGCTTTTCCTGGGGTTGGGCTTAGGGCTACCTAAGGTTTGAACCAGGGTTTAGGCCTAAGGTTAGCTATGGTTGAAGATTTACCTATAGTTTGGACCTAAGGTTTGACTTGGTTGACCTAGGGTTTAGACTGAGGTTGACCTAGGTTTAGGTTGAACTAACCATGGTTAAATTGATTAACCATGGTTAAAGGGGGTGTAAAAATGGGGTGCTGACACCAAGGTTAAAGGGCTTAACCCTAAGGGTGGGTGAAGCTTAACCATAGTCAAAGGGTATTGAAATGGGGAGAGATGTTAGGTTAGTGAATCATAACCATAGATAAAGGGGGTAAAAACCATTAAACCAAAAAAAAGGGGTAAACACAAAGATTAAATTGCTTAACCTGAAGGGTGAGTGAAACTGAACCACAGTTAAAGGATTTTAAAAGAGGAGAAACATGGCGATTTAAGGGAAACATATCGCGTAATACCAAGTTCTGATATTCAGTGCTGATTAGAGGATTTGCACTCCTCACCAAGGGAGGAGACTGTAGTTCAAGATCAGTTAAAAGGATTTTGTAAGGGTGGGGAGCATCCTTCCCCTCGTTGTGCCAGGAGAGAATTATAGGTGATGTTTATATATTGAATTTTTGCAAGAAAAAAAAATGATTGAAGGTTTGAGAAGCTGGAGTTTTCTATTTTAATTTTTGTCATTTTCATTAAATACATTTTCCAGATTTTCTCCTTATAGAATACCTATAAATTATGATTCTATTTAAATAAATATATTCAAAATTTATTAAATTTCATAGTTAAATGTTTTAAAATTCATCTTATAATGAATTATATTTATATTTATTTTCTTTTAGTAAAATAATTGATTGATTTCTCACCAACTTCAAGTCCTTCAACTTTTTTTTGGTAGACTCAATAACACCACAAGGTGATTACTGAAGGGAAGACAAAGGAAACACACACACCACACATGCAAACCACACACACACACCACAACTTGGTATCATGATCCTTTTACCATGAAGACTGTCATACTTTAGCATGTATGTCTGCGCAATACAACAGCAAAAACCCAACAAGCAAGACGATGTAGAGCATCCATGCTACTGATGAAGGTGCCCCTATCGATAATCAAAAAAAAAAAAGAGAAAATACAATTACACCCCCTGAGGTTTGATGAAAATACACATAGACCCCCTCAGTTTTCATTAAATACATTAGGTACCTCTACTTTTCAAAATAATAGCACTTACACCTAGGGCTGTCAACGGATCGGATTCGGACCGGATCTGCCTAGATCCGAATCCGATCCGATTAAGAATCCGACTGATCCGAATCCGATCCGAGATCCGTCGGATCATGAAGTAACCGATCCGAATCCGATCCGATTATATATCGTCCAATCCGAATCCGATCCGAGTAAGGTTATTTTTTTTAAAAAAAATCTATTTTAATAATAAAAAAATCTAATAATACCTTAATTAATACTAATTAATGTTAATTTTTTTAAAAATTAATATTTTATACATAGAAAATCTAAATAATATATTTAAAATAATTAAAAATTATTATTATTATCGGATCGGATTTTAATCGGATCGGATCACCCTATATCCAGATCCGATCCGATTATAATCGGATTCCACCGATCCGATCCGAATCCGATCCGACGGATCACATATAGGGTCCAAAGTCTGGCTAATCGGATCGGATTCGGATCGGATCTGGATCATGATCCGGTCCATTGACAGCCCTACTTACACCCCTTCCATCAGTTGACTGTCAGTCAAATGATAGAATTACTGATGTCATGTAATAAAGTGTATAAGCTTCCAAAATTATCCATTCAATTCTCAGAAAATACATTAGGTTTCCATACTCACTTTCTCAGTTTTTCATCTTTGATGGGTATTGTTAAATAAAATAAGAATGTACAAAGAAGGGGAGGACTTCCCAAAAGATGATACATAGGGAATACACAACAGAAGAATAGCAAATTCCAAATTTGGTACTTGAGAAAAAAATTAGATTGCAAAATATTGAATGTTTTCTTATCCTCATTTCAGTTCTGCTTCGAGTATCAAATGGCTTCCTGAGATGATGATACACATTTCTAGAGGAAACTCTAAATAAACCCAAAAATCAATCACCGCAAGTGTTGATTAACAACCTTCAATGACGATTAAATTATTACCCTTCTCAACCATGGTTTAAATTATCAGCCAGAATAAGAAACAAAGTCTCCAACAAAGTTAGAAAACACCTTACAAATGTCTTGCTCTAATAGTATTGTCAAAAAGTTCATTTACATCCTATGAAGAAGGAACAAGCAAGCCTTGCACCAGGTGAGTAATTCGAGTAATGATAATATTCAATTTGTTCAATGGATCGACCATCATCCAGATGAATTTCATAATTCAACACTAAAACGAGACTCAAAAGGTTTTAATATATATTGTGTGTGAATTTTCTTGAATGTCCACACATCAGCTGCTCCTTGGATTCTGGTTTACTGGTAGAAGGATGAAGGTGGAGAATGTGCACCCTGTAATACACTCTGATGTCAGAGTTAGGATATGAAGAAGATGATGTATAGTAAGAAGGTTGAAATAGTAGTAATATTCGTGAAAATTGCCGATCCTTAAGCACTGAAACTCTTGGGGTATTTTGTAGGTTTAATTTCGGATGCCCATAGATGGCCATGCCACTTGCATTATGATCATTACCAAATATGTCTGACAGATCATGAGCCTTACGTATCACACGTGTGAGCTTACTATTTGTAAGGTCGGTCTGTGGTCGAAAATAGGCTAGGTTGACTAGCATTAAATGCTAAAATAGTGCTTTTCACCTATCAAAAGAGTAAAAAGATCGCCTCCTGATTATTTCGTCATGTAAGTCAGTCTCGTTGTTGAGTTAAGCTCAGGTTCATTATGTATGCAAGTACGGATAGAGTAACCATTGTCCAAACAAATGACGGCTACTTTCATCTTCTAGATAACGAATCCATTTTCCTGAAGACAATGGGTCCGTTTTCCTTAAGAGAACGGGTTCGTTCTCAATTTGAATACGTGTCTTCCATCTGTTGATATAACAATGAAGATTAGCTTGTCGTCACAACACTTAATCATTTTATGAATTTTATCCATTACAATTTGCCCTTTTATGACGCCTTGAACGTAGTTCAAAGTATCATAAACAACACAGCACATAAAGTGAAGAATTCCTATCACTCCATAGACGTCGAAGCGTTGCGTGAGCTGTACGTGAATTATATCGTTGTGCTAGTTGTCACACGTGTGCCAAACCGTCACGCCTCATTAATGCATGGCAGGCTGTCATCATTGCTTTTTGTGGAGCTCGAGGCTCATTAACCCCTCCGATGGTTACTCTGTTTGCCAAAAGATGATCGTGCCCAAAGTCTCTCTTGCGTGTACGACGAAGATGAGGGCTAACTCGTCCTACACGAATTTATGTCTGACACGCCGATTTGATTTACGCAAATGACCATCCTGACCTTGCTCTTTCATACGTGTACGACAACTATGAAGGCCATTCTCGTCCTGAATTCTTGAATTGCCTATAAATATGAAGGAACAGTGCTTCATCTTCTTCACTTGCTTCCGAATCTACTGGTACTTTGCCAAATTTGCTCCTCACCGAAGACTTCAAGCTCTCTGTTCTCTCAGCCCTCAGCACAACCAAAAACTTGACAAGTTCCTGTTCTCTGCTTTTTACCCTTCACTCTCTGTTTCTTCTCTCTGGTTTATGCCTTTCCCCTTTGTTTTTCTGTGTCTTCGTTTTCTGACTCCTTGCCCTTTCTGTTCTTCAACATGTCTGTCGAGGAGGTTAGAGTTGATAGCGCTGATAAAATCAGTTGCTCTAGTAGTGCACCATATGGTGCCTACGTGGCCTCCTCTCCCAAAACTAAGAAATACCATAAACATTACCTCGATCACTATAGAACCCTCTTCCAAATCCCTTCTCATGTCCAATTCCACTTCAAGAGTGATGACCCCATCATTGATCGTCGCTCTAATTTCACCATTGTCTATCTAGCCCAACTCGAGGCTGGACTTCGTCTTCCCCTGGATCCCATAGTGGATTCAGTTCTCTCCGCTCTCCAACTTGCCCCGGGTCAAATGCACCCAAATTTTTATAAATATATGTCCTTGGTGACTAAGTTCATTAAGGACGGATACCATAGAGAGGCTAGGCACCTCTTCCATTTCCGCCACGTCGTTAGGTGCCGAGGAAGGCGGACCATACTATACTTGGAACCAATGTGCCAAGGTCCCCGACTTCATCTCAGGCTTAGCTGACCTGGATCGGAAGTGGAAGGAGTCGCCCTTCATAGTCTTCGGTGCCTGGAGGTCGGAGTCCTCTCACCGTCATGTCCCCAACATCTTTGAAAAAGGTTCGTTGTACTTAACTCGTTGTCCGTTCTCTCTTTCTTCTATTGTCTGCTTTCCGTTATCACTGACATTACTGACATCTTTCTTCTCTTATGCAGAGCCTTCAAAGACACATTGCAAAGGCATCTCTTGTGATGATGAGCGTAGTCTTCTGAACATCGACAAGGAGAGAGGAGGGCCTTACATCACTTGGAGGCCGAGGAAAGGGTCAGAGGCCGAAGAGCAAGACCAAGGCATAGACAGCGTACCGAAGGCGGTCCCTTCTGGTGATCAAGGCGGGCCATCGTCTTCTCGTCTTGCTGTAACTACTTCTCTATACGCTTAGCATTTTGGGATCTAGTTCCTTCAGCCAATACCATTTTTTTACAGGGCAAGATCAATGCTCTAATACCAAATGATATTTACCTTAACCATTCCACCTCAAAAGACCAGGTTGTGAAGAGGAAGATGGTCTAATTACTTAAGCCAAACACACAATATATATGTATATATATATACAAATTTTTGTGACTTTTGATAATTCAGGGCAATCCACCACTACTCGATTCGGCCATGGATTTTCTTCCCTCCCTCCTCTGTAAAACTCAGATATTTTAAATGGAAAGGTAGTTTTTTTTTTTTTCTTATTGTATTCAGACCAGTTGATTTGCATTCCGAAGTAAAGTTGGATTCAGATACAAATTCTTAAAGCAGAAGACTGTTAAGTTCTAACAGTGGGTAGGATAATTCTTGAATACCTATCTTTGGATGATATAATTCATGAATTGGGTTTGGATTTTCAGATTATTATGCAAGAGAATCTACCGTTAAGTCGGGTTAATTTTGATAAATCCTGTGGTTAATTATTTTTTTTCTAAAAACATGGGTGAACCCTAAGAGTGAGTGAATCTTAACCACAATTAAAAGTGGTTAAAAGGAGGACATGTGGCATGAAAAGGGGAGCCGAGACACCCTTCTTGCATCACCCACCGAGGAGGTGATTATTTTCCTATTTGCAATACCAACCATGAAAGCATTACATATCATAACCATCTATTAGACTTATAAATCAAAGAAAAAGGTGGGAACATCCGCTGCATGATCCTAATTGTTCAATTTCAATTCGGACTTTATAGGACGGTCTAGATTAATAAATAGTTCCCCCAAGAATATAAAAAGGAAGTATATCAGTAACATGTAGATTCTTACTGTCCAAAAAAAATATAACATTTGGATTGTTAACATCTTACTATATACTAAAAAAATACTAAAGAAAGAAATCATTCTAAGATAACATTGCATTGAGTTGATAAGTTGATTCAAACATTTTTATATCTTATCGCATTAACTAGGTGTTGGAGGTGTTTCATTTTCATATTCAATTTCATTTTTTTTTTACTACCATCTCTTCTTTCTTGCTCTTTAGTTTCATTTGACCTTTTTCAATATTCTAATTTTAGAACGTCAACCTCATGGGTATTTGTTTTGGGGTTCAACCCATCATCAATCGTTGCATAACAGCTAGAGCCTAGACCAATAATGTTTTTATTTGTATTCCCATTTTGATTTATTTTATTACTACTGCAATGTTTTGAGAAGACATGTTCAAATTTTTATTCAGATAACCCATGGGGTCACATTCATTTGAATTAGTGTTTATTCACTACCAAATAAACCTTAGGTGTTCAAGTGCATGGCAAAACATGAATTGCTTTATAATGACAACTACTAACAATTTTTTTTTTTCATCATCATTTTTGAATTTAGTGCACTAATGAAGAAGAAAATCACACACCTTTTAGGAAAAATTAATGAATGTATCTATCTATAACTCGGTTTCGATCCCATCCTATGAAATCGAAACGAGTAAAATTTCGGATTTATAGGTTACAGCCAAAATTTTGAAAATTTATTTTTAAATAGTTTTATTATTATTTTTTTAATAAAGTAGTGAGGTATTTTGAAATTTGAAATTTTATTTTTAAAAATAAAATAATAATATTTATAGAAATGTATTAAATTTTAAACAAGTATCATTTCATTTATAATATTTTCATGAAAATATTTAATTTCAATAAAATATTTAAAAAAAATCAAATTTTGTAAATTTCCACAAAATATCTAAAATTTCAAAATTTTAAAATTTTGTTTGGAGGATCGAAATTGCCAATATTACTATGATTTCATACCATGCTATTACTTACTGAATCTATTCTATCCAATTTTTTTGTCATTTCATCTCAATTCTCAATTCTGTTCCGTGCATTGCACGGGGTGTTTGCTAGTACCCTATATACTAATATCATATATAAAAGAGGGCTTTGCTATAATATCATATAGAAATTACCATTTTTTTCACAGAAAAAATTAATTAATTAAATTGAATACCTTTAGAAGATTCTTGTGTGTAGAATCTAAAGGGATCTATCATCTCTAATTGTGGGGCACATTAGATTCAATTTAGTGTCTTACTGTAACTAGGAAACACTTTCTCATAATTTCATTATAGTTACTAAACACTTTCTCATAATTTCATTATAGTTACTAGCGTGTGACACATGCGATGCACGTGAAAGCGAGGGGAAGGAGTTAACCACAGTTAATAGGAGTTAAAAGGGACACGTGTTAACCCGTGGGTGCGATTGAACTCGCTAGTGGCATGTGCGATGCACGTGAGAGGGAGGGGAAGGAGTTAACCACAGTTAATAGGAGTTAAAAGGGACACGTGTTAACCCGCGAGTGCAATTGAACTCTCCCCGAGTTCAATCACGATTGGCTGTGATTCTAAATAGATAGATGAGCAAGGGGTAGTTTGGAAATTAAATCAAAGGCAAGGGGTAGTTTGAGAATTAAAGCAAAACATTCAATCAAAATTTTGTTTTTATATAAGGGTAGTATGGGAATTTCAGAAAAATCATCTACGCCTGCACCTCTCGCATTATAACAGTAAAGATTAAATTTTATCAATATCCTAGACTTGCACAAATTGTAAACTAGCGGTCGTTCGAACATCATGGATTCACGTTTGACCGTGATTCCCTTCTCTTATTTTTCTTCGTTTTCATATTTTTGCATGCATGTAACATTTTACATTAACACATGCAACAGGGTTTAGTATACATCGTATGTATGCCACAAATATCGATAATTAAAATATGAATACCTTTAAATTTGGGGTGTTCAAATCAAACTAATTGACCATCCTAATCTATTTGGAAATCATTACACCACTCTCGATTATCTCTTATATTATTACCTCTAGGATAAACACGGTGGAGACAAGTGAGTGCTTGCTCTACAAGTGATTAGAGTTACTTGGGAAAAACCTAGAAATCTCATCAAGCCTCGCCAATTTCCATCTCCACTTCTCATCCTATCTCTGAAATGAATTCCTTGCCCGTCATTAGAGTTAAAGTGAAAGCTATGAGCTTAGACTATCACCTGCAATATTGAGGAAATACCAATAAAAACCTCATTTTCCTTTCATCCCAGCAAATGTTTACTCCGATGTTCGTTTCTTATTTGTACTTTGCATGAAATTTGGGTAATTATATAGATATGTTTCTCGATGTTCATTTTTATATGGTATTAGAGGATATTCAATAGAGGAAGATTTTACAATAGCTAATACTCTTTGAGATGTAAGATTTTAAGGTAATGTGAATACCGCATTTGGGTTGACTGTTTGAATAGAGTAATGTGAGTTCTAAGAATTCTAAGATTTTACAGTAGCTAATACCATGATGTGCAGAATGACTGGAGGCCTTTAAAATACATGGAAGAAATAATATTTTGAAGGATTAGCTTATCGCTTTTTTTTTATGAATGTAATTCTTCTATAGATTTATTGGATCCTCTCTTAGATAATTGTATTATAAATTAGGATTCTCTATTTTGTTTGGATTGTAAATTAGGATTTTTTTAATAGTGTTGCCCTCACATTCTTGATGATATCACTTGGGAAATAATCACATGCTTTCTGTTTTCTTAAATAGGTAATGATTCTGAAGCATTGTCAAATCAAGCTCCTGGAATTTGCAAAATTTACCAAGGTATGTTTTCCAACCTATTAAATCTTACATCTCTTCTTCATCTGTTTGCCATACACTCAGACAGGGCCTTGGAGATGGTAAACCACACTAAAATGAAGATAACATAATAACAATCATATCCACACAAATAGCAGTAAATATTAGTCTTATTAACCACAACTAAACTGAGGCCATCACAAAACAGCTCAGGTGTCATTTTTGTATACATCCAATAGTCCAAGCGCTTGAGGCCACTTGAAATTCAGATTAAACACTGTTCTTTTGGTACTCTCTAGGTGCCAATATGGGTGATGCAACAATGTCATATTTCATATCATGGCATTTGTTCTTTATGTTACTAATATTTTTGCCGTGTAAAAAAATCAGCTCTGTTTACATTAAATACTACCCCTTTTATTAAAACTTAATATACTTGAAAACTCAGTTCTCTATACGGTCCACAAGAAATTGAAGAATCCAATTCATGTTGATTTGGATCATTGCTTATTCAGATTTCTATTTCAATACAAATAGCTTCTCTTATGGTCTTTGCATCTGCAAGCATACTTAATTGAATATGACCTAATGAATTTAATATTTTGAACTACTAACAAATCATTACAAGCTTGCCTCCACATGATTCGGGAGCTGATCTGAGCTATCACTGCCTTGATGAGCAACTTGCACTTCTAGGAAGGGTCTCTTTTTGCTTCTGCTTGAACTCTGGATGTAATGAAGATGTTTTGAATTGCAGGTGATGATGCAGTTGGTTTAGAGCAATTGGAAGAAGATGCATATGACATTGCCCTCCAAAAAGCCCGCCGGTCACTGGGATCAATGAGCACCATGTCGGGTGCATGCGAGATGGTTTACATGGAATACAATTATAACTATTGTATCAACTTTTTTTTTTTGGAA
Organism: Tetracentron sinense; assembly: GCA_015143295.1. NCBI lineage: Eukaryota > Viridiplantae > Streptophyta > Magnoliopsida > Trochodendrales > Trochodendraceae > Tetracentron > Tetracentron sinense. The sequence goes on from CM026567.1 coordinate 18,438,543, forward strand.
GGTTATTGTATCAACTTTTCCTCTTTGAAGAATGTTACTTCAGTTTTATCTATGAGATGGCTTCATTTTAGTGTGTCCTGATCACTCTTCATGTCTTTCTTGAGTCCCCTGCATATTTCCTTTGTTCCCCCAAGTAATATATCGATATTTTGTTTGCAGCACAAGACGGAAGTTTTTTTTTGGGGTGGAAATGTTATCATGCAACTCCTATTAATAGTTTGACAGTGACACTTTTAATCATCATTAATTGTTGATAAGATTTACTAACCCTTATGCTATGCTATGTTTGGTTGCTGAGAAAATTGATGAAAACATGGAAAAGAAAAGAAAATTTTAGATTTTTAATACAATTTATAGTTGTATTTTGTCTAATTTTCTTTTCTTTTCCATGTTTTTACTTATTTTCTTGACAACCAAACATAGGGTAATAGGGTTCAACATTTTAACCTTACTTTTTAGAAAAAAATTATTAAAATAATTAACCTTAAGAGTTAAAATTTCTTAATCAGGATTAAAAGGGGCTCTATGAATGGGATTGAATACTCCGAACTCATTGATGATTAAAAAATAATTATTTTTCTTTATCTTTTTCTTTTCCATGTTTATGTTACTACCCGTGCATCGCACGGGGTGTTTGCTAGTACATATATATAGTAAAGGTTATTAACCTGGGCATCATTTCATGGATATTGTGGGGAATAGGTCCTGAAAATGAATTATTACGAAGAAGTAACAAGTACAAGTTAGAAAGCAAAAAATGGAATTTGGAGGAGTCTGGGATCCTACCCCTGATTTGGTTATTAGAAAGATCCACGGATTCGATTTGCAGAGATAACTTCCAAAACCAATCTGGCATGATATCTGAAATCCCCACGTTGTTGAGAACTAGAATAGTGAGTTTCTTTTGAGTCTGAAGCCATGCAGGAAACGTGGGGCCCAATTGGAAATTCCTCATTTCGATGTATTTGAGCCTAAATGGAGGAATCCACTCAGATCTCACATCCATCACCAAGGACTTCGTCGGAGATGTAAAATATAATCTTAACGATTCCAGTCTTGTGAGATTTGCAAAATGATCTTCTGATATAACACCCTCCCATTGATTCTCTGATAGATCCAACCGAATCAACTCCGAAAGTTGCCCCATACTCTTTGGAATCGTCCCATTCATTCCATTGTAACGGAGGTCTAACTCTTTCAAGGACCACAAGCTGCCGATAGATGCTGGAATCGAACCCCAGAATGAGTTCCCCGAAAGATCAAGGTACCTCAAGTTTATAAGATGTCCTAATGATTCTGGCAAATTCCCACTAAGTTCATTAGATGAGAAATCCAGTAGCTCTAAGCTACTGTTAGTGCATTCAGACAAGCCATTCAAAAATTCAGATATGCCACCCGTAATATGGCTACCACTTAGATGTAATTTCTGCAAATTGCAGAGATTTCCCAGAGTTCTTGGTATCACGCCTTGAGTGTAATAAGTATATGAAAAATCAAGGTATTCGAGAGAAATCATGTTTGTAAAGGCATCAGGAATGCGACCTTGAAGAGTATTTTCCCTGAGATCAAGATATGTAAGGCTACTAATATCAAACATCCAGTGAGGAATTGAGGAGTTGAAATAGTTCTCGGAGAGATCAAGGACCATAAGAGATGTAAAATTAACAACCGGAAGAGAGAGAGAGGTGTTTTGAAGACCACAAAATGGTAAGTGTAACTCCAACAGAGAAGGAAGCATATTAACATCTTGTAACCAATCAACTACCCTAGAAAGGTTTACCCCACCCAATTTAAGTTGTTCCAAGTTGGAGAGTCCAGATAGCCATTGAAGGTTGTTGACATATAAATCAAAATCAAAGGAAAATACAGTAGTGAGATCTAGATATCGCAAGCTCGACAAATTTCCAAGATGAGGAGGAATCTCTGCACCAAATAATGCATATGAGAGATTGAGATACCTCAACTTCTTGAATGATCCAATGAACTCTGGTATACGGATTCGTCCAAAATCATTATTGCTAAGATCCAAGTAATTCAAATGTTTCAAGTCAAGCAAAGAAGGATTGATCTCACCACTTATTGCTAGAGACGACTTGTTGCTTGAATAATAATGGTCACTGTAATTAGAATTGTGGAGGTCGAGCTTGACAACATGTTTGGTCGTGTTACTGCAGCTTACGCCTCTCCATCTGCAGCAATCTTTGCCGACCCAAGAAGAAAGCCGATCTGAAGGATCTTTGAGACCTTCTTTGAACTCGAGAAGTGCTTGCCTTTCGAATTCTATGCAACCAACGTCGAGATTGCCATTGCAGGAACCGAGTTTAATGGTTTCCTGGTACAAAAACCCCGAAAAAAGAAGAAGAAGACGAAAAAGAAGTTGTATGGGAGATCTACCAGTACCCATTATCGCTATGCAATAGATATTCTGAAGAGGTGCTATATATAAGCAGTAGGTCTTCCTTGCATGCTAGAACACAACAATAATTCAAGACCCTCCAAACATGACATCTGTGTCCACTGCTCACACCGATCATGGGTCGTCTAAGTCTTCCAATTAGAGGCGACTGACTCTTCCAAGTCTTCTAGCCCATATGCATCATGGGTCGTCTATGTCTTCCAATTAAGGACAAAGACTCCCCAGAAGACTACTCATTTGTTTTATTTACTACTCTCATAAGGAAATGCATTACAGGGGATTAAAAAGGATGTGGTAAGAGCTGTGTTAGCCCTATCTCACGCATTTCATGCTCTCAGCCAAAAGCCAAAGTCTGTCTTTGCTTTTCGCCAAAAACCAACACTTATATATCCTTGCTTTAACATTGTTGGTTTTGGCTGAGAGAGTAGGGCTAGTACACCTTCGGGTATGGAATGCTTTCTCTTCCCCTCTTTGTCTACGGGGCCAACACATGTCCATATTTTTTTGGGTTGTTTTTGCAGCTGTTAAAAGCTTCGGCATTTAAACCTCTCCCTTAGTTTTAGCCGGCTGCAAAAGCAGCTGGAATAGTGGGGACACCTGTTTGGTAAGAGAAAGTGACTAAGTGAGGAAGGGAGAAAAAAGCTTTGATGGTTCCCTTTGCAAATTGCTTTGAAGTTTCAAGAGCTGATTACAGTGAGGCACTGTGAACCACTCAATTATTCATTGAGCAAAGTCCTCGAGCTTCTCTATTATCTTATATCTCTATCCATCCAGCTGGAGATCGTTGATGGTACTGCAGAAGAGATCTTTCTTGAGCGATTTCTAGCGGTCCTTTCTTAATGTATGATGGAGTCCCTTAAGATGCTTTGTGCTTTATTTGGAGACATCAGAGGAAATTGGTATTGGAGAATATAATTTACCGTAACAAAGTGGGTAAAAGTTCAGGGGTGTAAGTGGATACAGATATCCAATTCGTATCCCAATCTGAATCAGTTTACTCGAATAATTATTTGAATAGGTATCCGGCGGAATGAGCGAATTCGGATAGTAACCGTAACAAAGTGGGTAAAAGTTCAGGGGTGTAAACGGATCCAGATATCCAATTCGTATCCCAATCTGAATCAGTTTACTCGGATAATTATTTGAGTAGGTATCCGGCGGAATGAGCGAATTCGGATAGTAATTTTATTATCCGTTTATGATCGGATACGGATTTGGATACTGGTATATCCGATTTGGTAAATATCCGACCGATTATATAAATATAAAAATAATATATTTTAAGTTTATAAAACTAAAATAATCATAAAAATATTTTTTTTTTCATAATTTAATACATTACATTTTTATTTTTGATATAAATAGAGATAAAATATTAATTTACTATTTCAAAAATAAAATTTAAATCTTTTTTATATTTTTAAATATTAATTTGTATTTTTAAAAATAATCGGATAATTCGGATATTATCTAAATTCTAATATTTTAATCGAAGTCGGATACGGATATCATATTTCACTATCCGCATGATATTTTAGATTCGGATAGTCGGATATATAATTGAATACAAATTCGGATATATACCACTATCCGTCCCGAATCCGCTTCGTTTCTAGTTCTAGGTAAAACCCATTGAGACGCTCAACTCTAGGTAAAACCCATTGACACGCTCGCTGTGGGTGCAACTCTTACACCTTATAAGTTTTGGTAAGGCTTACATAAGTTGGATGTTTTACAATAAGAAGTTATTAAGCATTTATATAGTCATGGAAGTTTTCATAGCTAGACAACATAGGACTAAACTTACAAAAGGAAAAAACAAAGAATGAACCACTCACTTTTTTTAAAAAATTTTAGTCGAAAGAAAAAGTTACTCTCTTCAAAAGAACCAAGCTTCAAAACTCATTGTGTGGAAGTTAAGGGAGATATTTTCTTTTAAAATTAGGAAACTATTTAAAAGAAACTTTATAATTTAAGGCTCAAAACATAATTTTAACAATTAAAAATCCTTAAATGTAAAGAAATTTATATCAAAATTAAACATTTTCTACTTTTGCAATATTCGATATGACCACTAGATCTAGGGTTGGGACCTCCCAAATTTTCTCCCTTTGATGCTAGGATTCCGTTTCATTGACTTTGTCTCACAAAAAGGTTGTATTCCTGTCACTCTATTTTAACCATTCAATTTAGGATTTTTTTCGCCTAATGTCTACTTCTGAACAGAAGATCATTAATTACCTGTGGGATGTTGGAACTTGTGTGTGTGTGTGTGGGGGGGGGGGGGGGGGGGGGGGGGGGGGGGGTAAGACAGTTATGTTAGCTTTGTGAGTTGTGACCCTACACATAACTTATTTTCCGCTCCTTCAAACCTTGGATTTTCTTTCTAATATCCATTAGGTTTCTATCGAGGGAGGGTATTATTTTGATTACTTTTCGAATTGGTAGATTCTTATTAGACCCTCTGCAATTCCCTTCAGGCCAAGAGACCTGAATGTGACCCATCTACACTCCCGGTGGTTGGTCCACATGCCTTGGTCTGTTGGTGTTGGGAAATAGAAGGGGTGGTCTAGGTTGAACAGGAATGTGTTGAGCTGGGTATTGTGATGGGTCGAGTTGTGGATGAGTGAAGTTTGGGTGGAGGACCTAGTATGGATGGAGACAAGGGGTTAATGGGGAGAGTGAGACATGGGAGGGGTCCAAGGATGGACGTGTGACCAAGTGTAAATGAGGGAGATAACGACTGGGAAATGGTCCCAAAACTTGAATCATGTACTAACCGTGACTGAGGGACAAATGATGTTATAGTTGGAGTAGAGATTCTTTTTTATTTGGTACACGACATCATTTATCTACTGTTAGTCGTAACAATTGTGGAATTTGGGTATATCCTTCCTTTCTTGTATATAATACAGACTTGGGGTGAAGCTTTCACTTGATGATGGCGAGGTGTGCTTCCTGATGAGGATGTTTTTGATCCATAGAGTGAAGCTTCCACTTGATTGATGATGTGGCAAGCAAGAGGTTAACCCACTAACCTAATTAATAATAATTTATGATGCCTTGTATAAAAAAAAAAAAAAAAAGGGTTACATTTCTTACATTGAACTCCGAATAAACCTAGGCATATAAAACAATAAAAAGGAAAAACGAATAACTGACCACAAAAGTAGTTTGCTAGAGGACTAAATCTCTGGACTTCATTTGGATCATAGAATGTTATCTAAATCTCTGGACTTCCACTAATCACAATAATGTCCATTAACACAATGTAACTAACCTCCAGAAATTAGAGAATTATTTGCAAGTATATTCTCTCACAAGATTTGTTTACAGATGTGTCATTCCACCATCTAATATTGTTATAAGCTTACAGGACAATATATTATACTGTCTGTAATCCTTATCTTATATTGAGAACCTTTTCTCTTTGATACCTTTAGTCAAACTTGGACTTTCAAATATAATTTGAAATTTATTAAAAAGGAATAATAATTATTATTACTTTTCTTTTACTCAGAAAATAATCATTTAGATAAAACAATTTCATCGATAAACACCAGCTGGATTTTCAAGTCCGGTTTTGACAAGAATCAAATCAATATAAAAAACTCTAGATAAAGAGCGGTGGAATCTTTGTTGAGCGTGCACACACTTTTTCAACTATACCGTACATAACCGAATGAGCCCGTATTTAGTCCGGTGTGTTGGACATTGACGATTGGCTACATCAAAACTACATGGGCAAATACCAGAGAAGATGTCGACCTCTCAGGTTAAGGACATTCTTTCAAATGGACTACCCTAAATATTTAGGTAGTATATTTCTATGGGTATCCACTATGCGATCCTGTTGTAAGACAGTTATGTTAGCTTTGTGAGTTGTGACCCTACACATAACTTATTTTCCGCTCCTTCAAACCTTGGATTTTCTTTCTATTATCCATTAGGTTTCTATCGAGGGAGGGTATTATTTTGATTACTTTTCGAATTGGTAGATTCTTATTAGACCCTCTGCAATTCCCTTCAGGCCAAGAGACCTGAATGTGACCCATCTACACTCCCGGTGGTTGGTCCACATGACTTGGTCTGTTGGTGTTTGGGAAATAGAAGGGGTGGTCTAGGTTGAACAGGAATGTGTTGAGCTGGGTATTGTGATGGGTCGAGTTGTGGATGAGTGAAGTTTGGGTGGAGGACCTAGTATGGATGGAGACAAGGGGTTAATGGGGAGAGTGAGACATGGGAGGGGTCCAAGGATGGACGTGTGACCGAGTGTAAATGAGGGAGATAAGGACTGGGAAATGGTCCCAAAACTTGAATCATGTACTAACCGTGACTGAGGGACAAATGATGTTATATTTGGAGTAGAGATTCTTTTTTATTTGGTACACGGCATCATTTATCTACTGTTAGTCGTAACAGTTGTGGAATTTGGGTATATCCTACCTTTCTTGTATATAATAGAGACCTGGGGTGAAGCTTTCACTTGATGATGGCGAGGTGTGCTTCCTGATGAGGATGTTTTTGATCCATAGAGTGAAGCTTCCACTTGATTGATGATGTGGCAAGCAAGAGGTTAACCCACTAACCTAATTAATAATAATTTATGATGCCTTGTATAAAAAAAAAGGGTTACATTTCTTACATTGAACTCCGAATAAACCTAGGCATATAAAACAATAAAAAGGAAAAACGAATAACTGACCACAAAAGTAGTTTGCTAGAGGACTAAATCCCTGGACTTCATTTGGATCATAGAATGTTATCTAAATCTCTAGACTTCCACTAATCACAATAATGTCCCTTAACACAATGTAACTAACCTCCAGAAATTAGAGAATTATTTGCAAGTATATTCTATCACAAGATTTGTTTACAGATGTGTCCTTCCACCATCTAATATTGTTATAAGCTTACAGGACAATATATTATACTGTCTGTAATCCTTATCTTATATTGAGAACCTTTTCTCTTTGATACATTTAGTCAAACTTGGACTTTCAAATATAATTTGAAATTTATTAAAAATGAATAATAATTATTATTACTTTTCTTTTACTCAGAAAATAATCATTTAGATAAAACAATAAACACCAGCTGGATTTTCAAGTCCGGTTTTGCACAAGTATCAAATCATATAATAAACTCTAGATAAAGAGCGGTGGAATCCTGTTGAGCGTGCACACACTTTTTTCAAGTTAGCGTACATAACCGAATGAACCCGTATTAGTCCGGTGTGTAGACATTGACGATTGGCTACATCAAAACTATATGGGCAAATACCAGAGAAGATGTCGACGTTCTCAGGTTTAAAGACATTCTTTCAAATGGACTAGCCCTAACATCGTATACATAGATAGTACGTCATTCGCCTGGGTGTATCCACTATCGATCCTGATGGTAGTATTGAAGTACTGGTGTACCTTATCCACAATTCTTAGTCAGAAATCCTTCTTATTAGTAATTTGAGATGTCATCACTTCCGTTTCTTATGGACTCTAGCCTATGTGTAGTTAGTGTAGGAATACATGCGTAGTAGTTGTATGCTTAACATTAATACACTTTACGAACGAAACCCTTCTATGTGTATACAAGGAAACTAGAAATACCATATTCTTCCTTAGCACTTTGATGGTTCAAAGACCCAATGGATTGGTTTCCTTACATAGGTTACCTATGAGGGTGTCAAAGTACGTAATTTATCTGTTATGAGTATACTTATATGTAATTTGTCCAGTGTAGAAGGAAATGTGTGAATGTAAAGTATGCTATTAAATATTGTATGATTTAATACAATGTCTGGTAATAAACTTTGGATGGGCATATATGTCGAAACAATAGGGGGCCTTTAAAGGCTATTGTGTTGATACTACTGACAAGTTTTTGTACTTTATATAATATACAGGTTATTCTCTAATGCTTTAAGAGTATGTTTATTAATTATGCTTTGTGCGCTGGCTATTACTGTTGGTGACAAAGTGAGATTATATTTGTATCTTTTGTAAGGCAGTGAACCTGATAGGACATTGGCTTTCCTGCCTACCACGATGATGTTGGAGGCTTGGGTGTGAAGCCATGTATGTGTGGTCACCTGATTCAGATCATAAGATGCTTAGGAATTATGTGAGCCAGTGCTGTAACTGCAGTGTTTTGCTAATGAGCAAACATAGCCATGTATGTACTTCGTTTCAAAAAGTG